>JAEBUT010000023.1:387579-521012 GCA_020011035.1 Amanita subjunquillea | reverse complement strand
CCCCCCCACAAGGCCCAAGACCAGTAAACACCAATCAAAAAGATGCCACAGTCACGACCGAGGCCTGTTCACCGGGTTCCGTCTATAAGCAGCCAAAACCGGTTGATAAATCCGAGGAAGTCTGGATCAGGATGATTTGGGTTTCGAAAACAGGTCGGGGGTTGCATGGCAAGCACTCTGCGAAGGACACACACAAAGGCCGATTCCGATGTGGTTGAGCTTAGAGGATACCTCGGACGAACTGGATGCCAAGCCCAACTCCAAGGCAAGACGCAAGCGCCAACTAACAACGCTAATTTCCGAATGCTGTCAGAAATGATTCAGTCACCTGGAGAATCACTATCCTGGGTGCTATTGCGCCCACATGGCTTGCACTGAAGAAGTATGGACTATACAACAGTACTGCGTTGAGACATCCCAGATTATATGGAACTACTACATGGGCAGTAAACAATCTCACAACTTCGTAGAAACGATCCTGTTCTATCCTTGTGAGCTTGTGACCCCATTTGAGTCCACAGTGCTAACAGCCATGAACAGTTGAGGCAGAAGGCAAGCGATTGGCGTCACAAGATCGGTGATGCTGGGCTTCAGGCACTTTGAAAATACTTCGATCAGAACAACCTTGACTCAGCACCATTCGAACGCGGTGGGGCATTTTACTTGATGACAGGAATTTCGTCTACAAGCACCTCGAAACGAATGACAACGACAAGGCACGTGGTACATTCATGGAAATACAGTGTATAACCGTCATTAATGCGTAGGTTGTGGAACAAAGTGGCCATTCTGCAGCAGCTCGTATACACACCTTTGCGGCTCACTTATCAATGCTCAACGGCAAGAGCCACGAATTTCCAGGCCTGCCCCCTCCGGAAAGGCCAATTGCTGCCATGGCACTGGCAACAGCATCAGTATGTTCCCAATTCGAATCTCAAACATGACCTACATTGATTATGGCTTTGATGCGGTAGGTTGAGTGTGCGTTGACACTTTGGCAAGATGGCGTCCTGCAAGATGCTACGAGGCCAAAATCAATGCCAAGCTTTGATATTCAAGTCGACAGTTGAAGGCAGTACTGGAAATTTTCTTCCGATAATTGGTCTCATTCCACCAACTACTTTGTTGGCCAACTGAGGAAAATCAATCAACCAAGGTGGAATAAAATCATCGAGGCCGCAAAGGTCTACCTCAATCGTCAACTCCAAGAGCTCCGCAAAAACAGGCCGAACTTTGCCCAGAACATGAAGCTTGAAGATGGCACAGTCGAAGCGAAGGATCTGGAATTAAAGTGGGACAGCGACTAGTAGCCATGCACGGGGCACAATGAACGCTGGTATGGTACTATCTATATATGATCCGTTTAATTGTTATCCTTCACCTCCTTTGGCTAACCCTTAAATTGTTCCCGATACCTTTTCCGAAAGTTGCTCAGATGCGCGCTGTTACAGTTTCCTCTTCGTCTCGGCCTCCTGTCTCAGCGGACTGTTTCTAACCCATCATTTCCCCTTGACTGCGCACTGTACAGCCTGGACGCTATCTCCTTTCATAGCCACCTTCATATTTCCTTTCTCAGGTAGCTATTGTTTCATTCCCTTTATAGTTTCCTTGTTCCCTGATCGTATATAAAACCCCATGTACTGTAGAGTAACTCTAGTTCCAACTTAGACGAGTTTTGCTCTCAACAATGATCGACTTGAACGCTCTTCTCTCATCGTCCTCAAGACCTTCGTCATCGTTTGACTTAGCGTCTAGACCTTTGTCCAGTGGCTGGGAGCGGACTGAGACTCTGCTTGTCGCTGTTGACTTAGAACGAATCACGACGAGGGCATCGTCCATAACACAAGTTGGAACTCAGGAACCGCTCAGTGCATCGTCACTAGCCAGACACCATTGATACCAGGAACTCCCAGATCAGACCCCCAACAACTCTGTTCGTTTAGACAGAAGTACTACCTTAATCGAAGAGAAGTCTACTTTTCTACGACACACAAGGTCTGGTGCTACGTTTCAGGAACAAAGAGAAAGAACCTACCGGTTCCAGAGGAACTCTTCGAAGGAGAATACCAGGAAGGAGATCACAACGACGAATTACCAGGAGAAGTTTGGATTCACTGGTACAACAAAGAAAACGACGAGGACAATCAACTGTTCCTACCTCCAAACACCGAACCTGAACTTACTTGGTGGCACGAGTTTCGAGTTAACAAAGAACTAAAGGATTACTCCTTCTTTGCATTCGACAAAGAGACAATCACCAAGTGGAACGAATACAGAGAACAACAGCAGATCGAAATAGATCCCTTTGGAGACGAATCAAAACAAGGAGAAAGCTCGAAACAAGGCACAGAATCGAAACACGAACCCGGAACACAGGACCGAAACCTGAAACACCAGAACCGAAACAGAAGGACATGTCAAACGACAAAGAAGAATCCCCGAAAGGGATAAAGGGAATCTCCATTAAGGAATTCAAAGGACAGCGCTCTAAAGCGAAACATTTCATCAACACATTTGATGAGTATTCGATCTAGATGAAGGGCGCTTCGAAACATCGAAAAAGCGAATCAAATATGTTCTCCTTCACCTAGGGAAGAACTAGACGATTGGAAAGCCAATCTTCGAGGAGAATTGGAAGCAGCAGAAGCGACCAAAGGAAAATCAGCAGAAAGCGCATATACACTTTCTTGGGAAAATTACCCCAGCTTCAGGCGACGATTCTTGAGCGACTGGGGAGAATCTGACAGCGCAGCCAGGACCCTAAACAATCTAGATAAAGTCAAAGTGGGTGGAGACATTGACATCCCTGCCTATATTCAGAAATTCCGATCGCTCATACACTCCACCGGAATCACAGGGTTCATGGCGCAGCATCTACTTCTGTAAAGGACTCCCTGCATCAGTAGCAGCAAAAATCATCGAAAACCCTGCAGTTGTCAGCATGGAAACAGCTTATAACGCTGCAGAACGCCTGCACAATGCTTGGGAGACCATGAAATTGATGAACCGATCATCTGGATCAGGAGACACAAAGGGACGTTTCAAATTTAACCGAAACAGAAGCCCTCTGCGTCAGGATCAAGGGGAATCAATGCTGTGAGCACAGGACGTCTTTCAGATGCCCAAAAGGAGGAATATCGAAAAACCGGCAAGTGTTTCAGATGTGGAACACAGGGGCACATATCCAGGGACTGCCCAAACAAGGGGAATACCCAAACGTCGTCCTACAAGTCCTCCTCCCCACAGAATCGCTCAATCAGAGCAATAGAGGAAACAACCTCAAACGAATCAGCTGCCCAACGCATTAGGGCGCTGTTGAAGGATCTTCCAGAAGAAGAATGCGAAACAACCCTCCAGGAGCTCAAATCCGAGGGTTTTTAAGAAGGAGACGCCAGAAAGCGGTTGATGCCTCCAGTACCATTGAACAGTTAGCACTCGACTCTGTAATTGTAAATTCCAATAATAACAAACGAATTTCCATTACTGTGCAAATGACCCATAAACCTGCTGAAATATCTGCTCTCATCGATTGTGGAGCAGAAGGAAACTTCATCGATGAACGAATATCGAAGGATCTACCAAAAGAACTCTTAAAACAACCAATTAGGGTCAAGAACGCCGACGGAACAATCAATCAGAACGGATTAATCACTCATCGCACTTGTCTTACCTACTCTATTGAAGGGAAGACATACTACAACTGGTTATGGATCACCAATCTAGGAGATCAAGCGATAATCTTTGGAATACCATGGTTAGAACAACATAATCCTACGATCGATTGGCGAAAGAAAACCCTCCAGATGGACGATGATTCTGAAAACACCAAACCTATTTGGCGCATGGCATTAGACAACCGACAATGGGGAGAAGACGAATATTGGATCAGGGTAAAAACATCGGCATCACAGGCACTTGAACACCAAGCAAAAAGAGACGAAGCGCCCATAGTCTACCTTCCGAATACACGCCTTGGCACGCCACCTTTGAGAAGAAAGCGTCAGAGCGTTTTCCATCTTCTCGCCCATGGGATCATGCGATCGAACTCAAAACAGGATTCACGCCGAAAGTTAACAAAATCTACCCGTTATCACTAAAGAACAGTCAACCCTCGATGAATGGATTAAGGAACAACTCGATAAAGGATACATTCGACCGTCTAAATCACCACAAGCATCGCCATTTTTCTTTGTCTCTAAAAAGGAAAGCAGTGCACTTCGACCTTGCCAGGATTACCGGTACCTGAATGAATGGACAATTAAGAACGCCTACCCATTACCCTTAGTCTCTGATTTAATGACGAAGCTAGAAGGCGCAAATTACTTTACCAAACTTGATCTGCGCTGGGGATACAACAACGTCCGAATCAAAGAGGGTGACGAGTGGAAAGCGGCGTTCATAACCAATTGAGGATTATATGAACCAACAGTCATGTTCTTTGGTCTTTGCAACTTCCCATCAACGTTCCAAATGATGATGAACAAATATTTCCAGGATATGATAAACGAAGGATGGCTCATCATCTATATGGATGACATCTTGATCTGTGCAAAAACAAAAGAAGAAATGCGGGAGCGTACAGAACCGTGTTTTGAATCGCCTACAGGAAAATGACCTATTCTTGAAACTCGAGAAATGCAAATTTTGCATTCAAGAAGTCGAATTTCTTGGCATGATCATTACACCTGGACATATTCAAATGGATCCTGTTAAACTTGCAGGAATTCGCAACTGGCCAACACCAACAATGGTTAAACAAGTCAGATCCTTCCTTGGATTTGGAAACTTTTATCGGAGGTTTATTGGCAACTTTGCCGCCATAGCGAAACCATTGACAGATCTAACAAAGAAAGGTTTACTCTTTGACTGGACGACCACTTGTCAGACAGCATTTGAGGAGCTTAAAAACAAGTTCTCCTCCATGCCCGTTTTACGCATGCCCGACCCCACTCGACCATTTATTCTTCAGACGGACACCTCGAACAAAGCTACTGGAGCAGTGCTTAAACAAGCAGATACAACCGGAATACTTCATCCATGTGGATTTATTTCGCATGCCTTGACACTTACAGAACAGAATTACCAGATTTATGATCGAGAACTACTAGCAATCATTAAAGGACTACAGGCATGGCGACATTTACTTCATGGATCGCCACATTCCATAGTGGTTCACTGCAATCATAAAAATCTTTTATTCTATCGGTCACCCCAATGATTGACTCCTCGACAAGCACGATGGTCCATGATGCTCTCAGAATTCGACTTGAAGATTGAACATGTACCTGGCACTAAAATGTTCGAGGCTGATGCCCTTTCTCGCCGACCTGATCACATGAAAGGCGAGGATGCT
The DNA here is from genome assembly GCA_020011035.1 of Amanita subjunquillea. Lineage (NCBI taxonomy): Eukaryota > Fungi > Basidiomycota > Agaricomycetes > Agaricales > Amanitaceae > Amanita > Amanita subjunquillea. Next base: position 515,659 of record JAEBUT010000023.1, on the reverse strand, counting down.
CAAGACGATGTGACGATGTTACCAGACAACAAGTTCATCCGTCTCATCACCACAGACCTTGCCCAAGAAATTAAGAATGCTACGTCACTCGACAGCTTTGGACGAACAATTATTGAAGTAATTAAAACTCAACGCGCTCCACCGATTAAATCCAAGCTCCAGGATTGGGCATTTGTTGATGGAATCATTCGATATATTGATAGAGCATACATCCCGGTGATGAGCGGGTTCGCGGTGACTGTGTAAGTCACGTGTATCGTTAAGCTATGCGAGAGAAGTCTACCAGCACCGGAACTATATACGCACTGAACCCATGGCTAACTATCTGACACCATTACGCATCTGACGCCTTCGCAGTCAAGTCCGCGCTCATCGCAATGCAAACTGTCAGAGTCGCAAGGCAAACCCCGCAATACCGCATGCAAACCAGCACTACCGACCGCCAACTAGCGTCGATCACTTGAAAACTACCGTTGAACGCCGTCCGCCACATTAAGATTAGCCATGACACTGCCACTTCCACGCTAGATAAGCTCGCGCCCGAAATACCGCGATCGAGACCATTTAGCACGCGTCTACGAGCTATAGACAAACTTGGTTAACGAGGAAAATCTTCACCAACGTAGCGTCGATCAGCAGCCAAACACAAAACGTACAGTTCGGGAGTAGCGCAACAGGACAATCCGCGCTAAAAGCATATACCAACGCTTATCGATAAGACACGAGGTCGATCATCGGCTATCGTACTCGTCAACGGTCAGGATCTTGCTACAGGTTGCAACAGGGAAAACAACTAGCAAAATGCTCGCGCACTAAACTACATCGGACAGCGCTTTCAGGATGACAAATTAGGATAGTAGACCACAAGCATGACGTGGAAAGAGATTTGGAGTCCACGCGTATCAGTAGTAGCAAAAAGTATATATATCATCTTATTCCGTAGCATAACATAACATACCGCCGCACTCATTTTAACACTTCCTCTTGACAATCTCTAACCTTTATCTCTCGTTCACGCCTGCCACTTCATTGAGTCAGACGTCGAAACCGACCACACCCTCTTTATTCGCACAGTGTCATTGCCGTCGCATCTTGGTTGCATCCGTCGCACTACTTCGCGTCCATTGCATCTAGGTCTCACCCATCGCACCACTTCGCGCCCGTCGCATCTCTGCCTCATCCGTTGCTCCACAGCTCTTACTTCGCACCGCGCATCTGATCGTCATCGGATTGACGGGAACTTCTTTGACGAAGCTCACAAACCCCGCACTTCCTGTCGCTCTGATAGGATTTAGTGTTATTACCGGATAATGGAATACTCAGGACACAGATCGTCAAAATAGTTCATGAATCGCTCACCTCTGGACACCCGGGACGCATGAAAACGCTTGAACTTCTACAGCGCGATTACTGGTGGCCAGGAATGTATGAACATGTCAAAGAATGGATTACAGGTTGCGTGACTTGCCACAGATGAAAGTGAATACTCATCCAAACACTCCAGCTCTTCTACCCATTGGATCCAAAGCGACTCGCCCTTTTCAACAAGTCACACTAGATTTCATTACAGATCTTCCTATCGCAGACGGATATGACTCGATTCTGGTCACGGTGGACCATGGTCTTACGAAGGGGGTAATCTTACTCCTTGCAAGAAAACCATCGACGCATTAGGAACAGCCGATCTTTACATTTCAGAGATATTCAAAACTTTGGACTACCTGATATACTCATCTCGGATCGAGGACCACAATTTTCGGCTAAAGTCTTCCAGGAAATCAGAAGACTAGGAATCGATCACAGAATGAGCACAGCCTATCATCCACAGACGATGGAGAAACAGAATGCGTTAATCAAGAACTAGAAGTATACCTTCGAATATTTTGCGCGAACGAACCCCATAGATGGAAACAACTACTCCAATCGCCGAATTTGCTCACAATAATCGACATCATGACTCAGTTAGAGCCTCCCATTTCAACTCATGTACGGAACAAACCCATCGCATTACCTACCGCTGTACAAAAAATGACAACACCGCGCCGAAGAACGCCTACAACTACTACGAAAAGCTAGAGAAGAAGCGCTAGCCGCACACGAACTAGCAAGCAGATGGTGCGCGACGAGTCAGGGATAAGGCAGTCAAATTCATACAAGGAGATAAAGTATGGCTCGAAAATAGAAATCTCAACATACCATATCAGTCTAGGAAACTGCGCCTAAACGAGAAGGACCCTTTATAATCGAACAAGTCCTAGGACCAGTAACGTATAGGCTCAAGCTACCGAAACAATGGCACATTCACCCAGTCTTTCACACGTCACTCCTTATGCCATATAGAGAAACTGAAACACATGGACCAAATTATACTACTCCACCCCCTGATCTCGTAAACGGCCAAGAGGAGTTTGAGGTGGAAGCAATTCTCACACATCGAAAATGCGGAGCAGGATATCAGTATTTGGTTAAATGGAAGGATACGGCCCGAATGACAACTCCTGGGAACCTGAGCACAATCTAAGCAATGCTGCGGAAGTTTTAAAACATATAACTCAGACGACACTTGTAAAACCCCATGTCTCGCTATCGCAACCGCCAAACTCTCAAACAAAACATCCGATACACCAAGAGATATTGCTCCACTCGAGGACGATACTCTCCGAAACCATACGAAAGCTTCAAAGGACGAATCATTACGTTTCCCATTCCTCATCCTCTGATCAACCCTTTAGAACCACCTCGATTAGTCAATTTTATTCGAACCCTAGCAACCCGATTAGTTGCCTACAAGATTCCCAGACTTTCTAACAGACATGCAACGCACCCACAAGGACATGTTGAAATCCCATTCAATGCTCGATTACACTACCTTCCGAAATATATGGATCTTACATTCGATCCAGAAGAATTACCATACTATCCAGATGCAATGTCACCCTATCTCCCGTCGCCTAACAGGCCTTTAAACCACACCAATGATGTATACACCAAAGCAGCCCTCTGCTGAGAGGACCCTGTACTATTTGATTTTGCAGAACGGCTAAGCGACGCCAGCAAAGAAATGGAAATCTGCAGATGGGTCACTATGCGACGACTCCCAGACGCAATCTCAAACCTCAGTAGAGTACTCGAAAGCCTCAATTTCTTAGACGCATTCGACAGCACAGGTGGACCCACTATACCCAATTCACCAGAAAGTATTGCGCCACAGGATCTTGCTCCTGAACCAGACACAAACCCTGAGAACGAAATCTCCATAACTACCAGGGATGAGCTAAGTGAATCAGAAGAATCTGACGAAGAACTCAAATATGTTCCCAGCATCAGGACATCCACATTCACTTATCGGGCCCCGGATGGAGAACTCCGAACTGTCAGCTGGGATGACGAAGCCTTCAATTTGAACATAAAAAGACGCCTTTGGCAATGCTAGATCCCCAATTCCACGCACTTGCACAAATGTCTTTCTTTGTCGCCATCGCCTATACCGCTGCCCTCCTCTTTTCTCTCCTGGTCACCGCATGTGGCCACTGTTATGTCGACTCGGTCACCCCCCTCTCGCCCTTCCTCGCTGCTGCCCATGACCTCCCTCTTGAGGTCTTCGTATCCACTACCGTCACCATCGACGACTTTGCTTTTGCCAATCTCCCTGCTCTGCACGAGCACCCAGAAGAACTTGCCGTCGCTCCCGTCTCCCCCACGCATATACCCATTGTCCAGACCCGCAACACCATGCTCGATAACGTCAGCGAAAACCTCGCCACCCTCGTCACCTACTTCACGATGTTTTCCGAACCGCTCGACTTGTCACCGCCCTCACCCTCACCACCGATCCACATTCGCTCACCTACAATGAACGAGATGCAATGTTAGCTCAGGCCAAACAGTTGCAGCGAGCTATACAAACGGTGCAATGGCGGATGGAAACCGCGGAAAAGGATGTCAAAAACATCATTGAATGGTTGGAGTCTAGGCAGGATCATGGTTGGACGAACTCTTGGTAGAAGTCGGTGACTTCTCGCATACGAAGGGGGTAATGTTACAGTTTCCTCTTCGTTTCGGCCTCTTGTCTCAGCGAACTGTTTCTTACCCATCATTTCCCCTTAACTGCGCACTGTACAGCCTGGACGCTATCTCCTTTCATAGCTACCTTCACGTTTCCTTTCTTAGGTAGTTATCGTTTCATTCCCTTTATAGTTTCCTTGTTTCCAGATCGTATATAAAACCCCATGTACTGTAGAGTAACTCTAGTTCCAACTTAGACGAGTTTTGCTCTCAACAATGATCGACTTGAACGCTCTTTCTCATCGTCTCTAAGACCTTGTCATCATTTGACTTAGCGTCTAGACCTTTGTCCAGTGGCTGGGAGCGGACTGAGACTCTGCTTGTCGCTGTTGACTTAGAACGAATCACAACGAGGGCATCGTCCGTAACACGCGCAAGGTTCAAACCCAACCCCTTTTTACACTAGTAGCAACCTTTAATGTTAGTTAATTGAATAGAACCATCAACTTGTGGATGGAACCCTTGTGGTATACTAGGCTGGCACGACTTGGATGCGTTAGCTTGACCTCCAGTAAATCAGTACGGTTGCATGATGTCACGCTCAGTAAAACCAAATGGTCAAAAAGTAGCCGTGCCATCATTGGGAATAGTTGGGAGCAGTCATCCCATGTCACTCCTTTCCTTTCGTGCTTGTGAAGAAAAAGATAAAAGAATTTACTGCATTTCGTGGGTTATTTTGATATTATAATGCGCGCTACTCGAGTCGACCGTCATTCATTGCACAGATCCCTCTAGAGGCTGTACTATAAGTCATGGTGTACTATGAATCTACTAGCTTTCTGTTTGGTGCTCTGTGGGTTATTTTGATATTACAACGCTACTCGTTCATTCATCATCCTGTCTAAGCACTAGTATTGAATGTCATGCACATAACGACTAACGTTATCACACCATGACTCTCACTCTCACAGAACAGTACACAGTCTAGTACACTCCGTCTGTTGCTTGGCTTGGACTTGCTGCGGCAAAAGTCTTTTTGACGACTTGATCTCCACCGGCGCCCCTGGAGCTGAACGAGACCGCCTGGATCGGTTGGACGCGAGGCATTGAAGGCTGTCTAATCCTAAGCTACTGATGGTGCGTCATTCACAACCTGCCATAGTACCTGGAGCTTATCAACTTGTTGTAGTCTAGCGACGGCGCAGATCAATGCACAAATTTGTTATTTCATGATTGCGGGTCTGCAACTGTGCTCTGTTACCTTACGCCATGCTTCTCCCAGTCCCCGTCACCATTGCGGCGCACAGATTCATCCACGCCACGTGTCACACGAATGTTGACGGACGTTTCGCGTGATTTAGTACCCAGCAGTTTGTCAACATGAGCAGGCATGTAGGGAGGTTGACGCTGATGACCGTCCATATCTCTTTCTTGCTTGCTCCAGTCCGATTCTGACCATCAACAGGTCTCCCTTGGCATTTTTTCACCATCTCTCCCATTCATGGCTACGCTATTCTGCATAAAATCCGAATTAATCATGTCTTTATGATGACCTTTTAGCCAGCAAGCCAAGTTGTCCCTGCTTTCGATCAAATCGCTCTGTTTGCCCTTGGCACTTTCTCATTATTCTCCATCTCTCCGATTCATGGCTATGGAAATTTCTATCAAATCCGACTCTGCTGCAGCTTTATGATCGCCTTTTAGCAGCAAGCCTTGTCCCTGCCTTTGATCAAATCGCTCTGTTCATGGCTACACTATTCTCCATCCAATCCAAGTTTAATGTGGCTTTATGATCACTTTTTAGCTGGCAAGCGCATCAAATCACTCTGTTCACCCTTGGCGCTTTCTCATTATTCACCACCCCCCTTGTTCATAGCCATGGTGTTCTCTATTGAATCCGAGTTTGTCGCAGCTTTACACCTATTAGCCAGCAAGCCCCGTTTCCGCTTTTGATCAAATTGCTCCGTTCTCCCTTGGCACTTTCTCATTACTCACCGTCTCTCCTGTTCATGGCTACACCATTCTCTATCAAGCTCAAGTTTGTCGCAGCTTTATAATCACCTGTTTTCCCCCATCGGGTCCCTCCTGTCATGCTCACAAGGGTTGGCTGGCCACCATCTAGCTCAATGCTATCCACTTTCACGACAATCTCTCTTCCCTCTCCCCATCAAGGAACCCTTGTTGCCAATCAAAGGATCTACATCGAGGACTTATGCCCAAGATTACCGAGCCCATTCAAGTGGGCAAATCTCAGTGGAAAGGCCTGGGGTTTAGCTGACAAGGTTGCCCCTGCAAAGGACGCTGAGCTTCACCAGCATGCCATAAAGCCATGTCATTGGAGGGCATAGTTAATAACAATCAATGCTCAGCTCCAGGCCCCATTCCCTGCACCCAGGTTATGGCCAGATTGGCTTCAAAGATAAACGCCATTCAAACTATCACGCCTATCTTCCCGGGGAATTTGCCGATGTGAGCGGGCGCTTGTCGAGGGACTCCAGTGGAGACTGGGTTTGGCAAACCACTTGCCCTGCCCTGCCACAACCAAATGCTGTACCTATCAACCGCTTGCCTTGCCACATGAAGGTTATTTCTATGCACCACCATTGGATTCAGGCCCCTTCCCATTCAGAACGAAGCCCCCGCCTGCGGCATCTAATAGGATGCTGCATTGGAGCGGAAGAGGCTTGAAGTGTTGCTTGACTTTGGTTTCTTGAGATGCACCAGGCATTGCATTTGACCATTTTTATCTGTTATTTACCCAGCTCTCTATTCTATGTTAAACTAGGACTGTGTCCAATGCAACTTCCCTTGACCTGTTCAACGTTGCACCTGCATCGCTAACTTTCCCAATTGACAACGGTCTATGCAAAGTTTTTTGCATGAAAACAAGGGGCAGAGATGCAGCGGGGCTATGGAAAAGAATATGGTAATGCCCGCCGATCGATTTTGCCATGGCTTCCTGTCAAGTTTAGCATCCTTCTGAATTACACCCTCGCTCCCCGTTCCAACGACAAGCCTGGTTACTCTTATCTGCAGAGATTGTTCCACAGCTTGTTTGTCTGCGAGGGGCCCAATCCGATATGATCGGTTTGTCGTCAATCGCTATGCTCGAGAAAGGTATGTTTCCCGAATGGGAACCCATCATCAAATGTAAAGCAACTCAAGTGAGGCGCTTGCCTAAACACACCTGGGCCACCACTCCAGAAGGCCACTCTGTATCGTACATTATCACCCACCCAGTCAGACGACCTGCTTCTCGTTGTGATGGATTTGGTTGCCCTGTCAAACTCTCCATCTTCAAGCGCAACACATGTATCCTCTCCATTGCTGTAACTGTGGTGGTGTCTTTTGCGATACCTCCTCCTCTTGAATAACGTGCTAAAGGTGCACCAATATTCATGTACGATTTGCCCACCTCCCCCTAACCGATTGCCGCATTTGTGACGACTGTTGGAGTCAAATGTAAGGCCGTAACCAGCCGTCGCATTCATCCAAACCCTCCACATCTTCCCTGTGTTCACAGCCATGCCCGGTCATTCCAGTAGGCTTGCTATCAAGCGGCGAAGGCTCTCTGTAGTAGTGTGGCCATTCCTGAGCTTTGCAAGCCACGGTCCCTGCATACCACTTCTAGCATCTCCAGCATCAAAGGGCTCACCACTCACCCTAAACTTTGGTGGAGTACCAGGTGTCAATAGCCCAGGCTAGGAGTGGCAGGGCTCGAAGCATTCGGTAAAGGAAGGGTGTCCTTGGTTGCTGTGGCGAATGGGATGAGAGTGGTTCCCAGATTGACCTGCGATTGACTGCGAGGGGGATACTGCGAGCTTGACTACGAGGGTATGATGGTCGATGGAAGCCCGTTTTTTGCCTGTTCAAGATAGCCTTTGCAACGCTCGGAGGAACACACATCAGGAACACACATCTGTCAGAACAGGGCGGGCAGTGACGATGAAGGCGAGTGTGACAAGGCGACCAACACATCAAGCACGTGAACCTGCAGCCCCTTCACTTCCCGCTATCGATTCCTCTGTTACGGACCACATCCATTTTCATACCCATTACGCTGTGTTCAAACATGAGTACGACTCTATTTACTCCGTTGGTTGCGAGGACTCTACTAAACCATCATCCAGCGCTTCACCTCCACCATCAAAGCCACAAAACCCAAGTACAAGATTAATCGCTAGAACCAATTTTACCTCTTACTTTACTTCTACCACAACCAGTGTTCGTAGGTACCACATTCTAACGCGAGTGTGGATCTCTTAACTGCCTTGACCACGAGAAATAACTTTCACTTAGCCCTGTTGCTCTACAACCACCACAACTGTTCGCAGCCGCCAGGTACGATGTTATCTACCCATTTGACCGCGAAAACTCACCAACAAGTAGCCCTTGAATCCAACCATCACACCAAAATTGCGCAAAAAGTATCCTTGATGTCTTCCAACACTGAAACGTGGGTATATGGCTCAGTTTCTTAATCGCAAGTGTTATATTAGCAGATCTCAAGCACCTGTGTCCAAAGGAGGGAGGGGAGGTGGGGGTAGCAAGCACGGTGACGGTTCTTCGGTGCGTGCTTGGACTCCAATCTCTTCATCGTTCTAACAGTCCCTCAGCCCATATTCACTCCACATGCAGACGTATTGGATCCAGGCGCCATTGAACCTGCAGACCGTCTCAATTGCCAAAACACAGTTGTCATCGAGAGCGGCAACAGCAAGAGCAACGACAGCTATGATGACGTGGAGGACAATGGTACCTATGCGCCGCGTTCTAGCGTTGTGTACTATGACACCAGCACTGAGCACGACGACAGTTACGATGCCGATAACGAGGACAATAGTAACATCAAGGTGTCGTGCTTTACCAGTCAGCGTCAGTATAGCCTCGGTGTTGCCAGCGTTGAGCACGACAATGGTTACGATGCAGATGAAGAAGATGCATGCAATGAGCCATAGACCTTAATTGTAGAGATGTGACTTATCGTTTCTTGTAGCCTTTTTTCGGAGACTGTCATGAACAGTTTTGGATTGCTTAATTGCATATTGCCTTACTTTGCTTTTCAGTCTTAATACTTTACCTCACACCTTACTCAATAAAATAGCTAAGTCAAAAAAGTAACTTTAAGTATGCAAAGTACATAAGCCAAAATAGTATTTTCCTGATGTTTTCAGTTTTGTTGCCTTGTCTTCTGTTGGTGTGCCCTTGGTTTTCAGCTTTGGTGCTGCAGCATCCTTGTCGATATATTTGTCAAGCTTGAGTTCTTTGAGGATTCCTACAATCCTCTGCTTCCACACAAGCCAATTGTCGTGGCCTTTCAGTGTTTCAATTTTGAAACTTCTGATGGTGGTGGTCTCAGACATTTTCCTAACCATGGCTTATCAACAATTTATTTCCTTTGTAAAAGTTCAATACTTCCTTCTGTTTTAGGTTTAACATAGCTCGGGGCCCATAACCTATTAGCAGCAGCACAATTTGCTCAACAACCAGGAGGGGTAAAACTGATGATATTTCTACAGTATGTACTACACTTTATATATGGCATAGATGTATTCTAGTATGTTCTACTTTACTAATCTCTATAGATCGGTCCATGGTTATCATACGAGAATGTCCGGCTATTATTCCAACAATTATTATGGCTGTGCACTTTATAGTGTTCAAGGTATGCATGTGTAGTCAACCTGACTGGATGCATCGTGTACGAGAAGGATAGGAAGTATTGAATAACTAACAGGCTCAGCTGTCATCAAAGGTTGGCCTGGTGATATATTCAAGTCGGCAGGCCCAGCTGTAGTAGTAGTACAGTAGATTGTCGTTGGGGATACTCAATAATCTGCGGCACCGCTGCACACTCCACTGTGACCACAAGTCATTTCTCACCAGTGTTCAATACACAATGCCCCATCAAATGCATTAAGAACCGTGACAACGAAATACGTCGTCTGACCCCCGTAGTGGCTGACCATTGATCCAAACGCAACCAACCTGGGGATTCTGCCATGATCAATCTTTTCTACCAACTCTTCCAACTGTTCTCTGGTGAGATGGCGTTCATAGAGACGGGCCTCGCTGCCTCGAAAATGAGTCCTGCAGTCGACACCTGTTCCTGGAACGTTATGTGATAGACTTCCAATGCTAATTTATTCTCCTCCAAAACTGTCTTTCGCAGGCGTTGTCAACGCAATTGCTTTGGCTTAGCTGCGGAGTGGAGTCGGAAATCAAATAAGGTGCAAAAGTGGTGAAGACAAACATGCGTAGGAAGAGCGGATATCTGATTAACCGGCGGAGTAGCGGACGCTCTGGAGTAGCCGGACGCTCTGGAGTAGCTGGACGCTCTGGAGTAGCCGGACGCTCAAGTCTTTTTGACATTTCTTTCTGTGCAAAAGAGTTGGAAAACAGTAATAGACGGAAATGGCTAAACTCACAAATAAATGTCCACGAACTTCAAACCGGCGTTCATATGGCAGCGCACCTGCAACATATGCAAAAACAAAAAGCATGACGACTGAACTGAGCAAGCGCATTGTGGCGAAAACAAGGGGGCGACAAATGGAGGACCAGCCTGAGAGTGGGTAGTATTGCGCGGATGTTGATTATATATCTGCCCTAGAGACAAAACTTGATGCCAGCCGGACCGCACGATAAACCCCTTTCTCTGTTTGATATCACCATTTCCGTTACGACACCTTCTGATGCCGTTCCCCTTCGGGAACATATATAGTCGGTGAAACATAAGCTAAGCGCACACAGCTCGACCAAACATCATGCATGAAGCGCAAGGTGGTAACTACTCCACGTATACGCCGCTTAATGTGATTCCGCTTCAAAGTGATATGTACCACAGCTCGTCGAATGCGCCTGGGCAGAGGCTGCCTATGGAGATGCGGGAGCAAGGACAAATCGATTATATACATATGTACTGCGATCACGATTGGATAGTTTCGGAGGCGTAGACCAGGTGACGCACACTGATAATGGCTAATTATTTTCCGGTAGGTTGCTATGTGTCAAACCGATCCTGGATCCAGGTGCGGTAGCCGTCAAGCTCTGCCTTCCAGTGAGGGGAGACAAAAGTGAGGGCAGCGTAGAAGCGACGCCAGGCTTCTTCCCAGTCGCTGACGTTGGCAACCCGTCTGGCTGGTTCAAGGTCGTCGTCGATGCGTCGATGTCAATCCTGGTGATCAGTGACTTTGAACGCTCATACGAGGGGTGATTGACAACCTGTGCGCGTGTACTTGGTTGAAATTGACAGCCTTTCCCGTAATGATCGCCATCCATTCAGAGTCCGGGAAGGAGACGTGGTGGAAGAAACCGATGACCGAATAGAACACGCCTGGGGGATCCTTTACCCACTCGGCAAGTTGTAAAGAGGTCTGCCTAAGGAGGGGGCTGATCCGTTGTAGTTCCTCTTATTTAGGACCCATGGAACAGCGGCGCAACTGAATTTCACTCGCTTGGGATCGGGGGCGTCATCCGAAGGGGAGTGAGGTCGGAAGAGGATGATGTAGCGGGGAGCGCCTCGCCGGGCATTTCCTCTGGAGATTTCGGGGGGCGGATCCGGCCGGTTGTATCCTGCGGCGCGTCGCATGGACTCTGAGGCTTCCTCGAGGTGCGATAGGTAGTGGAGGAAGGAGGCGTTGCCATGCGCGCCAGGAGTCACGGCGTCTGGGAAGGACGCTCCGATAGCAGAAATGGCGCTGACATCAGGAAAATGTGCGCCGCGGCTTTTCCAATGGTAATGCGTAATGTCTCAGACTGTGTCTTAGTCCACGATCATATGACCGACCGTATGAGCCGATTCCGACAGCTTCCTTCTGCTGATTCCCGCGGTTACCGTTCCTAACTGCTCTCAACTGCTCATAATCGATAATCGTTTGTAGTACTCTTGTCTCTACTCCATACCTCCATTTCATCCACCCACAATCCGCCTGGCTACACTCTATTTACACTCCGATGTAATAGATAAAAATGGTATGTAGCATCACATAAACATTTCGTGGTATATGAGCTGTAACGCTGTGTTGATGACATCAAGACAAGCCGCAAGCGTATCAACTTTTGATGTCTCGGTTGACGACAGATCTGGGAGATACCTGATGATTTCGGACGAGTCGTCTGTGCACATGGATCATATCGTGTCGTCTTATCAACAGAAGTCAAAGGCTGAGCGGCCGCTAAACTCTTTATCTCTTCACTGGCTCTAAATGAATTGGTTCTACCTGGAACACCAAATCCTTTTTCCCATTTATATATGCTGCATCAATCACTTCTTTTTCTTTCAGCATCTCTAATTTACCTTGTTCGAGCACGGGTGTGACAGTGTACTCGATAATCAAAGCAGATTTGTGATTTCTGGCGAAGCGGGATATGCCTTCAAATCCGGGATCAATATTGGCACGGAAATGATGATAACGCCTTACCAGTATCTATGAGGATGAGTTTTCTTTCGCATCTCTCCATAATTCTCTGCATGCACCCTAGTTTGAGCAATATGCTTGATAGATTCTTTGTGGGACGCACGGTAACAGGCGTGTGGCCTACGATCACTCTCCTCGTCCCCGTTCGCTTAAGCACCTCATCGACTTGTTTGCAATCCAGCTCGTCTAATCCCCAGCCATCGTACGACAATGGACCATTGTCATGAAGCAGTTCACTCTCAGACTTAACAAACTCTAAATCTGTACTAATGAGTGAGAAGAAAACTCATTCAACCCAAATATGCACTCTCACCATGGTTAAAGAATACCTTTGGTCTAAGTGGTGAGGGCCTTTCTAGTCTCATCGTCTGTAACTGGTGAATCAGTTCTTTTAAAACCTTGTTAATTGCTTTCGGGAATGGATCCTGCATGTGAAAATCTGGTCTAAAGCCTCCATGGACGAACAATAATGCGGCATTGGAAAATGGAGCGGCGTTGGAAAACGGATGGCTCCCGGGTGGGGTATTTGGTGGTCCAATCGAAGGATGTAAAGGTAATCGCAAGGCCGCGATATAGTTGTCGGCCCAAATATTACCAATTTCTCCTCTGATCTCTTTCCAGCGATTCTTCCAGCCACCGAATGATTCGATGTCTGCCTTTGACACGTCCCTGCACCTAGCGTTAGAAGTGATCTTACAATCGCAGCCGATACTCGCCGCCAGTCGCCTAGAATGCAATCAGAAAGTCAACTCGGCATCTAAATCGGTGGAAAGATATACTACCCATGAGATTCTTTAGTTCAGGCTTACCCATGAGTGTAAATACACTTTCTGGTGCCTGACTTCGCAGCAACTCCAGATATTTTATTAATTCTAATGTATCTGGACCTCTGGCAATGACGTGTCAGAAATGAGTGAACTTTGAGAAAGATGCTTACTTGTCTACAATGCCGCCTACTTGAACGAAATAGTTGGCTGTTCCTGACCAGTCTCCGTTATTATGCACGACGTGCGAGAACCGGAGCACATCTTTAGCATTCTGAAGATCGGCATTCAAGTTTCCGACTACGACAATGCGTTGGTGGAATGTTCTTGTAAAGTCGAAGAGGGGTTTATTTCTTTTGGAAATATTGACACTCGAGTTGAAGAGCACATCCTGGGCAACAAGCCGCTTCTGTAAAAAAATTTCGACGTTTGTAGCATTTATGGCGTTGCAGCGACATGTGAAGGCGAGGATGAAGAGCAAGAATGAGGTGATTTTTTGCCAACAACAGGAAGCCATCTCAGTGGATAAGATGGGAGCCGTCGCTGTTTATATATGCGAGGTATCCGATGGGTTGCTAGACGTCCAAACTCGAATAATGTTGGCATCTGCACGGCCCCATATGTTTTCCACGAGAAAATTTTGCTTGCGACTCTGGGAAAATGATAGCATACTTTCCTAAGCAATGAGAGGACGTGATGACATAAAGCCGTCGCTGTTTATACATGCGAGGTATCCGATGGGTTGCTAGACGTCCAAACTCGAATAATGTTGGCATCTGCACGGCCCCTATGTTTTCCACGAGAAATTTTGCTTGCGACTCTGGGAAAATGATAGCATACTTTCCTAAGCAATGAGAGGACGTGATGACATAAAGCCGTCGCTGTTTATATATGCGAGGTATCCGATGGGTTGCTAGACGTCCAAACTCGAATAATGTTGGCATCTGCAAGGCCCCCATGTTTTCCACGAGAAAATTTTGCTTGCGACTCTGGGAAAATGATAGCATACTTTCCTAAGCAATAAGAGGACGTGATGACATAATCAGATTCGAACCCAGTTGCAGCGCCATGTCGCGCAGCAGAGCCAACACGTTTTTCGGCTGGCGCAAACCGCGTCCGCTGCCCTTCGGGGCACCAAGCGGCCCGGAGGCACCCCCCGTCTCCGTCCCGCACACGCCCCAGCCAGTCCTCGACATTGCTGACCTCATCTCCGCCCTCACTCCGCCCGCCGTTCCCTCACTGACCTATGCACGCACTCTGGCTTCCCTCCTTCCAACCACATCGCCCACACCGAGGCAATCGCAACTAGTGGCAATATGGTTCTCCTTGTGCGCTCCAGACAGACCCACCGCCGTGCAGGCAGCCGGATACGATCTCATGGGCGCATACTTTGAGAATGAGCAAAGGCAGGTACTGACCACGGCGGACAGGCTGACCTTGTTCTCGCTTTTCACAACGTGCAGGGTGTGGGCTGCGGATACCTGGGAGCCAAGATTGAAGGCTCTCAGAGGGATGACGGGCTATGGCTCAGATATCCTGGGGATCGAAGATCCCATGCTAGAACTGCTGAAGTTTTGGATTCAAGCTGCTTTCGATGGTCTTCTTGTCCTCGAAGCTCGTGCAATAAACATGCACGAGAGTGTTACGTCACCATTGCAATACAATGCCACTTACTTTGCAAACGAACGTAATGAAAGAAACGAACGTGAACGATGCATTACTCTCTGTGCTGAGTTCATTACGAAGATACTCGATCGATCGGAAAACATGGCCCGGATTCCCGACGAAGATTTGGATGCAATTGTCGCATTTTATGGCACTTTGGTGGACAGGGCAATCCAACTGCCTAGGTCAAAAGGATACGATCCTGCTAGTGAGGAACCGGACGACGTCCTGTCGCCCTCTATGACATCTGCTGGCCCTGCGTTCACGAGGTCCACCCAATCCCACAGACGCACAACATCAGCCTCCACAACTGCATCTGGAATAACACCCACATCTCCCCCAGAAATGGGACTAGCATATCTCAAGCACCCACCGAGATCGCAATACATCTCTATCTAACCCACCTCTCTTCCCAATCCAAAATGCTCACACCGCAGTCGCTGCAGGATATTATCCCTACTTTGTTCCGTGCCACTGCGTTCTGTGCCACGCCGTTATCTAGGCTCTCCGTCGTTGCAAGGCACCACGCACCGTCAAGCGACAGATATCAACCACAGGCCTCCACCAGCACAACTTCTCCCAACTGGAAGCACGATACAGAGGAAAGAATAACAACTTTTCTGGCCCAGTTCCTCTCTGGTCCTTACGCTGCCTTATCCAAGCTTATCCTCAAGATCTGGTTAGGACCTCCAGGGACAACGCCGAATATACCTCCTCTTCCGCCGTTGTTCCCTGAGTTTCTCCGCCGTCGGTTTCGACCGAGTTCTTACCTTCGACTCTACAAGAGTCCCAGTCGGTCGTTGCCCAGCCCTCTCCAGCCCGCAGCCAGACGCATCCTATACATGGACAGCAGATTTTACCAGCACCCGCAACCGAACGATTTACGTTTTCGTCGCTCACGAGTTCACCTGTTCCGACCCAACCCGCGACGCCTGTTCCGCCCGTCATCTCTCTTCCCACCTCGGCGTTGACGGCACCCACGTCGCCCATTGCGCATTTCGTGTCCCCTGCTCTGCCGACCATTTCTGTCCAGCTGCCGTCCTTACAGGCGTCCCTCCCGCATTTGCCGTCCTTGCTCCAGCCGTCGTCGGCACAACCTGGGTCAAGCTCTGGTCCATCGGGGACATACGCATCCTCCTCGGCTTCTGTGATCCATGCACAGGGGCAAGGGCAGGAGCGCGCACAAGCTTGGTTGGGGACGGGCCAAGCACACGCATACGCACAAGCGCAGGGTGGACAAATGGGACACTACCCGTTGCCTCTCCATCAGACCTCGCACACGCTTGCCATCATCCACACCAGTCTCGGAGCGCACCGGACGGCGCGCACCGCGCTTCGTCGGTCGCTCATGTCCCGGCTTGCGCGGACGTACATTTCGCGCGAGGCGAGTCTGGGGTACACGATGGGCGGAGTGCCCGCCCGCGTGGATGTGGAGTGGGAGGCGATGGAACGGGCGTGGCCGAGTGTGGGGGATGCGATGGGTTTCTTGAAGGAAGCCGGGGGCCCTGCGAGGGGTCATGAATGGGATATTGTGCGGGTTGGGAGGATATTGAGATGGGCCGTCAGGAGCTGGATTAGGTGGGAGGTGGATGTGGATAGAGGGGGTGCGAACAGGGATACGATGGGAATGGGGAAGGGGAAGGGGAAAGAGAAAGGAAAGGGGAAAGAGAGGGAGAGGGAAGAGAGGCTGCGGCTGAAAGAGGCCACTGAGCGAGTTTTGGAGGAGATTGCGGGTATGTTGAAGGATCTGTTACAGGAGGTGGATGAGAGGGGAGATGACGATTATTCGTATGACTTGGGAGGTGGTGCGGGATACGCAGGTGCAAACCCAAGCGGCGTGGCGGGGAGTCAAATGGAGGAGGACGAGAGCGTGGCTATCGGTGAGGTGCTGTTCCAGTTGGCTGGATGGTTCAAGGGACTACGGTATGTTGCGTGATCTTTTGCCTTTTCGACCACTTTTTGATACGTTTAGGAAACTGAATGGAACGGCGCACATCATCCGCCTACATCCTCAGTCTGTAGCAGGACGGCCTCGCCTTTCCCATTCAGTTTCACAGGTAAATACCTTTCCGCGGGCCTCCACTAGCTTGGTCTCCACCCCCGCCTTAACACCCACGCCTGTGTCCTCCACTCTTGCTTCAACTGTCCCTGTCCCTGGTTCCCCCTCGCACCCCAGTTCGCCCACTCTCATCCGCACGCTTACGACGCTCCTATCCCGATCACACTTCACCACCCCTCTTCGCCCTCTCCTCTCGTTAACGCTCGCCTCACTCTCAGACCACCTCACTGATGCCGATTTGGCGCCCCTACCCGACATCATGATGCGGACGCACGAGCTGAGCCCAACGAGCCTGGACTGGTTGACGAACTGGCGGTCGTTGCTGGGCGTATCGTACATTACCGAACAGCCAGCGCTGGAGACAAAAAAGGACATGAAGAAGAAGGACGTAGCGCTAGCGGAGCACGATTTGACCTGGTTGAGGAGATCATTGTTGGACGCGAGTCGGATCGGTGGGAGAACTTTGCGGGGGCCAGCCACCTTCCCGGTGCAGAGGAAGGGGAGAGTGAAGATGAAGAGTTTGAGAGGTGTGCGGGGTTGATTGGACTCGGTGGGCAGCTGAACAGGAGGAAGACACGGGAAGAGGCGATGGTGGTGCTGGACCGGACATACGACAGCGTGCGGGATATGGGGACATATAGGCGCGCGTTGGCGGACGTGGTGTGCGAGTTTGCAACCCAGATCGTTTGGTGGGGCGTGGATGCGACGAGTTTAGGAGGCGGGATGGCGCCAACGGGCGTCGCGCAGGCGGCTGCGGCTGGGGTAGACGTGCGGGACGAGTTTGAGGTCGTCTGGCGGCTCTTGGCCGACGAGGTCGTTCTGAGAACGGTGGAGGGTCTGCCGATGAGCGAGATCGAGCTGTTTTTGCAGCTGGTTTTGGACGTGGCAGGCGATGGGGGTGTGGGGAAGGTTTCTCAGGAACCAAAATCGGCCGTTGTGGGTGCGTTAGTGGAGGGGGCGGCGCCGGGGACAGTAGGAATGGGAACCCCCTCCGCTTCGGGCGTGGCTTCGCCTGTGATATCGAGGATGCAGAGCGAGTATGTGGGTATTGGTATCGGCACAGGGACGATTGTGATGCCAACGTCGTCAGCAGCGGGTTTGCAAAAAGAGGGCAGGGAAGGAACGACCAAGGAAGGTAGCAGTGGTGGAAGCGGCTTGATCTCGTTATTGTCGTCGCTGGCTGCAGGTCAGGTTTTTTCCTCGTAGTGCAGTTGAGCTGATCTGATGCTTCTTTCTTTGGCATGCAGGCACGACGTCTGGATCAACTGTGAACTCCAGCGCTACAAGCACAACAGCCGATGATTCCCCCGTTTCGCCCAACGTCACGACAAATACAACCCCTGCGTCTGCCAGCAATGTCGCGTCGAATGATGCATCCGTACGTCAGACTAACTCGCCTCAACCCATGCTTTCACCAGAAGCATTTTACGCCAGTCGATCGCTGTGTGGCGTATCCGCGCTTGTTTCCATGTTTAGTCAACTGGCATTCTCACCATTTGTTATGGACCAGGAGGGAGTGCAAATCGTGATCCGGGTGTACGAAGCCTTGCTGAGCGTTGCCGGTGGTGAGTTGTCACTTTTGGTTTGGCCAAGAAGGTATTAATGCGATGGCGATACGCAGGCACTGAGGCGATCGGGCAAAACGCGACAGTTGAAGCGCGTCTAGCCGCATTGACATTTCTAATGCGACTAAGAGCGGATAACGATCATCGGGTATTCTTCATCCAAGAGTATTACGATGCCAACGGGAGCGTGGAGGCATTGTCCGGTTTGATCGGGCGCGTGAAGGATATTGGCAGTGGTACCGACAAGCAAAGAACGCTTTCTCATTCAGGCAGTGTGAGTGAGAGAGGCGAAACGACGCACAAAATGCGCTCGAGACCGCCGCAGGAGAGACTAGGAAGACAGGGATCTAGAGGGAGAGGTGTGGGTGCCGTAGCAAGAACTTCAAGTCGAAGTCGGTCCAGGGTTCCTTCAGGGTACCCAACTGGCCTGCAACCCCAGGTGACGATGCCGGTACCCATCAAGGCCAGGGATCCGTTATGGTACTACCCCGAAATGTTGCCATTTGGAGTGGAAACCGACTCACCGAGCGAAGCTCTGACGACGCATGATTCTCAATATCTTCAAGACGCTGAATCTTATGTCCGCCTGCATCTACCGATTAGCAAGTACGTCGAGATGCTTATCAGTATACTGGAGAATGAGAAAGAGTGGGAATTGATTTCGTACACGTTGTGTCATCTACCGATTCAATTGGCGAACAAGCACTTTTTCTGTGGCCCCAAGACCCACGCAATGTTGTCCCGCATGTTGAATACGATTTGCACGGGCATCTTGAACAAAACGCTAGCCGCAGAATGTACGAGGCAGAGGGATGCGTTGGGGCTGGCTCATCACACGCTCGAGGTCATGATCGGTTACCGCAAGTGTTTCGATCCGCAACAGTTGCACGTCATGATAGAAGTCTTCCACGCTGGCTTGAACGAACAACCATCGACTGTCAAGTGCTCCTTGCACGCCCTCACGATCGCCGCCTTTGAATTTCCCCGTTCGACGACTAAGTTTCTGCCAAAGATCCTGGAGAATCTTTCACAAATTATGACCAATCCTGAAATGGCTGTGCATATTTTAGCCTACATCGGTATCGTCGCGTCGCTTCCACCGTTGTACGCCAATTTCACCGAAGATGATTTCAAGATGGTTTTTGGTGTTGCATTGCAGTATCTTCAACACTACAGCCGACATAATGCATCACCGACGCTGTCCTGGGCACTATCGCAACACGTGCGTGTACTATCCTACTACGTCATCTATATCTGGTTTCTTGCACTTCGGTTGCCCGATAGGGTGAAGTACATCAAGTTCATCACTCGGCAACTTCTCATCGCGAATGAAGGAAATGAAGCAGTTGACGGTCCTACCGAGGTGTGCTTCGACTGGTTGGCAAGGTACACTTACGCCACTGCTGATCCTCGTCCCGCAAATTCTTTCCTCGCTGATAACGTGATGAATCCGACAAACGAACAACCTTCGGAAGTGACTGAAAAAGAAAAAACCTGGGTCATTGGCAATGCCGTCGTGACGATTCGTGCTTTGCCTAGGCTTGGCTGGCTGGAGGTCTTGATGCGGAGGCCAAGTGGGTTTACCAAATTCTTGTGCAGGGTAGAAAACGCTCCGATGGTAGGGCCTGGAGAGGTTGACCTTGATCGCGTTTCAATACCTGCGACGTTGCTGATGGGAAGGGACCCGCCGCAGGTCCTGTGTGCGGGACCAGACGATTACGAGGGTCCATTATTTTCGACGGAAGAAGCGCAGGTATCATATATTAATATCCAAAATAAGAACCCGCGAACTGATCGGTCTTAGGATGAACAGCTAAAGAAGATATTTGATAATGTAGGATCCGAGGGACCAGAGTTACCTCGGCCCGATCCGATTACGGGATATGTTTGGAAAGGTTCTGCTCCATCGCAAAGACGAAAGGAAGTTGCCGTGGACCCTTCCTATTTCGCTATCCAATTTTCTCCTTATCCGGCTTTCCTCAACCCGCCCGAGACACAGGTACGTGCTGACTCTGCAATGGTGGCCAAGTTCGCCAACGGCATTGATCGAATACCTGTTATCGACACGCACAAGGTTGGGGTTCTGTACGTTGCGCCAGGACAGACCAACGAAATCGAAATACTGCGCAACACGCACGGCTCTCCAGCATACACGCGATTTCTGGAGGGCTTGGGAAGGTTGATCAACCTGCGGGGCCAGCTGGACGTGTATGCAGGTGGGCTGGATCCCGACGAGGATGGAGAGTATGCGTATGCGTGGTGGGACGACATTGGCCAAATTTTATACCACACAGCGACTTTAATGCCAACCAGCCCTCATGACCCGCAATCCAACAACAAGAAGCGACACGTAGGCAACGATTATGTTCGGATCGTCTGGAACGACTCTGGATTACCGTATCGCTTCGACACACTCTCGACTCAATTCCAATTTGTCAACATCGTGATAGAACCTCATTCTCCAGGTGGGATCACGGCGTATTCGAATTCGGCGTATGAAAAAGAGTATTTTAAGGTGACAGTCCAGCGTGCACCGGGAATGACCGAGTTTGCTCCTGTGGGAAACTTTAAGCTTATTTCTGGTCAAAACTTGCCTCTCCTGGTTAGGCAACTCAGTCTGTTGGCGGACTGGTTTGTGTCCATCTTTGCGCAGACGAGTCGTGACACGACGAGGACGGAGGTCAAGACAAATTGGCAAATGAGGCTCGAGGCGATTAAGAGATTCAAAAATAATCTACCAGTACCAGAACCACCTGGGTTGGAAGTGGAAGGGATCATGAAGCAGGAGACATTCAGAGACTATACTTTGGCATTTTAGATCTATCCGCATATATCAGTAGTGTATAACAGCCCGGATACATGTACTACACGGTGTTTTGAAGTTGAACTCTTAAGTTTAACAATAACGAGATAACAGGACATATACATTTTATAGCACCAGGACTCTTTGCGGATGTCGCTCATCATCAAACAGCTGGAAGCTCCACTCGGCATCACCGTCTGTGGCAGTGCTTGATTTGTAGCCAAGAATAATCTAGGAAGGGTAACGTTTTGAGTTACGACATCCAGCTCCATATAATAATAAAAACTCACACCAGGAACGTCTAGGTCATGGTACCAAAAGAATTCTTGGCGATCGGGATGGAAGATTCTAGATGCCCATGCTCAGTAATTCAAGACAGCTGTGGCGAGTATTGTAACGCTTGCCCATGCGACCCGTCACCTATAGAAACGATCCGCCAAAGAAATGGTCGATAATGCCAGGATAGCTTGACGCTGGTCCCTGCGTCCTATAAGATTGAGTCAATTTCGAGGCGACGAGGCGACGAAGATTAAAATTTACATATGGGGCAATGAATAGACCGGTATACCGGTCATAGATGGCGCTTAAACGACCGTCCTCAAGTGGTGGGTATACCACCAAAGCCTAGAGACATGGAGGCCAGTCATTATCAGCAAGCTGTGAGTTAGTCGACCCGTACACGAGCAGTCGGAGGGGGGCCGTCGCCATAATTTTTTACAGTCCTAACGGGCTCGCCTGGGTCTTCAAGACCACTCCCAGCAATGTAGTATTTCGTGTTAAGAGTGCCCAGATAATACTGTGAGGCAACAAGGTGGGCGCAAAGGAACTGCAAGAGCAACAGCCAGCGCGCGATAGATGAAAGCATGATAGTGAGGAGATCCCCGGCGCAGTACGTTTGAAGGGCTGGTGTTGGAGGCGGTTTTATGCCTTCATTGGAGGTTTCCGTTCGGAGCGTAACGATTTTGCAAGCGATGAATTGCCCCCCCCGGTGGGAGTAAGGAGGTCGATTTATTCTAGGAATCTAAGCCGAACTTGGTACATCAGATCCCAGTGGTAAATGAATGCTCCATTATGCGTACCAACGTGATGGTAGCCGTAGCACTTGGGTAAAATTAATTTCAAGTATGCACGTGCCTGCCGGGTACTAAGGCAGCCTTCGATGATTTGCACGAGGCTGGGGAGGAACGAAACCTGTAGAGTTTTACGAGGAGAACAGGTGCCTTCTCGGACAGTCAGGCTGCCCTGAAGCATTTCTCATGTCAGGCGGTATCCTGGCTAGAAGGCTGTTCATAACGGTATAAACCGTAACTCTAACTCATGCGGAGTGATGAGGTAAGTGATACTTGAATGACGGCTCCAACGTTCACGTTCAGCTCCAACTTACCGAGGCCGAGATCCCGGAACCGAATAAGAACATATAGAGTTTCTTGCGGTAGGAGCGTTCCTTCATGTATTACGTTGTCACACGTTCGCAGAAGAGTCATGAGTGAGGAACATACGGAGTGAACGGCGATGGGACTCTGAGGTAGGGACTGGCCTCGAATAGGATTACGACTAACCTCTGTTTTGCGCAAAAGGCTCTCACCGACGTGTGAGTAGTACGTGAAAATGATGACAAATTGCGCCATACAAGGCACGTGTTGTCGGCAGTACTGCGATGATCGCTCGCCTTGAAACCGAAGAACGACAGCTGGAATGTTCATCCGGTCAACCGGTCTTTGATTGTACCGTCCGAGCATTCCATCTCTTACGCATACTTACGCGCCTTACTCATCAATGTCCATACATGCGATGCTGCCAAGGTACCGTTCTCATCAGTTCATTTATTCGGACAGTGACAGCAAGCATTTTCCGATCCTCGCCCCTGAACTTGAAATTTGGGGCGATCTGAACCCTTGGACCATTGACGTGCGTGCTGCCAGTTCGGATTTAGCTCCGACGTTTAAACGACTTCAACAGCAATGTGACCAGCTTTTTGAGACCCGTCCCGTCACTCTCATCAGAACTCGCGATATCCGATGTATCTGATTTATCTAGCCATATTGATATTCAATTCATCTTTCGTCAAAGAGAAATCAGATCTACTGTTATCGACCATGTTGGAAACTACGTTCCACGTTGTTCTTGTGAAAGACCTTTCAAAAAAATCACGAAGGATGGCCCTGACAATCTAACCAGTTGTTGCATCATTATCCCGGCATTTTCAGACTTGCGATATCCACGTTGGAGCAAGAGGATGAATCACGATCAAACCCACATTCGGAAGGCAAGGGCGAACGCCACAGAATATAAAGGGCACCTGAGCATGGCAAAATCGTCAGCCATTGTCATTATCTCAATAATGACAACGTAAGAACAGCAGTTATTTTTTTCACATTCTGGCAAAGCAACGCTTACAATACGACATTATACCTTTTGCTATTCCAGTCGCCATATCGGCGTGAAACGAACACCGTCGCGCCCAACGAGAGTTGAAAATTTTGAAGGTTCCGAAGTAACACTTCGTGATCGTGAATGATGGTCAGCGCCGATATAATCGTTGCCCACTGGCATGATGCAGCGGATCGCAAACCTTGAACTTTACGGATGACGGCCAGTGTTGTTTTATCTCATGGTATGTGCAGTGATATCTTTGTGAGAATCGCACACATTGAAAGTGCTTGATAGTATACCAGTTGTTGCAGCTGCTTTAGTTTTTTGTCATAGACAATCAGGCCAACTATAGGGTCTCCTAGCTTCCACCCGTAACTCACTTGAACAGAATCAATAAAGAGGGAGAGACGAGTCATGCACACCTAACTGAGCAAGCAGTACCCTATACTTTTCCGCGCTAGAACCCGCTTTCGAAGCTTCGTCGTCAACTACCCCGGTTACCCTTGATTGATAGTCGGACAAAGTGTGGACGGCGATCAGGCGCGCAGCGCAGGCCAAAAGTAAAGGAAGATACGGTGGAGTGGCAACGGACAGCCTTGGCTCCGAGCATGTAGTCACCATTAACGGCATGCTTCCCTTTACATGGCTTAATTGCTCTTGTTCTACTTATGGCTCCCGGCCGAATGGCATACATCCTGAAATGGTCAGCGTCATGGTACTATGCATCAGACTCCCTCACCTACATGTCATCTGGCAGACTCCGTCGTTTCAACGTCGCGGATAGGCAAGAAAATGTTCTTCACCGTCAACTGAGGAAAGCAATAAAACTTATTCCGAACGGTCCTTCATCGTCAGCACGCCGCAGTTTACGTTGAAAGTGGCTCTTTCGAAAGAATCGCATATTATGCGAGCAACGCACTGGCAAGGCACGCGCATTTGTATGTGAAAAGTTCAATTAATTGAGTGTGAGATAGAAAGGTATACAAGCAGTTGGTGTGGCGTTGCACGATGTATACGTACCGTGAACCAACTTTCGTACCGCTATCCCAGCGTTTACCTGGTGTGCCTCTGCCAGGCGGGTATAATTAGCTGCCATTGCTCATGGGGCAGAGCGGCTCACCGAAATGTATATTTGGTTTTCGGATAATGCCGGTATCACCATTTCTCCGACAAGCATGGTAGAAGCACACAGGCTTGCGTTCCGAACCAACACGAAACCAAACACACCACACTGTAAAGCATTGTACTTTCTTTCTAATAATCAACTTACGCAGGCACTCGGGACTATTTATTTGTCTTACGAACTCCGTCTGGGTAAGCTTCGCATGCCAAGCTTAGAGACACATTCACTATGGCTGGAATCGGCCACCGATATTCCGAGGCCTGCTGAACGATTGCCACTGATCAAACTTGTTCGAGAAACATCCATGTGCTTCAAAAAAGCACAAGGCAGCTCGCCGCCAGGCACAAATCCCCGTTAGTTCATAGAATGACTTTTCAACGTGTTCAATCGCAGTCCTGCCCTTGAAGGCATAATGAACAAGATCTTTGACAAGGCCGGGATTGAGATGTACAAAGACATTGAAGCTGGTGCTATCCAACGACAAATGTGCATAGGCGAATAGCCGATCTTAGGGTGTCATGGCGGTGGAGTCAGTGCCTGTGGCTTCCCGAATATATTAATCCCGGACAAGAGTTATGTGCGTGCTCGGATGTGGAGTTCAGTATACGACAGGAGAAATGCACAGAATATCTGGTCGTAGACACGTGGAACGGAAGAGCGGCACGGGTTTCCGAATTGGCACCGCGTGCTTGGTGCAGCATGGATCAAGCGAAGTATCTGATCAGCAGAGAATGTTGTCAGCCACATGTGACTATGTCAGTGATCTGTTCATCAACACAGCTGTAATTTGACTCGCCTTGATTTACTTAGCGCCAATGGTTCGTTATTTCTAACGCTCTCTTTTCCCGGTCAACAGATAACATACATCGCCGGCGGAAAGCGAAGTTTGAACAATATTGATTGGAAGTAACAGTTTGAACGTTGCGTTTTCATCTTGCGATTGAAATACCTTTTGACGCGGAGTCACTGGCCCTCTTCACCAGCAGTGCAACGTTCTGACTTTGCACCAACATTAACGTTGCAGACTATCGCCATCTAAAGAAACCACTCAATTATGTAAGGTAGCTAGGCTTCGTCGTCGTCTCCAACCAGTTCCATATCCCCAAACAATTCCAGCCAATCGTCAAGTCGTTCACGCATGAACATCTCAAGGTCCCAGTCCTCCGTCGAGATGGCATTGAGGTCGCCGTTCCACAAGTAGATATCGGCGTCGGCAACTTCGGCTCCATCGACAGTCTGAACGTCTACTTGGGTCGCCAGATAAGTCTCGCCTTCGAAATCATCCAATTTCTTCCTCTGCGACTGGTTCTGAGGGCGGAAGAGCAACCCATCAACCACCGACGCATCGGCATGTTTGACAACAGCCGGGTAGTCCTTTCCGTGCAGACTAAACCGCGCGTACCCTCGGATGCGTGCAGGGTGGACAAGTGGTTTGACCACGTCAACTTTGGTGGAGTCCCCGGTAATAGCCCAAGCTAGGAGTGGCAGAGCTCGAAGCGTTCCGTAAAGGAAAAGTGACCTTGGTTGCTGTGGCGAGTGGGATGAGAGTGGTTTCATTCCCGGGACGAGATATGTACCTTTTGGTTAGAGGTTGTGGTCATGGGGGAACGCACACTTTTGTGCGGCAGATAACGCCAGAACCAGTAGACTAGTACAGTCGCTCTGGGGCAGGTACATTACGCGCAAAGTCGCCATGGCTATCAAATCAACCTACTTTCCTTCCAGAAGTCGCGAGGGTGGGCGCCGAAACACGAGTCACAGCGTTACCGAGAAATCAGCAATTGCCAGATCCTGTGTACCCTGAAGCTTGACGACCTGATGCACTAGTACTAATATTGATGCGATGACGTGTCGTCAACTCATGGTTTGTGCTATGCCGGCACCTTTTTTCTTGTTCTCCTACATGACCCATGGCCGTGGACACAGGCGTTCGAGACGATGAGGAGCCTTTCTTGCTACCAGAAGAAGCCTTCAAATCTCCTGGACCTACTCCTCTTCCCCTGCGGCAGTTTTCGATCCTCTTCTTACTACAACATGCCGAATTTCTGACGTCCAACACGACTTATCCCTTCATGCCAGACGTACGTCTTCTTCCCAGTCTTTTTATACCCCCCCCAATACTTATGTCTTCAGTTAATTCGAAGGGTTGGAATAACCAATGGTGATGAGAAAAAAGTTGGATATTATGTCGGATTGCTGGTATGTTCTACTTCACCTACGGTTTGGGATGATTTAAATGAACAGGTACAATAGCAAACCATCTTCTTTGCTGCCGCGACAGCCACGTCGTTTCACTGTTGCCAGCTCTCCGATCGCATCGGTCGCAAACCCATCCTCCTCGTGGGTATGATGGGTTTGTCCTTGTCCATGTGTGCCTTTGGGCTTTCAACAACTTTCTGGGCTCTTCTGCTGTGGTTAGTGTTCACTATGAAGCCTGGAGAATAAAATTCTGATCAGTAGTCGTTAGGCAATGTATAATAGGCCTATTCTGTGAGTCGTTCTCTCACGCTTTACTCACCTCTCTGACGTTTGCCAGATGGCACTACCGGCGTGATGAAAAGGTTGGATCACAGACGACGGATTGTATAGAACGTTCACACTAGATATCGTCACACAGCATGTTGGTGGATATGACGGACTCGACTAATATTGCACAGGTATGTATGTCAAATTTTTAACCTCTACGTCTGCCAATAGAAACGACTAGGCTTGGGCCTATACAACTCTTACGTGGTACATTGCTAGCGGCGTAAGTGGTGTCATTTTTGCATAGTGTACGCGTCTTTGAAATGTTTGATGTTATAGTTGGGGTCTACGATCGGGGGCTCGCTTTCAAGACCTGCCGATCAATTTCCGCGGCTATTTGGCTCCAACGAATTTCTCAAGAAATATCCTTACTTCCTTCCCTCAGCCGTTTGTGCCGTTTTCTTGTTCCTATCATGTCTGGTGGGAATCGTCTTTCTGAGAGAAACGACCCGGGATACGGTTTCACTTGCCTCTCTATTCAAGACGGAGGCGCCTGAGGACGAAGCCATAGGTCTTTTATCTTTGGATGGAGACACACCTGTGCAAGAGGCCGAAGACAAAAATCACGGTCGACCGCTATCGTTACGTGAAATACTCACTCCCAAAGTTATCATCGTTGCCACCAACTATGCGGCACTCTCTTTGGTCGATATAGCCTACTGGGCCATCCAACCTGTCTTCCTCTCGACACCCATCGCAAGCGGCGGACTCGGCCTTTCGCCACCTGCCATTGGCACTATCTCAACCATCTACGCCATTTTTGCAGGTCTATCGCAGTCGCTCTGTTTTGCGCGCGTGCACGATAAGTTCGGATCAAGAAAAGTGTTCATGTTCGGCGTTGCGATGGGATTACCCACATATTTGTTGTGGCCTGTTATGAGCTGGATTGCGAAGAGGGTTGGGTACAGTGGTTGGTTGTGGTTTGTGCTCAGCATACAGGTCTGTGTTACGATCATAATGCAATTGGCATTTGGTGAGTCGTTGTGTTCGCAACTCTAGACTTGATGATGTAATACAAATGTGTGCAACATAGGATCAATTCTCATTTTAGTCGCCCAGGCGCCTCAGAATCGTGCCTCCCTTGGAGCGACAATAGGCTTTTGTCAGGTACGCCTTTTTGCTCGGTTTCCGTGACCTACCCTAATGTGGAATAGATGGCAGCAAACATCGTACGTGCCATAGGTCCTGCAGCTTTCAACTCCCTTTTTTCGTTGTCGATCGACAATGGATATCTTGGTGGACAACTCATCTACGTAGTTCTAATCTTAATTGTGGGGATGGCCCTGGCCACGGCATCACTGGTGCCCTAGGATGGCGATAAGTAGTGAAGGAATTTACATTTATATTTTGTCGGCTGATAGATTACGCGATTACGAATCAGAATTGTAATCACCAAAGCCGTCCTTCCTCTACAGGAAGCGGTCCTCTGAACTAACTATACCCTTCGTCTGCAGGAACGTTGACACGACCAATTGAGGTTATGATTCTCTTTTGATATCGACATCAGTATATAGCACCGTGGCCTCACCGGCAATCTCTCCGCAGCATGTAACAGCCTGTATAAAAAACCTTGACTTCCCAACAGCCTCCCAACTTTCTGTCAAAGAACGGAGCATCGTCAAATTCCTTCCAGTCACCACGAAACTGCCAGGTCCTCCACCATATTCTACACCGGACGTTCCGATCCATATTGCATTTCCAGGTATTTTCTTTAAATCCTCCTTGACACTATGACATGAAGGCGAAGGTTCGACGTAGACGTTCCAGTATGTAGGTCTGTAATGAGATGAATTATCGCCAGATACTTCCCACGTCAAGACTCCCTCAAACTCGTGATTTTTTGACACGTCCTCCTTGACATCTGTAGCATTGAATCGCAAATCGTTAGCCGCGCTCCATTCCCGTTGTGAAGCGTAAACGGTCAGTTGGCCCAATGTAACCGAGAAAAGTTGTTGCTTGGCAGAAACACGGCCTCTGATGTTGAGTTTGAGACCAAGCGCTACCTCTGCAGGATGAGAGTCATTTCCTGTCGGTTGCACCCTTATGCTCGTTCGTAAACCACTCCAACTCCCTCTCAAGGAATATGACGCATCCTGATTCATTCGCTCCAGCACTGCAACAGACTTTACGGGTCGTATTTGAAGCTCCACATCTACATCGGCGCCATTTTCCATGTTTTCCAATTTATAGGCCGCTGTCGCGGTATAGTCTTCGCCGGGGGTCAACGAGAGGGACTGAACAGGTATCCAAAGTGAACAATGTCGTCCATCCCAGACTCGGACTGAAGGAACGAAAGCTTTACGGAACTGCCGCCGTTCCATGCATCTGTCAGGTTTATGGATACTCGGCCGGAGGGAAGCGCCGGCTCAGTTAGGGTGTCACTTTGTGCTTCCTCGCACCGTGATACAGTCGGAATGGGCCATAGCAAATTCCCCATCGAATAAGACTTCTCAACGTTCAGCCAGCCAGAAGTCCAGGACTGGCTGTCCCCTTCCGGTCCATTCCATACCTTCTCGCCTTCCACCCACCAACCATTTCCGACCCCAGGGCAAAAGGTCGTGAAAAATGGTAAGACATTCGGATCAGGTGGAGGCTTCGTGACGAAGAAATCTGCAACCGGTTTATAGGCGCTTCGATCTTCTTCGTTCGTCAGAAGCAGCTTATCCAAGTCCAATGCAGGAACTTTCCCTGCCAAACGAGTAACTTGTTTGTTCCACTAAGCTTTCAAAAATCTGCCAAACGTCACCTTGGCTTAAGAATGCATTTTGATCCATGGCATTCGCCAGGAGTAGCTTGTCCAAGTCTAATCCGGGAACTTTTCCGGCCCAAAAAGTCACTTCTTCATCCCACCAATCTTTCCAGGTTCGCCCATGTCGTCTTGCCTTCTTTCCCACGTCCATGCCGGTGCAAACAGCGCCACGCTCAATCCCAAAGAATGAGGCGATATCTTTTCTATGGCCTTATGGACGCAAAAACCGCCGCCGCCGGGGGTCCCTCGTCCCCAAACATCGATACCAATGTATATGTCCCGCTGGGTTAAAACGTGTAAGTTGGAAGAACTCGGCTGCTCATTTTGTACGAAGATGGCGGAATCAAGTGATAGGAAGTATTCCATTGTGTCAAACGGGTGTTCTTCTTTCCACTAAGTAGTAAGATGAGTCACCTGCCTCCATCACAGATATCACGGTTACTTACGAAATAGTTGGAGAAGAAACCAGTCGAGGACAGGAAAAAGGGAAGGTTCAAGTTGTTCAGTTTATTTTGATATTTAACTTTGCCTGTCATGGTGACGCTGTCGTACCTGATGAAACAATCGTAGTAGAAACATGCAGCCAGGACTCCGACAAGTTTATCGCGTACCATATTGCCTCAGCATGGGGGCCTACTTTCTTCCAGAGCTCTTCGCGCAAAAGGCGTATCCAGACAGCTAGTAAGCCTGCTTGGTCAGCACCTCCTGGTACCGGCCGTTCGAAATTCAACAGGAATCCGTCAAAGCCCCGTTGATGCGCTAGGTCCGCCAAATTGGTAGCATGATATCCTGAGAACGTATTCTCTTCATTTGGTGAAAAAGGATCTGATAATAAGCGACGAAAATCAGCGTCATGGTCCTCGTGTTCGAATAACCTGTCGACTGATATGAATAGGAAGATATGCGAACAGAAGAGCGTACACAACTCCAAGCATCTTGACGCCATGTCGATGAGCAGCATTAATCCATGCTGGTGGTGGAATGGTTACGCGATGATGGGAGAAGCTGAGACGAAGTTGTGAAACGCAATCAACAGGACAGGGAGAGGCATACTAGACGAAAACATCAATGATTGACCAGAAATTGAACGTGTATGACAGCGATTCGGGTGATTCGGTGTACCCTCCCTGCAATCGCAGGACAACGGTAATAATCACTACTGGGCGAGATCAAGAGATCCATACCTTGAAATCATGACATACCTATCGAAATGGGTATGGGCATATAGCAATTAGCATAGCCATGAGGGACGCACCAACAGTTTTCCTCTGTTCGCAACATTCGGATCACTGACGCAGTTACGGGGTACGTAAGGGAAAATATTGCAGAGCTTTTCATCTGATTTGCTTGCCCATGTGTCTAACTGGCTTAGACTGTCGAAGAAAGGCTTTGCGCTGTGCATAACTGATGTGACAAAAGAATTTGGAATGTCACATTGAGCCTATCTTGAGAAGAAGTTCGCGCTCTCATCGGAGGTGCCCCAGGAGTACCAACACATTGGCCATGTTTACATACAGGAAACGAATTGTCCAATTCTGCGCTTGGGAAGAACAAGCTGCTACTACTACTACTACCAGTCCTTCTTCTTGCACCAGCCATCGCTACCAATAATGTAATCAACGCTTCCATCCGGTTGCGTCTGACCACCGCCATTAGTGGCATCCTCAGCACCGTGGCAATGCTTGTACAGCGAGCATGTAATCAGCGGACTTCCGTTCTAAGGAAAGAACCACTAAATCAACAGTTCTTATGGTTCTTAAAAGACGGTAAGACTGACCTTTCCGTGGACGTCGTTGTAAGCTAAGGGGAAATTAGTACCTGATCATGCAAGGACTGGGAGAGATTTACTGTTCGCAAACTTGCAGCCTTTGATGGAGTCACACTTGGCCAGGCATTCTGAGGTACAGGGTGAATTACTCATTCAAGATCAAGAAGGGGTGACATTTACCGTCAAGTGTTGAGACGAGAATGTAAGTCAAGTAGTCTGGAGCTTCGATCGCATCATTAAGGTTGCGAAAGTTTTGCTTGTAACCGTCGTGGTGATAGTCCTCGGACCGGATGGCCAACGACGCAGCAATCTGTGCCATAGCAAGACCAAGGATTATAGGAGCGAAGCGCATTGCGGCTACAGACAAAGTACATCAGGTTGCACATCGGTTTAAATAAGCGAGCGTCCAGGAGAAGCCGTTGCAATGCCGCCGTTCGTAATCCTCCTCGGGCTATACGTAGGCACAACCTGTTCATGTGAGCTGCTTGTACCTAACGTGCCTCTATTTACAGCCATCGGCACCGGTGTATTGTGGCCGTCCCAGTCGAGGACCTTGATAACCATGGGGAGATTACGGGTGATTATAGCTGAAGCGCCCGCACAGAAGAATTTTTGTCCGAAACAGGAGAAATTCGAAACGCGATCCTTGACACTGTAAGGCACAATTCGCCGGTACCCGTTTCAGGTGACGCTGACAACTAAATGCAGAAATATTTGATACTTCATGTGTCACACGGCATAAGAAACAACAGTCCATACTGCGAAAGGATAAGGAGTTGTTGAACACGTTCTCCAAAATTTTGGGAGCACCAAAGTGAGAAGAAGAAAACGGTTCGCTACAGAACGCTATTTTAAAGCTCGGCCCACTCCATCAAGACCGTATTCAAGCCTTGCACCATCCGGCACTGTCAGCGATATAGTCAACAGATCCATCAGGCTGTGTTTGGCCACCGTGATTGATAGCATCGGAGGCGTCATGACATTGTGAGAACAGAGCGCATGTCAGCAGGGGGCTTCCGTTCTGCAAAAATCGAATTAGACGTGCGTACGCCACAAGAGAGGTACAGGTGCCTACCTTGCCATTTACGTCATGGTAAGCTGATGGGAATATCAATGTTCCTGATCCAATCAATATATAGATGAAAGAAACGTACTATTCGCGAAACTGCAGCCTTGGACCGTGTTGCACATGGATTGACAATCTGATCGAGTTGCGTTATTCTCCCCACATCGGATCAAAATGTAAACATACCCTCAACAGATTGAACAAGACCGTAAGTCAAGTAATCAGAAGCTTCAGTTGCGCCGGTCAGGTCGTGGAAAGTTTGGTAGTAACCTTTCCATGGTGAGGTTTGTGACGGTCGGGACAGAGAAAATCGAGGTGCAAGTCGTCTAAGATATCGCAGATGTCCTGATAAAATAATGAATATTGGAACTATTGAAAATTGTGGGATGCTCTTACGGGAGTGAGGCAAAAAAGGTCTTGGTGGTCCTCGGGATAGTCACCAAAGTACCATCCAGGGTGGGCACCCACTTGCCAAGGGGGGTACGGGGCATTGTAGTGGTGCTTCGCACAAAAACTGTCGGGCACCTGTCTCTTGCTGATGTCGACCGCGGACGACGATACAACAGCAGCAGTCCCGAGAGCAACGAGAAGATGAGCGAAGTGCATTTCGATGTCAAGGAAGCAAACAAATTGAACTGGAGAGAATGAGAGTTGTATTAGAGGCTTTTATACGTCTGAAAGCATGTCCAGGCCTAAAAAAAACCAATGAAGACTTGTCAAACTGTCTGGTGGAAAGGCACGTTTCTTGACGGCGTCGTAAACGCTCCGTACTGATCTTTCGTTAAGAAGCGCGATGAAAGTTTGAAAAATTAACATCCATCAAAATTCCGGTTAAAGCGTAGCGTTTCATCCTCAGAGAATGTAATGGAAGCCCACACTAAATGATAGAGCATTCGCGGGTGTTTCGTGATAGAGAATGTAGCTAGAAGCTCAGAGTATTCATCAACCGATGGCTGGTGGGCGACCTGAACGTCACGCGTGCAAACCTAGATAGACAAAAGACTTACTGCATGTAGCTGGCTAAGGAACCAACAAACCTAAGGTAGGCAAAATAGGGCTCGTCGTTCCGTACTGCACAGGCCAGTCATGCCGACATGAGAACCGCCGCAGAGGATTGCCAAATTAACTGATGTGAGAGCTTGATCCGTACCCCCGCCGTCATTTGTGTGCGCCATTAAAGCGGAAGCCATCATGTGGTTATAAGGACTTGCGTTTTCAGCTCAGTACGAGAGGTTGTGACATGCTTGTGCGTGTGACCATTGTCAAATCTGACAATTACGTAAGACTTCCAAATATGGCACGACGAGGTCTCCAACGACGACGCTCTGGGTGCGACAGCCATGACCCAACACTCGGAGGCCTTTGATATCATTCCTTTCGAGGTTTGTACTCGTATCTTATCGGAGATCAGTGTAGCTGATATCTTGTATAGGACATCAAAGGTGATTGGAAGAAATTAGGGTCAGGATCGTTTGGAAAGGTTTACAAAGGTATCTATATGTAACGCCCTGGCTCGGAAAATGTTGATTCCTACCGCCGTAAGGAACCTATCTGGAATCGACGTCGCCATCAAAGAAGTACTGCCATCAACCGACTACGACGTCGCAAAGTACTTTGACCGTGAATGGCGACTTATGAAAGAATGTAGACACCCAAATATATGCCTGTATATCGGCCTAAGCCGCGCACCCCCGCCAGACAACCGCATATTTATCGTATCAGAGTACATAGACAACGGTAACGTTCGCACCTACATCCACGACAAGTACCGACCATTCCCATGGCGGTTGCGCATCTCCTTCGCCACGGACGTCGCACGCGCCTTGGCATACCTCCACGCGCGCAAGTGCATACATCGAGATTTGAAAGGAGAAAATCTTTTGGTCACATCCAACGGCCGTCTCAAAGTCACCGATTTTGGTTTTGCACGCATCGCTGCGCGGAACGCAGAGGAGTCGAAGCGGCTCACGTTTTGCGGCACAGACGCATATATGTCACCCGAAATTCTTCTCGAAAACGAGTTTGACCTATCTACGGATATTTTCTCTCTTGGCATCATTTTCTGCGAAATCGCCTCTCGACAACTCGCAGGCAATACCCATTTCAAGCGATATCCACCGACTTTCGGTCCAGACCCGGAAGAAATCCGACGGTCTGCGAGTACCAGTTGTCCACAGGGTTTTATAGACCTGTGCATTGCCTGCATCAATTTTGATCCCAAGAAACGTCCTACTACGCGCGACGTATTGCAATGCCTGGCCGTCATCGAAGCAGAAGTCCTTGCGCGTCCAGAGGAGAGAGAAGAAAAGACGCATCTTGGGAGTATCAGGTTTATGACTCGAGGGAAAAAAGCCAGTGGTGCTCCTCGAATACCCAGTTTCGGAATGGGGATTGGGAAAAATAGCAAGGCCAATGACGAAGTCAAGTCGTCAGACGACAGCGAAGAGGAGTTCGATCAAGCAGTTGAAGCGTTAGCCAAAGTTGGCCTCGATATCCCCGCAAACGAATTTTCTGGCGGTGAACTCTAATGCGCTCACTCGAAAGGTTACCCACTAATTTGGAACGTTAGCTCGGCAGCCCTTACTTGAATCACATAACGCAACCCATTACAGCACATCAGTGATCCGTTCTCATTCGGGGCCAGCACATCCATCTCTGTCATCCGTCCTTACCGTACGCCCCCTTCCAGATCCCAACTCGATACCTACCGCAATACTACCACCCTCTCCGGATAGCGAGAGACGATCTGATCTCCTTGACGACACGAAGCCCCGCATACACGACGCCCACGGAGCAACCGAAGTCACTGGACAACCGTCTCTCATGTCTATCGAGTCTTATCATACCGCACCACGCCCGTCAGCCATCTCCAGTACTCTTGCTACCGAAGGTGGATCGACGATCCACCCCGTTTACGGCAATTTTATTCCTCCTCTCGTGCACCGGTTCACGCTCCTCAAGCCTGGTGAGAAGCAGAAAAGGGACACGTCCCCGAGACCGAGCGATGGTGGAATTTCGGCCGTGGCCACGAGCTGGAACCCTCTGGAGCTGTTCTTTTCCAATGGCCTTTTGATGGCCAAGTGCGACCTTTGTGGTAAGAGGCTTGGATGGAAACCTGTACTGGAATGCGACGATTGCGGTCTGAGGTTCGTTGCCTTATTGCGGTGTCTGTACATGTCTTTCCAGTTGATCATTCTCTGTCGTCTTTGCACAGGGCCCATGTCAAGTGCGGAGAAGTAGCGCCTCGTGATTGCGGTACCAGAGTAGTGCATCAAAATACTTAGCAACTCGCGACGCCATCGACATTTTCTGTTCCGCTCGATGCTGTCTCGCCACTGACAAAGGTGAGATATGTGCTATAGGTAGAGGAAATGCCAAGCCGCTTTCCGGGAAGAGATGGTAGAAGTTTGATGTATATTCACGGCATTGTCACGAACTTGCGCTTTTGTTCACAAACTGTATTCTGGCTTTGTATATTCGTTGTATTCCCTAATTATAATGTGCTTATAACCTTATGCTAGGATCTGTATCAACCACCCATTGGCACCAGTGTTGTTAACTTGTTAATGACCCCAGGCTTTTACCATTTGGGTCAGATTAGTGTTGGGCCAATAGCTGCTAGCTGGCCTCATCAGATTACACGACCTGTAAATCTTGCGATCACGCCTTCATACCGAGTTGGGGTCTGCTTCAGTGGATTACACGAGAGTCACGGGACTGTTGGAACAGAGGCAACGATTGTCCCTCTAGCTTGTCCAAGAAGCCACTATTGCGATTCGAAATCTATTGACTGAGAAGAGGAGGGTTGTAATACGGGAGTGAGCACGATGCCTTAGTACGGGATAAAACCACCAACAACACGGCTAGATCTATGTGCACTCAGGTACTGCCGATATCACATCCATTTCACCCAGACAGTGCCAGTACATTTCTTTAAACATGGTTCAAATATCTTAGATCATCCGCATGTTTGAACTTGGACGGACTTAGGCAACGACGTGGTTGTGTTTAAATCATCTGTGGGCCGTTGCCGGTGGGTGTGCGTTTGGGAGTGGCGGACCGCGCCGTTCGTGTTATAATAATAGTGCTGGTGTTGACGCGTTGAGGGACCAGATTTGTCGATGACGTGACGCCGGCCTATTTACCTCCAACACTTAAAAGACGATATGCTGTATCTGTCCGTCGCTACGCATCGTTTATTGCTTGCGCTGAACGAGTACAGTGGAAAGTCATATTTGCAGAGTTGATTGTAGATATCAGAACATCGGAAGGTTTCTTTGAATATTTTGTACTCTGCGATCTGGTCAGATAACTGCAATTGAGCCATGTTCACGCCGATAATATATGACATGATAAAAAAATGACGTTGTCAATATTTAGAAAAGTAGCTTGGGATCATCGTATCAGTAGACACAACGGCTATATACTTCGATACTCAGGTGCCCACCCAGCGACGTTTGTCGGTGTTTCCTCGTCGTCTCCTAGTGCTCTGCCTGGCTACTTGATCCTTCCCCAGCGTCATTTAAAACGCGGGCCATTGTAGTCGTCTTGCCGATAACTTTCGTTTCGGCTACTTTTGATGGGTTCCGCTCACTGACACCATCCTGTTGTGTCCTCCGTTTCTTTTGTGGAGGCTCTCCGTCAGAGCAACGACATTCCAGGACAGATGGAGTTATCTTCGACACTTCTCCCTTCGCGGAAATAATCTGAGGGCTACTCGCATCTGTCGTCGGGCATGCCGGGTCATTTGCAGTGTCTCGTAAGGCTGTCGCAAGCCAGCCCTTCGTATCGAGCTTGTCTCTATCTTCAAGCTCTTCGGGGCCACAGTTTGTCATTCCTTTTCTGACGTGATCTGGAATCGCTTTCCACATCAATTCATTACGCGTTATCGCCCTTTCCAGTTTGGCAGGTTCAATGTAGCGTGTAGCTATGATTCTTCTGATATCCTTGAGAAGGTCTCTTAACAAGGGATGGAGGCGATGCAATCGGTTCAAAGCCAGATCATTGTGGATTCTATCTCACTGGCTGGAACAACTTGGCACTGTGCCTGACCTGGGTACACCAGATCAAAGTATTCGCGCAGAATGACTCCAAGGGCTTTGGGAGGCATTCCATGATCGACATAGCGCAGTATGATCCATTGTAAAACATGGAACGTCGACTCTAAATCATCCAGCCGGTTATGAGGTTCAGAGTCCAAGTGGGGATTGTCAGTGACGAAACGAGCTCTTTGGATGACTTGAATGTTGTCAACTCACGACCCAGTTCGTTAAGGACGAGGACGTAGTGCTTCAATGTCCGCAGATGCTTGAGATCTTCCTTCCTCCACTCAGGAAATTCGGCTGCCTTCTGCGTCTGAGTCTCATGCCCTGGCAAATCCACATCCCAATAGTCAAATACCATCAGAATATGCTGTACTCCCGATTTTCGTAGCTTCTCTAACGTTTCATGTTCTAGTTTCCTACCCTCGACTCACCACGTCGATTTTAGGAATACAACTTTCTTCTCTTCCAAAGAGTACGCCACATAGCCGCGAGTTGCACGTCCAAACGGTGAGTGAAGGCCAGAGTAAAACAGTCAATGGACAATGTAAGCTCTTTTATTATCATTTCCAAGGGTGACCTTGACATAATGACAGGGAGTTTCCTCCGGACTTTTGCCCAACTTGGCCTCCGCCGCGTCCAGTGCAGGTTCAGTTTCATCCATTTCTTCATCCAATGGGTTGCTCGCGGTCGAATCCCATCCACGTTCTTCATGCCCGAGGTGGGAGAAGCGCCAGAAGAATTCTGCAAATAGACTATCTTTGAGGTCAATTTTCTTCGTAACGATGACCCCAGATCTATCCCAGCATAAGAGCCGAGCGTAGCCTTTGATGACCAAAAATTGAAAAACGTGAGTACAGCACTGCATACCCATGTGGCATGCTGCGTAAGACACTAATTGACCGAGAGTAGCTCGACCTCTCTCATTGTCGGAGCACATTGTCTTGGGATTATTGTCAACAAAGGGATCATAGCTTTGATCGCATTTGAATTCTCCGATGAGTTCGACGTTATGCAACTGATGTGTCCCGCCAGTTTTGTTTAGTCTCAAGTGACTCCTTGTGAAGAACCATGTCGGGTCTGATGCCTCTTCCACAAAGCTGCGCTAAGTCTGCGCCATGCACGTCGGCGAACTGGTATTTATCGACATATTTCTGCATCCAACCAATCTGAGAAAGGTGTTATATAAAGCGAACGAAGGGACCAACAATATGATGCATACACACCCACTGCGAATACATAGGCTTCTCTTTACTCATTCCTGCGAATTGTTTCCGAACAGTTTGAGCCTCTTTTGCATTGAAGTTAAAACGCTTCCTCGGTTTAGGAACATATTTGTCCAAGAACGTCTTGACGGGCATGGGGCCGACAACATAGCCATTTACTTCCTTCCTGAGTTCAAGATTCCGTTCGGACGCAGCTGGAAAATAGGTGGACGTATAAGGGTATGACCCGGCCTGTTTGTGTGATATTGGTGTATCCTTGACTTGCTTTAACGCGCCCCTCCTCCGTGGAGGCGTACGTGGACCTGTGCTGTTATGGTTAGGAACATCTCAGAAGAAGGGATACTACGATACCGTTGTTGGCATGATGTCGAGAATAAGAGGCATTTTTAGTGGCGGTTCGGATAAGACGTGCAGGCATCGGTTTATGAGGGCGGCGAGTAGAGCAGAAAATCTGGGTGGAATATAAGTGGTTTCAATCATATCTCGATTTCAGATAAACGAGGAATGTACATATGGACCCGCCCAGTGGCAGCTCAAAGAGTATAACACGATCATGATGTAGCCGGTTTCACAAGAACAAATGGGGACTAGATGCGGCCAATTAGCGCCAGTTTATCAGGAGAAATGAAAGAGCGTACGAGTTTAGACGCGCAGAAGTACGCGTTTTAGTGGCGCGTACAATGCGAGGGTTGGTAATTTCCTACACAAGCCTGCAATGCCCTTTTTGAACTGGGACCCTGACTGGCAACCAAGAAAGACACGGCTGAAAGAAAGACAAGCATTTTGATCTCAAGTTACTGGCCAGGCCATCCTGGTGGTACAGTTGGCCACATGAATGCGTGCGGGTCTACACTGGCGACTCCTTTCGCACTTTGACCCCAGCATCGACAGACGCCTCAACGACTGGTTGATTGGGTTTAGGAAGGATGCTGCGATGAAAAACAGTTCAAGACGGGCAACAAGGACTATGCTTTGCGCATGTTCTCGTCCAAATGCAAAAGTTGTCGGCGTTGCCGGACATCCGAGTCCCATCACCTCCGCATCATCTACCACCACCAGCACACACGTCACTGGACAACCTGAAGCTGTTACAATTCTGTATAGTTTGGACGATTGGGAGTGTGAGTATCCATCCATCCACCTTCCGAGAATATGACCAACGCGACATCAACTGCGCGTCCTCGGTGGCACCTTTGTCCTGACTGGGGCCACTTCCCCATTCCAACACCATTCTCTAATTAGCATCCTATGCACAGCAATGTATATGCACCTTGCACTCGTCTTAGAACAACACCCTCCAACGTGCACTTGCGATACTCTCGTCCCATATACGATACACAATCCTCCTCTGAACCCAAAGCCCCCCCCACCGCCTTCCAACCTGACCCCAAAACCTCACCGCAACACCGGGATCCAGTCCGCGCCGCTCAACCTCTTCTCGAGGAGGATTTCTGGCCACAGGTCTAGGTTCATCGCGATAGGAGTTACAATTGATCGATGTGATTACAGCGAATTTCATATCCCTCATCTCATCCTCGACTGCGTATCAATGCTTTATTATCACAACCAGAAGATGTGAAATAACAGAAGACTGGACAAAGCGCGCACGGGTAAATACGCTGTAGTAGTAAACTGTAAGTTTAATTATAGTACATAGTACACAGCACCCAGCAGATCCCAGATTCTAGAAAAGTTGACCTCTACCCAGAAGGAAAATTTGAAGTGAGAAATGCCTCGTTATGGTCTTGAAAGTGCTCGGACGGAATACTTTGAAGGCTTAGAAACCATCACAGCATCTCAAGTACAGCAGACCACGTTAGGGCCGAAGCATATGCACATCTGGAGAGACTTCGCCCATCCACCGATACCTTGAAAGTGGTTACGGTGTAGGAATTGATGCCACCGTCGGAGGGATCCCTAGTAAACTAAGTCATAACTAGAGAGCGATCGGGCAAACATCACTCGCTACAACGACCAAAATGCTCGAGGAACACGGGCCATGTTAATAATGCACAGTTGTCGTCATAAATGGAAGCTAATTTTACATGTTCTCCCTTCCTCCTCGTTAGGACTACGAGGATGCTCCGATATTGTGTATATTCCCCGATTAATTTCAGTCCGCAAAATCCTCCTTCAACAACTTTATCCATTGAACAAATCCGTGGCAACTGAGAGAGAGTCATCAGTCGAAAGCCGCTATGTTCCGCGAGGCGACTTACAATCCAACGTTGGATACCCAGCCATGATTGAGTCTCAACTGCGGCGCATTTGGATTATACATGGGTTGATGGCTCCAAAAAGGTTGAAGGTCGGGACGTGGAGATGTTATCAGGTACATGATCGTTGGCACCGACATGGTCGTATGGCCTATGTTCATGAATGTGTGAGGGTGGTGAAACGGCGCGTGCATCTGGGACATTCGGTGTATTGAGTCGTTGGAAATATGATTCCCAAAGTCCCTAATGTAAAAACTTTGATTTGTTCCTGCGGTGGATACTTGAAGAGAGGGTTACGACTTGATTGATTAAAATGACGGAACATACCGAGTATCAAGTCTTCTTCTGGTACGTTGAACCTTGCGGCAAGTTGATTCGCATGCTGGATCAAGAAATTCCATGCTTGAGTAACGTCGCTCATGTGCTCGCTGTGTTCAACCTGACAGTCAATTTGAGCGCCACGAGGGACTGGTATCGGCCAGCTGAAGAGCGATGATACGATGCATCCCAAGCATGTAAAATATCCAACTCACCAGAAAACATCTCCAGGAAAGCAAAACCTCTGCATTTCAACGTGCTGAACTGGTCGGTCTTCCCAGCAGAATTGTGTACCATATTCTCGCGCTGTGATGGGTATATTTGCGAGGTTGTCAGAGTATATGTTTCCTAACTTGACAAATTTTGAAAAGGGAGTGTCCTTGGGAACGAATCCAAAGTCACCAACGGCGAACTTGTGGGGTGGAATGGCAGACATCTCTGTCCAGGAAAAGTTATGAATGCCCGCTTGTAAGCTAAGTCGCCTCAGTTCTTTCATGCTTATCTTTGGCTTGTGATTTAGGCCATCAAATTCGTCATCATCCGTCAGGAGCTTAGTCACGAGCGGTGATGCTGAAGACTTGGTGGAGAGTAACCCTCGCGCGAGTAGCACGAGATGTGCAACCTTCAACGGGTCCTCTTCGGTCGTCGTATCTAGAAAATATGAGTAAACGATTGACTCATGAAAGCGGCGAGAGCGAACCTTGATAATGTTCGAGTCTGCGTTGGACTGTTCCTCTCCCAGGAAGCATCTGATAAATGTGAATGGATACAATAGTCAGAAGACGCTAAAAGCCTTACGTGTAAGATGGCCTGTGCTAACGAATGCGACAAGTCGTAATTTCGCCACGATAGCCATGTCCCGTCCGTTGCGGGTGGTAGACCCATGATGATTGTATTCGACGCGCCGACTCTGAAGTCGGTTTTCTATCGTACGCCCTTGTCATTCTATGTCAGATTCACTTGGATATTATCAACGCACTTCGACAAAATCCTGTAATTGCCTATCCGACAAGTTGAGCTGGCGTTGGAGGTACGCGGATGCGTCCTGTAAATGGGAGTCGCGATCTATACCAATCGTCATGATACATAGAATGGCATACCGCAATGTCGCTATACTAGGAAACAGTTTTCAATTTATACGAAGGCGTCAGCCTGTGTGTCCACGTACATAACGAGCAAGCAAATTGAGGCTCTCAGCCACGCCTTCATGCTTGAGGGCGTAATTAATGATCTTGTCAGGAGCGTTCGTCCTTACTGTCAGCAATCAGAAGTCATACAATCTCGAAAGCAATATCAATGCGGACCATCGGAGAGTAGAATGAACGGATTTGGCGAGTGTTCATTCGAGTAACCTGTCATGTGGGGAAGATTGGGGTGGCTAAGCATTGTTAGAGAACCAGATGGTCTCGGCGAACGACGAAAATCACCAACAAGATGTTCTGCAGCACTTTAATGTCGTGCAACCATCTCTATTTTCGTCAATCATCCAGTAAGAATGTCATGCGGAATGTCTTCACCTTGATCGCTTGATTCTTTGAACTTCCCTCGTAATATTTGACCATCGTAGATTGCCCGTTGATATCCGCACTCGCTGTGTCTGCCCACCAGCCGCTTTTGATCTTTGAACGTCCGGTGGGTCTTACTTCGGATGTGTGGTACTTGCGGAACTAGATAATCTC
Organism: Amanita subjunquillea; assembly: GCA_020011035.1. Classification (NCBI taxonomy): domain Eukaryota; kingdom Fungi; phylum Basidiomycota; class Agaricomycetes; order Agaricales; family Amanitaceae; genus Amanita; species Amanita subjunquillea. The sequence continues at coordinate 472,292 of JAEBUT010000023.1, read as the reverse complement.
TATCAGGTAAAGGAACGGCGCATCAATGTGCGGATATATACCCCGCGATCTTCAAGAACAGCTGTTGATACTAGAACTTCGTCAGCGTCTGAAGGGTCTGAAGTGTCTTCTGTCGCTGTTGTTGTATCGCCACTAACAGCTATTGGAACACCTTGTGGTACTACCCACTCATCCAATGTGTTCTGTCTTGACTTGTAAGTAGGAGGTTGCTCCAAATATGCATCCTTGTCGAGCAAATAACCTTGGTCCAGGTCTGCGTTGGGTGCCTGTTTCTTTCCAGATAAAACGTTGTGACCAATGTCAATCAGTAGGGCGATCTGAACGAATCCTTATTAGATGAAACAGTGCTATGAAAACCGCATTTGTTGATACGAACTTGAAACATTTGCGTCGCATCGCTCAGCTTCTTGTCGAAATCAGCGAGCGCAACTTCAATGCTCGCCTTTTTGAATAGACGTTTTGCCCATTTTTCGCTTGCCTGAGCTTTCATAAATTTATAAATTTCCTCCACTGTTCTATGTCCAATTAAATATAATCCCATACACGACGTACTATGCATCATACTCGGTGTATTTCGCCAAGTTCCTCAGTAGAGAAGGCGAAGCAGTATCCCATTTTTCCTTCATAATATCATTGAGGTCCAGCAGTACCTGTGCGCAGCGATGTACCAGGCTATCATGGTGGTAAAAGTTCGTGAGCGTAACGAGTTGAAATGCATACTTCATACTTTGAACATGCATCCTTATTTTTCTATCAAGAGCGGATCAGGAATAGTAGCTTTAGTTCATGAAGACTCACCTCAATGCTCTAACAATGTGAATTAAAGGTTAAGAAGTGTTTCATATGTTTTGTGCCTACCTGGACAGTCTGAAGAATGAGAAGCAACACAGATGCTGTCGCCACGATAGGCGGGAACATGGAAAGATTGCTGAGTTCCTTGGCTAGCGCCGAAGTCGCAACTACGGCCTCTATTACATCGTTTTTGTCAAATTGTGGTCTTGGTATGCGTATACTGCGCAACGGCATGACAACGACAGAATCAACATAATATTGTTGTTGAATTTCCGGTAATGGCCGCAACCAAATATGTCTAAATATACTTCGAGTAGCGAAAAGATGGTACAGCTGTGTAGTGCTAAACAGACCGTAATTCATGCCGTCGATGATGGGTGTGTAAACCCATTTTCAACTTAGTTCAGTCAATTGATGGAGAGCTTGGGAGCTTGCACAAGGGCGAGACCACGAATACGGAATAGACGTGTCGTCCCAAGTATGTAGCTTAATTTACTGATGGAATAATAGATGAGTGAGCATATCGAAAGACAAACGTCGGGAAGGGATGACGAGTTCCCCGCTGGGCACCATCTATATCGATATCTCTGCTGAGTCGGTGCACGTCGTAGCTCTGAGTCTGAGAGTTAGGCGGTGATTAAATTCCGGTAATTACCGAAACCAAACATCTGCTCCTCAAGCCGCGAACAATGGCGACGTCGACAGTGTTTTTCTCGCGGCCGCCGCTAATATTGGCACAGCTTCGTGGCGCTAGTCAAATTACGTGGTGTCGGTGGAGTAGCACCCGGTCGTATGTGTGTAAACCCGTTTTCAACTTGAAGTTGATGCAGAGCTTGCACGACAGTCAGGCAGAATGAAGCCCTTGCGCGTTTTGACCACGCTCAATCCTTCAAAGCTCACGAACCAAGATTTTATTGATGTATCAGCAATGCTTCAACCCCGCGTTAGCTCTCACACTGGCGTGAAGGGTGTAATAGGTCGCAGTTACAAAGACCCTTATCCAGAAGGTACCAAGGGATTCCTGTATTATCATGTTCCTCCACCCCATCTTCCACCCATCATGGGCGAGTTGCGCTTCCGCATCACCGAAAACTCGGATCCCTCGACCTTCGACCGTGGTTCCGACCTTTTGGATCCTAAAACGACGATGCCATGGAATATACCTCTATTGCTGTTAATGAAGAAGAAGACCAATCGTATGCTCCTCGATCTCCTGCTGACGGACGGTCTTGTTTCAGAAGAACTGGTTCAGCATTGCGATATGTTATGGCAGACTTACCCGGCAAGCATGCCAAGCCAGCGGAACATCACGCTCTATTATTTAGAGCAGCCATTTTTTATTCCATTTCATTTAAGCCAGTTCTTTGTTCGTGTGGTGCTCAAGGAGAGGCTCGTAATATCCAATATCAGGGTCGGTGGTGGCCTTTTCAGAGACCTTCGTTCAACCAAGGCTGAATTTGAGGGTACGTATGACTCGTCCTGGCTATCCAAACTCTAAGTTGATATTTTCTGTAGGCAGTGGCATTGTTCGGTTTGAACGGTCAGGAACAGGTGGTAATCACTTGGCAATCCGGGTGCTTAAGATCGTAGAGCGTATTGAACGCAAGCCTGGTACCGAGTCGTTCAGAATATGTGAACCAGTCGAGGGGGAGTTGTTGCGGCGAATTACGTCCCGCCCACCTGACATCCATACATTATTGATTGACCTCGACACTCCTAGGACTAGGGGATTGAAGGAACTTGGGCTATATCAAGCGATAAAAGGATTGTAATGAACACTTAAACATTGTGGACAAGCATACGGGGGTTGGCTCATCTGTTCGAGGTCAATATATTGAAGATATAAGATGAAGGGACACGTTGCGACCTGCAAATCCACCATCTCTGCCACCATGCTCCCGCTATTTCTACTGCCAATCTTTTCACTGCAATGGATGTCTCATGCATGTATGGGTTCGAATTTCAAGTCGCTGCGATGGTGATGGTGCCAAATTGTAACATCCTTATCTGCTCATTCTTGTCGCGGCCAAGTTCGGTTACGTTCCACCTCTGTACCTAAATCAGGGTCAAGAAACTTTCGCAGAATGTCACCATGGTTACTTCCCTAGAATTCAGAGGAAGTGAGTGTGCCATGACGGACACGATCGCATAAGTAAGACGGAATTTGATGCTTCGACTTAGCTTAGCTGGAGCCGAGCCTACGACGATCCGTCAGCGAGGAACGGATGAAGCGTGTCAAGATGAACCATCCTGATGAAACAGTGTTCTTGGGTACGTTTGATACGTTGGACATCGAGTACACAAGGTGAACCCACTTATTGTATTATCACTGACACTGGAAGAGCGTAACCCAGTGTATTTCATCGGTGGATGTGGGTCTCTTCAAGATAGTACGTTCTGTACGTCCCACTCATGAAAGACAAACGGCGTTCAGATGCACTTCAAACTAAAACTGTGGATCAAAACTATGCTCCTGAAGAATATGGATAGGAAATACAAAATGTGAGAAGACGATGAAGTTCATGTTCGTGTTCCTTTAGAGAGTGCGCCTCTTTTTCAAGTAGGCGAGGGCCTCGTAACTGTCTTCGTAGCCTCCACCGTCGGAAGTTATTCGGTGACAAGCTTCGTACTATCCCGCCACCGTTCAATTCCTTATCATAGCCGTACGCACAGCAAATGGTTATTTTCTACCGTGTTGGTATCAATGCTAACGCTGTGGACCTGGTAACCAGATTTGAACAATCAACTGACAATTATCGCTTTACGTGATGAGAGGAACGTTTGGTGGGGCTTCAGTCGTTGCACAGGACAACTACTTGGCCTTCAAGACCTACATACCAAGGTACGGTACAATCCTGAGCTCCAAAAATGGCATGGCTCTGACACATATTCGACTTGTCAGAGAATGAGATAAGGTGTGAGAATACTCGAATTCTATGGATCACATGTCAATACCCCATAGTTACCTTCACATGAAACGCGGCAATGAACTGGACCAAGTGATCCATGATGGATAAACGGTGACCCCAGCGGAGGCGTTCCATCTTGACGGGCAGAATGTAAGTACGCATGCCTAGATATCATGGTCACCATTATTGCACGATGAACATCGACATACCAGCGTTCACTTCACCTAGCACTTAACTTGCCCCTTAAGGGACGGATTCCGCACAAGTCAGCGACCATACTGCAATTCGCTTAATTGACGGCGTGCCGCGACTATTGAGTTTTCTTTTTTTGGAACATGTACGATTGAGTGCGGTTTGTCCTCAGAGTATGGTACTAGACAGCTGAATGTCTGTTGCAAGGGTGGTGGCAGATCGTTTTCAGGTTTGAGTGGCGAGGGATTGGAATGCACCGCGTCGTCGGAGTTCTTTTTATCAGATCACCCTACGCAGAAACATACGAATCCCTAGAAGACGGGTCATACCACATCGAGTTCAGTGTCCCTCAGAAAAACGGTCCACCGCCTTCATCTCCCAGACTTCCAGGACAGGGAAAGGTACGAGACAGTATGAGTGGTCGCGGCGTCAAAGCAGTCATATTTCGATATGCTTGCGTAGTCGCTGTCACCCATGTCGTGCTCTGATAGTACGAGGGTTCAGATTCATCTCACATATCAGATACGTAACAATACGACTACCTCACACGTATATAGAGAAAACTGGTGATGTTCGTTCAGAACGCTTTCTCGTGCCCTTTTCGGTCTTAGTTATTGGCGCTCTCACAGCAAGAGTACGAGTCCATCCTATTCACGGTGATACGCATACACCCGTATTCTCACACGACAGCATTCGTTTTGCAGTAGGCGACGAGTGGGGCTCCAAGCGACCGTCCCCCGCCTCCGTAATTCGAGGTCCTTTTCGCCTAAAATCCAGTCAAACATCTTTACATATTTCAACTGGTGACCTCGCTTACCTTGGGCCACGGAGCCTAACCTCCTCATAAAGAAATCCGTCGGGATGTCCGACACGGGGTAAGTTTATACCGCAACAGCGGCGTGCATGGACGGGACGTAACTCAAGTTCCCCTTGGTGAGGCTTCTTCATTTCATTGTTATAAATACGGTCGCAATAGTCCGCAATGGTTTTATGCTCCTACATTTGTTGAAAGTCAGATGCGTTACAGTCGAGAAAAATCGTGACCACCTACAGCCTCGTTGATGAATCGTGATCCAGGTCGGTTGACAGGCAAGGACATGATCGGGTAGGGCGATACGCGGACGGGGGTGCCTTTTGGTAGGAGAGCGAAGCCGCCACTGTGACCGTGAACTTTCCGTATATGAATGATCGCGTCTGATATCATGATTTTATAGGAGTTTTGTGGTAGTTGGTGGGGTTTGGTGTTTGGTGGTAGGCTATAAAAATTGTCCTTCGTGAATATACCAGCGTCCATAGAGTTGTCCATGTCTGTGATATATTCATGTGTGGGCTCGAATGGTCCTAGAAAGATGGTCTGTCGCGAGTATGGTGGCGGTAGCAAGCCGCCGTGTGTGGGGTGTTCGGGTTGGGAGTACGTATGCCCTGGCAGTGACGATAATTGGAGTGGTTGATGTGTTGGCGGTGATTGGAGCATTTGACCTATTGACGGTAATCTACCAGATTGGGGTAGGTCAGGTTGATTCAATCCATTGTCATGGACAGTGTGGGGACGCGGTGCTATATATTTGTAATCGGATTCCCAGGACTGTTGACGTTGTCAGAAGGGACCGGAGCCCCAAGTCCAAGAAGAGGGACCAAGAGAGTGAGAAAGACGGGAGCGGACAGAATCATTCCTGCCTGCCAGAGGGGGGGGATGCGGTGACCAGCACCAGACACTGTGCGACCTTCCGTGGGACTGTTAGCTTATATATACTCCATACAGGACCGTATCCAAATGATTCTCCTTTTGATAGCACCTTGCCACGATGTCAAACTGAAGATACCGGCCATTGCGGCGGTTCACTGTGGCTCAGAGGCTAGAGCTGGCCGGAGCCAGTTTTCACCTCAACTGCCCGGGTTTCATGCTGATATGGACTTTGTGACCCAACGGTCTACCCACCAACCGTATGGTCGACCCGTAGTCGCCGTCACCCATGTCGTGCTCTTGCCTACTGAAGGTACGATGGTTCTGGTTCGTCCCGTGCATGCGTCGGATACGTGACCGTCACATAAAGAAAACTGGTGGCATTCGCTCAAAACCCTTTCTCGCAACTCAAGTTTGTCCTTTTCGGCCTTAGTTATTCTCACAGCAAGAGTACTAACAGTGATACCCATACACCCATGATAGCATTTGTTTTGCAGTAGGCGAGTCCAAAGCGACCGTCCCCCACCTCCATGATTCAACACACTTCTAAAATCCAGTCAAATATCTCTACATGTTCTTCTGCTGACCTCACTTACCTTGTCTGATCGAGCTCATCCCCCACTGGAACGAATGAACCTCCTTGATCGCGCCATAAGTTGATCTTGAAACGGTGGCGAGAATGCGTACGACGTCGCTCAAGTAGCTCAAGTCGCTTGTTAGCTTCGACTCTACGCCATAAATAATCTTGCACCATCCCTCAATTTGTTCCCGCTCCTACATATGCTTATTGACCAAGGAAATAATCGGATCGGGTGATACGCGGACGACGGTGCCTTGTGGTAGGAGCACGATGTTACCACCGTAACGTTGTAGTATGGTAGCGAACGCGTCTTCTTCCAGCGTTGTGTAGCCATATTTTTAATAGAGGCGCTGAAGGTCCCAGACTCTAATGAACGTTGGCTATACCAGGTGCCTAGTGGAAATCCACAAGCGCGCCGAACTCTGCGATGACATCCACGGGTTGGGGAGAATCTGTGGGGTTGGCTAGTAGACTGAATGTCTGTCGGAACGGTAATGGCGGATCGTTTTCAGGCAACTAGTAAATTGGGATCCGGTTGGTAGGCCGGGCTGGAGAGTGGGTGGATACGGTGATGCATATCGGTAATCCGGATTTCCAGGAACGTTGACGTTGCCAGGAAGGGTCGTGGCTCCAAGAAGAGGGTGAGAAAGACAAACATTCCTACCTGCCAGAGAAGGATGCGGTCCGTAGCTCTCTCTTATATGTACAGTCAGCCCCTGACAACGATCACAGCTGTGCGTGGACCGTATCCAATTGATTCCCCTTTTGACCACGAAACCTGGTCATGCCTATTGGTGAGTAGGTAACGGTGGGAGACCTGCCTTCAACGTCTCGGAAGTCGTCCTCGACACCACCTCGCACCCTCAATGGAATGGTTTCTTCGCCACCCTCAGTCGTGTATCTTATCTTATGGACCTTATCAGTGCACGTCACATGTCGACATCTCTCACTACTACCTCCTCACTCTCTTCTTTGCTTCGTCGTTCGCCGGATCCCTATGCGTATAAAAAAGAACGCACCTCGAACTCACAAAAACCCCATTTGTTAACGGTTCTGAACAAGTTGTGCGTCTTTCGACCTCATGTGTGGTTGGGTAAGCGGGAGCTTTACCCATCCATTAGTCGTTAACGAATGGCGATCGGGAATAACCGGGGGCGCCGCCATAATTCATATGAATGATGACGAAGGCGGGCGGCTGTCTATCTAGCTCGCAGCTACTCCTGCACCCCGCACCCACAAACGTTTACGGCTCGTCTAAAACCGACGATCCTGGAGGTCGAAGCGAGGGCGAGACGGTCGAGCCTACCACTTCCATGTGCGTTTGTGCTCATCTTTCGAGGCGACGACACAGTTCAGTTGTTTTATTTGCAATACGGAGCAGGGCAAGATTTCCAGAAAGGGTACGATGTCGCCAATGAGAACTGGAGTGACTGCATGCTGCGACTGTTGAATTTCCTTTCGGAACATGTACGATTGACTATGGTTAGTCCTCAGATATCTCTCTGGAAGCTTTTCCTTTTACTCGATCGGGTTGTTTGATGGCCAATGGATAGTCCTGGCGCCTCCATTGGCGGGCGCTTTGGAGGACTCGATTGAGAAGAGTATTTTGTCAACAGCGTCTTTAGACAAGTTGACATTATGCCTTGTAAAAGTGTCCACGCGTAAAGTTATCTAGGTCTGCGTGCTGTAGCCCAGAACACAAAAGGAAGTCGTCGCTAAACCAGTACGTCAGGGAATATGAGGTGTATGAAATGCGCAGAGGCAAAGCAATTTTCAAGACTCTAGAACCACAATTTGTATCATATAAACTGATTTGATTGATCTTGAGGTTTACCCACATGCAGTCCACAGAATTCGAACAGTAATTTAGTTCACCTCGGATCCTCCTTTGGAACGTGCAGGAGGGTGCCGGTTCTACTTCATTCTCTGACCACGGATTTCGTCTGCCAACTGTAAAGCGCGCTTGCCTTCCAGCCACAACATCGCTTCTATTTCACGTCGAATATTCCAGCTACATCATTGGTGAAAAAGGAATAGTTACCTTGGTATGTCTTAAAGACCACTTTCCGACTTGTCTTAATGGAAGACGGAGCCCCCGTCCCGTGCTCTTGACACCACGTAAATCGAAAATCGTTGGTGGTTCGTTCCAGGCCAGTTGCCACATCTACAACATTAGCTTTGACACCGACATGCTAAGGACAAAATTTAAATTAGTTGGGGCTTTAAAGAAGTGAGGGTGCGTACGGCTATGTTTGGGAACTGCTCTGAAGAGGTCGTGTACAGAATTTGAGAAGTGAGCCGCAATATTGATCCTATGGCGACGGGTCGAGCAAAAGATATTCCATCTAAAGAGAGAAAGCGGACTGGGCCTCGTGTGAACAGACTTGCATTGGCGAAGCCAAGCTATTCGATGTCAATGTTAGGGAGTGAGATGGCGGTGGTGGATACAAACTTCGTATGCGAGGCGCATCAGGTAACCTCCGAATATCTTCTGATGGACGCTAAGAGCAACAGGTATAAGGGAACACGTTTACGGGGTAAGACGACGGACTTTCGTTCCTGCGGGAACATCAACATTGTTTTTTCAATTCTTGTGTCTCCCATCCACACTCGTTCTTCGTCTGGAGACGTTTCAGCATGTCCATATGTAAGGAAGAAGTTATGAAGCTCTGCCGCTTCCTCTGAAATAGGGGGCACGCGCGAGAGAGAACGAAGCGCAAGTGAACGACGTTTCTCTTTCAAAACTGCGAGATGGCTGAGTACTTCGAAAAAGCTCTTAAATGCCATGACTCTTACGTTCACCGATGGAGTATAGGGCACGCTCTTCTGGTGTTGTTACAATGAGTGGATTCACCTTGCACGCTCGATGCGTATTAGCATCCCGACACACCATCGAAAACCGGCCTAAACAGTGAATGAAAAGGCTACAGCCTGTTAACATATCAAATATACCTAACAAAACTGTTTCGTCCGTCCCAACGTGTTCCATCTTCACTGCAACCTCCATCGAGCTGTTTCCGGTGTAAATGACCTGCCCACCGAGTCGTAGGTCTCGTTTGGGGTCGAGCGGGACGAGCATGTCAAGCCTGACGAAAATCATCATATGCGAGCAGCATGATGCAATACGCAACAAACCTTTCGACGGAGGCAGTCACAATGTAAAACCCGCGCTCGTGTATCTGCCCCAAGGTCTCGACGCTTGGACCTAACATATGCTTATACGCGATTGACCCCGCCAAAGAATCGAGGTGCTCCATCAGCCTGTTCTCTCTTCCATCAAACGATAATAACGAATTGATAAACCTCAAAAAACTGACTTTCCCATCCGTATCCCACCCGAGGCATTGGTATACTGTTCTAACAGCTGAGGATCCGACCCGAAAGGAAGGACAAGCTCGGAATATGAATCGTTCATCTTGCGTGGAGGGCTTTGGGGCTCTTCGTTCTTTTCCCGTGTGCCTGTCGCGGTGTCTGTCCGATTAGGTGAGCAATTGAGAAGTAATGTCTCCGCCCAACGCATCGGTTTCCGCAGTGGCACGATACTGTATCAAAAGAACCATGTGACACACTGAAACGACGGGGGATGGTCAGACGTACTTGTGGAACTTGGGATCGGAGTGGTCCTCTGAGATCAGACAGATGACATTGAGCGCTACGGATCAAAGGTGGAGATTTTCCTCAAAACGCACTGACAACTCGCAGCAGCCTATCCATAGAGGTGACACCTTTGTTCTCCTCTGCGACGGTGGGCGAAACGTCCTTGAGGCCATCCGTGAGCGCCCTGCGGCCAAAGGGAAGCGTCCGATGACGAAGAAGGATGTTGCGCGAACTTTGAAGCATTCAAGTTGGGGGACTTATGAATTGAGCTCTACACCTGCTGCGGCTCGTAGGGGCCTTTAGGTTAAGGATGCGAGAAAGGTGACGAGGGAATGATTAATTCTATGCCGGACTCAGGCGTTGCTATTTCTAGTACACTTGTGAGTTATTGTTCAGTAACAAAGATAATACGGATGGGCGAAGCCCTGGGAGGGACTCCCGGCCCGAAACGCTGGGGGGTCGGCGAGGCGAGCAGTGAGGGCGGGCGAGCGCCGAACAGGTGAGCTTCGCTGATCTACAATCCGCAGCGCGTCGGACTAAGAGGTCAGAAAGGCGTGGTGAACGGGTTTATGGTCTTCCTCGGCTCGGGCCCGTGAGAGGGTGTGGTGAGCGGGAGCGAGAGAATGAGGATAGCGGCGATACTATCCAGTCAGCGAAGTGGCTAAGTGGCCGAGAAGAGGAGGGACACAGCCACCTCGCGCTACTCTAGAATTCACATTCAATCGGACTCTTCCGGTTTTAATACTTTTGCGCAAAAGGCCCATTTACCACTAATGCGCGGGGAGTTTTATCGTATGTACATGGATGCATGATTTAAAAAATAATAGAATTGCATATCCAAATATTTGCTAGAAGTTTAATTTTACGGCTGCGATAAATCAAGTTCAATGTCTCTGCATATTTCTGCTGGTGACCTCTCTTACCTTCTCGCACTGAATCGGCACATGAATGAATCCCTCGGGATGTCCGACACGGTATATGTTTATGTTGAAACAGTCGTTCAAATATTCGCGAATCTTCTGAAGAAACTTTTCACGACGATTTTCTGTTTGTGCTTTGTTCGCATCCTTCCTGCACCATTCTTCGACTTCTTCCTTTTCCTACATTTGTGAAAGTCAGATGCGTTACAGACGAGAAAAACCGTGGTTGCCTACACGCTTGCTAACGATTCGGGATCCAGGCCTATTGGCAGGCAAGGAAATGAAGCCGGAAATGCGGACGGGGGTGCCTTCTGGTATGAGAACAATCCTGCCATCTGGATCTGGCATGGCAGCGATCGCGTCTGATTTCATATCTGTATAGTCATTTTTTCGGAAAGGGCGTTTGTAGTTCTTTGGTGGTCGGTGATACATGGCGCCTACTAGTACTACGCAAGCGTCCTTCCTATCGTCTTCCTCTGTGCGTTGGGGTGGTGGTGGTGGTTGATCGGAGTCAGGCAAGCCACCGCGTGTGAGACCTACGGGGTTCGTGTGTGAGCCCAATGGCGGTCCGTGCAGATGTCCACTATTGTAGGGTGCTATATGTTGGTAGTTAGGATTTGCAGGATTGTGCGGTACTATATTTTGGTAGTTAGGACTTGCAGGACTCCTGTTGACATCCGAGTCATGGGCCGGGACCGGGGCCCCACTGTTGGGTAATATGTATCGGTAGTTAGGATTTGCAGGGTTGTTGACATTCGAGTTATACGGAGGGGCCGGGGCTCCATGAACAAGACGAGGAACCAAGAGGATGAGAAAGACGCGAGAGCCGGAGACAATCATTCCTGCCAGAGGATGCGGTGACCAGCACAAGACAGCGCTCTCTTATATGTGCAGGAGCCCCTGACAACGACCGCAGCTGTGTGTGTGGATCGTATCCAATCGATTCTCCGTTGTCAATGTGATAGCACCTTCAAGTTGCCACGACACCTGATCATGCATTGTAAATTTGTAACTGCCTACCGGGCTTGACCCCGCCAAAGAATCGAGGTGCTCCATCAGCCTTCCCACTCGAGGTATTGGTATACTGCTCTAACAGCTGGGGATCCGACTCGAACGGAAGGATAACTTGAAGCTCGGAGTATGAATCGTTCGCCTTGCGTGGTTTCCTTTTCCCATCGCCTGTCGCCGTCGCGCGGTTGGGTGAGCAACCAACGCATCGGTTTCCGAAGTGGCATGATACTCCATCAAAGAACCATGTGATACACTGAAACGACGAGGGGTGGTCAGACGTACTTGTGGAATTTCAAGTTGGGATCGGAGTGATCTCTTGACTGATGACATTGAGCACACGGATTAAGGTGGGAGAATTTTTTCAAAATGCACTGACAACTTGCAGCGGCCTGTCCATAGAGGTCACATATTTGTTCTCTTCTGTATCGGTGGGCGAAATGTCCGTGCGTCCATGTCGAAAACTTTGATGCATCCCTCGCCTACTCCGCTTAGTGTTACCTTCGCACCTACCACTACATGTGCGGGCGTTTATCGTACCGCTGTTTCTGACCTTGACATGAGTGGCTTTGGAATATGTATACATTTATATGCGAAAGAAAGACAATAGAAGCTGGCGACACCACTAGTACTACCCTTGCACTAAATTAACGCTGCACATTTCTGCTGGTGACATCGCTTACCTTTTCCCGCTCAACCGCCACATGAATGAATCCCTCGGGATGTCCGACACGGTATATGTTCTGATTGAAACATTTGATTTTATAATACCAACGTGCCTGAAGATTCTCTTTACGACGATTTTCTTTTTTGCATTTGTTAAAATCCTCGTTGCACCAATTCTCTACATCTGCCCGCTCCTACATTTGTGAAAGTCAGATGCGTTACAGTCGAGAAAAACCGTGATTGCCTACTGTTGCGTCAATGAGTTGGAATCCGGGCAGCTCTGGAAAGGAAATGATCGGAGTTTTTGATGTGCGGACGAGGGTATGCTCAGGTACGAGAACGTGATCGCCACCGTATTTTCGTGGTATGATAACAATCGCGTTTGATGACATTTTGATATAAGCCGGCTTCGACCCGGGCTGCTTGAGCACGCGTCTGAAATTATTAACCGACGGTAGGTAATAGGTGGTCCCAGATGGAAACACGCAAGCGCCGTCGGTCTTGTCTCCGTGTGTGACATCTACGTCATTGTCTTTATCTAGATCTACGACTACGCGTTCGAAAGAACCTGTCCTCATAACTAGCTTGAAGGTCTGTCGCGGGAGTGGCGACTGAGGATTTTGAGGACTGTTGACGGGGGAGGGGGAATTGGTCGGGGCTCCATGCACAAGACAAGGGACCAAGAGGATGAGAAAGATGGGAGCGGACAGAATCATGACTACCTGCCAGAGGCGGTGACCAGCACAAGATGCCGATCCCTTTCGTGGGGCTCTCTTATATGTATCACGTGTCACGCATCACATGCATCACACTTCACGCGGCATACCAAAACCCTTCGGAGCTTCTTCAGCGGGTCAACCCGTAGTCGATTTCATCAGGTAGCGTTAATGATTTTTCTTGTCCGTCATATTTTCAAGTTATGACACTTGTCTTTCACCCATGACTGAAAGTACGTGTGGCTCTTGTTCATCTCATGCATGTCCGCTTAGAATACTTTCCCAGTTTGTTTGCCCTTTTGGGTCTTAGTTATTGACACCCCCCGAGCAAGAGAGTCATGGTGATATGCATATATACCCAACATTTATTTTGCAGTAGGCGACGGGTGGATCGTCCCCCGCCTCCGTGATTCAACGCCCTAAAAGATCTCCACTGGGCTTAGCCGCCACATAAATTAATCCATGGGGATGTCCGACACGGCATACGTTCGTATCGAAACAGCGACGCATATGAACTGTACGGTGCTCAAGTGGCAGTGTGTGAGGCCGACGGAGTTCGTTAGCAAACATTTCCCCGCAGCAACTCGTAACATATATCTGCTCCTACATTTGTAAAAGTCAGATCCGTTACAGTCGAGAAAACCCGTGATTCCCTACGTGCTTGTTAACGATTCGTGATCCAGGCCTTCTGACAGGCAAGGAAAGGATGGGGATGTATGATGAGCGGACGGGGGTGCCTTTTTTTATGAGAACTATGTCGCCATGGTAAATTTCTGGTATCTTAGCGATCACATCTGAATCCATAATTTTATAGTGATCTCTTGGTAATTTTTGGTTCCTGCCGTGTGGTGACATAGGTTTGCCATACAAAGTGCCTTTTGGTACTACACAAGCGTCGGAAGACTTGTCAGTCTCTGTGATATATAAGTCAGGATGGTCAGAAGGTGTGTCCTCGGGTGCTCCTAGATAGATGGTCTGTCGCGAGGGTAATCCAGTATATTCCAGTAGATGACTGAGTGGCGGTACTACCCCAGGGGATTGGGGTCCGGGCTGATTTCCGGGAGGGTTGCCGTCTTGATGATGGGGAGGGGTTCCATGCACAAGACGAGGAACCAAGAGGATGAGAAAGACGGGAGCGGACAGAATCATGACTACCTGCCGGAGGAGGATGCGGTGACCAGCACAAGATGCCACGATCCCTTTCGTGGGGCTCTCTTATATACCAGCCCCTTGTGACTTGGACGCCGCAACCCAATTGATTCTCCTTTTAATAGCACCTTGCCATGAAACCCACAAATATATCATATATCACGCATTGCCACTGCTTGATATTATATCAAACTGAAGATACCGGTCATCGCGGCGGTTCACGAAAATTCCATAACTCAATCCACATCCTCCTCCCATCGAATTAGTGACTAGTTGTCCGAGAGATCCAATCCGTACGGCCATGTCATTGGATAGACAACGTGCGACACCTTGGCAACGTTCGTGGTGGACACGCACCATACTCGTAGGCGCACCTCCTGATCTTCTTTGCTTCTTCCATCCACTCGCGCGCACTAGGGCGCCAGATTGTGAGAGAAGGTGCTTGGAACGACACATTCGAACGGTAGGGACTTTTTAATTTTGACGTGGTATCGTGGGCATCTCTCACTTCCTCCTACTGTTCACTGGGCTTGGTCCGTTCGCTTGGGCGCATATCGAGTCTGCCTTAGACCTTTTATTGCGTATAATTGAGCATAAACAGTGTGTTCTTCGCGTATGTAGCTGCGACGTCACGTCTCAAACAAGTGGCTCATCAGCATCACCGGTCCCACCCTACGCAGAGACGGTATGAGTGGTAAAGCAGTCGAAACATGCCTGAGCCGGCTCGGAGCTAGAACTGAGAGCCAATTTCAATCACCTCACCTGCCTGCTCGCCCCGAGTTGTCCACTGCCCGCTTGCCCACTTCGCGGGTGGGGGTTTTATACGGATATGGAGTCGTCTTCACCCTATGTCATCAGGTAGGTTCAACGCGGGATCTAAGTTAGTGGTCTTCTTGTTAGTGCTCTTGCCTACCGAAAAGGACGAGGGTTCTGGTTCATTGCATACGTCGGATACGTGACAATACCAATGATATGTCTGCTTCGCATACATACATTGCACCCATATGAAGGAAAGAACAATTTAAGGTTATTGGCACTCTCACAACAAGACTATTGGTGATATGCGTTCGGAGTTTGTTTTGCAGTAGGTGGAGCTCCGAGCGACCGCCCCCAGCCTGTGACTCAACGCGTCCTCCTTAAATTTTAGTCAAATATCTCTGTCATATTCTCTGCTGACTTCACTTACCTTGACTGATCGGGCTTAACCTCCACTGGAATGAATTTTTCTCCTTTGGCACGCCACAAGTTGATCTTGAAACAGCGGCAAGAATGCGTGAGACGTCGCTCAAGTCGTATTCGAGCACGATTTTCTAGGACTTTATTATCATAAATCATCTTGCACCATTTCTCAATTTCTTTCTGCTCCTACATTTGTGATCAAGTCAGATGCGTTACAGTCAAGAAAGCCCTGATTGCCTACTTCATGTCAATGATTCGAGATCCAGCAGGCACGGACATGATCGGGTCGCCTGATATGCGGGTGACGGCACCTTTTAGTAAGAGAACGATGGCGCCACCGTAATGTTTTGGTATGGTAGCGTACGAGTCTGATTTCATCGGTGTATAGTCGGTGGTTTTTGGTATAGTGGTGCTGAAGGTCTTCGTCTCTGACGGACGTTCGCTATACCGGGTTCCTAGTGGGAATATGAAAGCCTTGTTAGTCAAGTCGAGCTCTGTGATATCCGGGCCGGTTGGGGAGAATCTGTGGGTTTGGATAGATGGAATGTCTGTCGCGACGGTGGCCGATCGGGGCCAGGCGGATCGTTTTCAGGCAAGCCAACAGGTTGGTAGGTGTGTGGTGGCGGTGGCGATGACAGCATATGACTTATTGACGGTAATCTAATAGATTGGGATCCGGGTGGTAGGCCGGGCTGATTTCCACTGCCACCGGTGTGGGGAATGGGCGGTGGGTACGGTAAGATATATCGGTATTTCGTATGTCCAGGGTCATTGACGTTGTGACGGGTTGGGCCTCCATGGCCAAGAAGAGGAATCAAGAGGATGAGAAAGACGTGAGCGGATAAAAACATTCCTACCTGCCAGAGGAGGAATATGGGGTGACCAGCACAAGATGTATATGTGCACAGCTGTGCATACAAGCCGTAAAGGCTAAACCTTGTCCCGAAGCCTGATCATGCATTGATGATGTTACAACTGAAATGGCGGCCAACACGGCGAGAGGCAACCAGTACGCGTCACATGTCCACGTCTCTCACTATTGCCCAGGCTCACCTGCTCGCTCTCTTCTTTGCTTCGTCGTTCGTCGGATCTCTATATGTATCGAAAAGAACGCGCCTCGCATTCCGAGAACATCACGAACGGTGGAGGGATGACGACACCGTGATACGAGCCAGACTTGTAGCTTGTACGGTGTCCACAACGATTTGCGTGTTCACAGTCGCTGGGTCCACTCGCGGGTGCTTGGGAGCCAGAATGTGAGCAAGTCTGCCTGCACCTTGCCGTGCTACCCCATTCTCTTTGACACGTTAGAACGGTAGGGACTTTTGGACGCGGCGAAAGCGACGGCGCACCGTCTCGGGCTGACGATCCATCCATCGTGGACATCTCTCACTTCCCTTTTGATAACACCCCTGTTGTTCACTGGGCCTCTGTACGCCATGTACATTTCCGCAACCCTCCCTTTCATGTATCACTGGTCCTTTCATTTGGACGTCGTCGACAAATTTTTTACCTGGCAAGGAATACGCAACTACATTGTGGTAACGTTATGTTATCCCTTGTCTTATCAAGTCTCACTCATCCTTTCTGTCATCTTTTACGAGGAAAGGCGCCCATCACGGAAGAAATCGTATTCCGAGCGTGTGTTTTAGCCGTGTACGATCTTGCAGGGGCGTCGAGAAAAGGAATGACCCTCTTTACGCCTTTGTCGTTTGGGCTTGGTCCGTTTTCCTATTTGAATACTCTCATCAGCTGATTCAATCTATTCCAACGGCCAGCCCACGTTCATCATGCTTGGGAAACGTTCAATAAATACGGTCGCACCTCAAATGCAGCAAAGCGCGCGGTCGTCAACTCCCGTGCGTTCTGCCGTGTTTGCTGTTTAAAAGCTCACAACCACACAGTCGTCCAGCTAACTTACACTACCCTCTTTGGCGCCTACTGCGCATACCTCTTCCTCCGGACAGGAAGCATATTCCCTCCTATATCCGCTCATGCGTTTTGTAACGTGATGGGCCTGCCAGAGCTTAGACGTGAGATGGGGATGTTCCCCTCTAGAAAGTACAGTAGGTCCCAACTACTGAACGAGTCGTCGCGAACTTATGAACGCTGATCAACGACTAACAGTGATCGTGGTTATGTACCTCGTGGGCGTCACGGCATTTGCGAATAGGTTAAGACCTTGGACCCAGTCGGAGTATAGCATTTATTGGATATAGAAATCATGCTACTTCCACAGACCAGCAATCATACCCTACTTTGGATCCTATGCAGCATAAAACCTCAATGAACACTTTATCTTCACCTGTTTTTCTCTTGCATGAGCATCGCGCCCGAAGACTATTGGCCCGGAACGAAAAACAAGGAACGATGCACTGAATACATATGCCATTCATGTTCAGATCTTATCTAAAAGTGTATTGCAATTGAAGTAACCAAGATCGACAAGATGCTCTGTTTAGTTAGAGGTGCATTAGGGACAGCATCAGTGGTCACAACCGTCCACTAGTCGTCAACTAGCACCGCGAACAGTCGAAAGAAGCTGAGCCCAGCCAATTTCGGCTTGGTTATTAGAGCTTAGCTGAACCAGCACTACTGCCCTACCTGCTCGCTTGCTCCCTCGTCTCCCTCGCCTCGTCTACTGCCCACTCACCACCCACTCCGAGGGTACGGGTTTCATCCGAGTCTAATCAACTTTGCAACCCCCCGACCATACCCGCAGCTACACCCACCGGACCCGTAGTAGCCGCCATCACCCTATTTATAATCACGTTGGAGGTGATGGTGATGGTGGTGGTGATGTTGGAAAAAAGGGCTTGGCGATGCAATGCACCCAGTCAATGCTGCAAGTTCGCAGTTTCCGTGTCTCTGAAACCCAACATGCATAAGTAATTCTGATCTTCTTGTCCGTCGTTTTCAAGCCTCCACCTGCCTTCTCACCAATGTCGCATACGTCTACCTCACGTACCCTGGAGTTGCACGCATATAAAGGAAAGTGGTGGCGTTCGCCCAGAATAGTTTCCCCTTCTAAGTGGACTGGCCTTCGGTTATTGCTGTCTAGCCTTGGGCCTTAAATCCAGTCAAACGTCTCGACATATATTTCTGCTGGTGGACTTGCTTACCTTGGAAGTAGGGCCGTCCGAACCTCCTCCTTGACGCATTTCTTCTCGTCATATCCATCATCTCCGATATTCCAGAAGTTTTTATCGGAACAGCGGGTCACATAATTTCCGAAATCCTCAAGTTTTCGTCCTGGCGGAGGAGTTTCCTTGAGATAAATCTCCTTGCACCATTCCTTAAGAGCGAGCTCGTCCTACATTTGTGAAAGTCAGACGCATGACAGTCGAGAAAGAACCGTGTTTGCCTACCTTCTTGTCAATGACTCGGATTCGAGTTTTAACGGCAGGCAGGCGAAGGACATCTGATACGATGAGGTTGGTGCCTTCTGGCATAAGAACGACTTTCCCTTCTGGCGTGGTAGCGACCCAATCTTTATCTGTGGGTTTTTTTCGCTTGCCCCCCCTACCAAGGTGGTAGGTTGTACCTGACGATGTTGTGCGATACTCGGTGTGTAGTGGTACTATACATTCTGTTGGGGGCAAGAAGACGATGGTGGAATAGTCAGGTTCCTTGGGTCGTGGATATGTATTTAGGGGCAGTTCAACGAAAGGACTTCCGATATCCCAGTAGGTGAAGTAGTTGATGTCGGAACAGCGGGTCTCATACACGTCCCGTTGCTCAGCTCCCCCTCCAGTCTTAAATTTTCGCTGTTTCTGCAGATGAATCTGCTCGCATCGTTCCTTAATTTCTATCTCGTCCTACACGTGTGAAAGTCAGACCTGTTACAGTCGAGAAAGACCGTAATTGCCTACTTGCTTGCTAATGATTCGGATTCCAGTCACCTCGGGAGGCACGCGCAGATAGTCCTCCTCGTCTGATGTGGTGACGCGGGTGCCTGATGGTAGGATAACGATGATTTTTCGTCGCGTGATAACGACCCAGTTTTGTCCTGTGCTGGGTATTATTCCCTTAAGATAGTTCCGTTTGGTAGGCGATGTGGACCAAGGCTCGCGATATTTGGAGTGTGGAGGTAATATACATTCGGTTGGAGACAACTTTTTGTCTATGAATTCTATGGGGTTGGTATGCGGTTGTCGGGCGTGATCAGAATGGGGTGCTGGCCGTTTGGCGTTTATAACGGTTTGGCCAGGGTTTGTGCCATGTGGTCCCTGTGGTGGAACATCTGGAAGTTTGGATGGCCATTCGAGCTGGCCGGCGGGCAGAGCGTTGACATTGGGGGGGTGTGATAGGACTTGAGGCACTGGCGGAAAGCTGGCGTGTGGACCAGGCTGACCTTGAGGCACTGGCACTGGCATTTTGCGGCCAGCAAATGAAGGTGGCCATTCCAAGTCAGACGGATTTCCACTGGGAGAGCCTGGATTTGGGGCTCCATGCAGAAGAAGAGGGACCAAGAGGATGAGAAAGACGCGAGCGGACATAGGCATTCCTACCTGCCAGAGGTGGATGCGGTGACTCGCCATGACCAGCACAAGATGCCAGTGCACTGCCTTGGGACTTGCTTATATGTACGTGCAATGACCACAGCTGTGCGTTCATGTCCGTATAGGCCGATTCTCCTCCTTGCCCCATGCTGATGTTCAAAGTGAAGATGCCGGGCATCATGTTGATCGCAGTGGTTATCATCATACTTGTCATTACATAACGCTTCTTCTACTGATAGACCTCCATCCCACCCCACTCCAACACCCTAAACAACTCTTCACAGCTCATCTTTTCAACATCGACACCGACGATGGTCTTCCACTTGGCGACATCCATATCCTGTGCTCTTTCCGCCCGGCGCTCCAATCAGCCACACTCTGACCATCCACACCTCGGAACAACATGAACACCCGCGTAACAACATCTGGCTTGGGTGTGATATCAAGGCGGGCAGCAGCCTCATACGATGATTGTTCGACGAATCTCAGCGCGATGTATTCGTGCTTCACAAAAGACGGAAGCCAGTACCTTTTTTTTTATCGATCCTCAGTCAGTCTTCGAAATTCAACAAAGCAATAAAGCGAGCAGGGACAAACGTGATAAAGGACGTCCGAGCTTCGGTATGGAGTCCCAGTGCGAGAAGAGCCTTATCGAGGTACTTTGTAACGTCACCCGGCACACGCAAAAGAACCGAGTCCTGCGGTGTCAATATCGGATTGGAAGGATCGAAGCGTTCGATGGAAAGCGCCCATTCGGGGGTAAGAGGACGCGAGGAGGGTGGGGTATCAACGCCCCCAGGGCTCCGTGTTCTAAATGCGAGGTGTAAGACGCAGTGCATGTAGATGTTAAAGTTAAAGCCCGTTCGACTTACTCGGCCTCCCAATAAAGATATGACACTTGCAGACCGTCTGATAGACGAAGCTGACCGTCTGGCGATGCGACTACATCCCAGGTAATGGATTCTCTTCCGACAAGGGGGCCAGACTCGAGATGCTTCGCTGTTGCCAACGGGTAAATGGCGGAGAATTCCCATGGGGGTATTAATGAGAGGCGGACGTTGACAGAGCCGGGGCTGGGAGGGTAGAGATATATAACAGGCTTTGCAAAACGCGATGGACTATTGCTACTAGAGTCGAAAGAGAATGGGAGAGGGTTTGGTGAACGGGAAAAATTGAATGCTGGGTGGTCACTACTAAAATTAAATACAGGCTGCGTGGATTTAAAAACGAATGCAGAAGCAGACATTGTGGGCGCTGCGGCCTTGGGTGTTGCGGTGGGTTGAACAGACGCGGGTCCAGAGCCAGATGCAGAGGTTTTGTTCGCACCAGACGAATTAGCACCAGGCTGGGTGTTGCGGTGGGTTGAACAGACGCGGGTCCAGAGCCAGATGCAGAGGTTTTGTTCGCACCAGACGAATTAGCACCAAGGCTGGGTGTTGCGGTGGGTTGAACAGACGCGGGTCCAGAGCCAGATGCAGAGGTTTTGTTCGCACCAGACGAATTAGCACCAGGCTGGTGTTGCGGTGGATGTCGTGGATCCGGAACTAGATGTAGCATCAACGCTAGGTGTCGCTCTAGACTGGGGAGGCGTGGGTCCAGAACCAGGTACAAAAGTTTGGTTCGGGTCAGACAATTTAGTACCAGTACTAGGCTTAGGTCCAGGACTTGGAGCAGAGCTCTGGATCATGCCAGACATGACTCCGGCAAGGACGGTATCCATTACAAGATCTCCCGAGGGGGCGCTAAATCGATCTCAATCCAGAGCGCGGTAACGACCTGGTAGATCCGAGGCCAAGCCTCTGGATCTATTTGCAACTTGTCGTCGGTCACAAACGTGGTGAAGAACTTTAGCTGCGCGTTTGCAGGCAACATAAAAAACTGTCTTGCAGTCTGTTCCAATTCCTACCGAACGTCGACATCGACATTAGAACTGGTGTTTTGTACGAAAGTTGGATGACGTACCGCAAACGTCGCCTTCTGGCATATCAACACGGGCCTGAAGATCGTGTAATGGAGTATCATGACACCGAGAGGAGCGAGACGTGCGTAATGATCAAACGTAGGGTTGAGCTTGGACGTCGCGCTCATTGCAAAAGTTGCGCTTGTGGTAGCTCAGGAACGAAGTCAAAAACGTGTCGCCAGTCATCCGGCAAAATCCGACTAAGCGATTTGAACCTTGTTTCTAACCTCTTATTGCCGTGCGTCTAAACGAGTCATCATGAACTTCGTGGGTACGGCGCTAAACGGCCGAATGTAATATTTATTACATGCCAACTCCAAATATGGACTACGCTCGCCCACCAAACCCCGTACCACCCCCATTAAACCCTGGAGCGTAAATCAATGAACCGCCGGGAACCCGATCCACAACCATCAAGGTCTACTATTAAAGACGTGAGTAATTCTGGCCCCATGTGCGAAAGAAGATCGCTGATGGTGACCCTATCCAGCCGGTAAACTGGGCGCATTTGCCATGGGACACGCGGTGTACCATACACCCCAAGTTCTTTCTCAACGATGGGACGCTTATGCTACGGGTGACTATCTATCCGCCGAGATCGCAGAGAATCCTCAAAAGTTCATCAACAGGTCGAGGACAGCCTGTACCAAGTCTATCGCCACACGTTCGAGCACGAGTCCCCCTTTTTCCGTACCATCTTCGCCTCGCTCAAACCCTCAGACTCCACCTCCTTACCCGAGGGATCCTCTCCCATCGCCGCTGCATGTATCCGATCTCGTAGGCTGCTTTATCTACCACACATAACGACGGTCGACTTTGACAGGCTGCTTTCCGTCCTATATCCACGGTACGTTCCGTGTTCTTTCCCTTGTCCAGTTTTATTTTAGCCTTATTACACTCATATTATTATACCATACAAGGCTCACCCGAATCAACGCTCATCACGCCGACCCGGACCCGGACTTGGACTTGGACAATAATAATAATAGCTCATTTGCGCAGCACGACCTCACCTCGACGGAGGAATGGACCTCGGTCCTCAGCCTCTCGTACAAACTTGTGTTGGACAAGGCGTACAACATCGCCGTACGCCATATAGCACAGACGGCGTCCGCGGTGGACAAGGCCGTTCTCGGGAAACAATTCGGGATCAAGTCGTGGGTCGCGACTTCGTATCGCGAGCTGTGCGAACGCAGAAAACCGCTTACTGTAGAGGAAGGCAGTCGGCTCGGACTGGATGTCGTGATCAGGATCTACCAGTTCAAGCATGATATGGCGGAAGGGTATCGTTACAGCTATGGTGAGTTCCGTTGTTCGAATTGGTGAGAGACGCGACGCCCGAATATATTGAGTTTTAGAAGTTGAAAAGTATTTTGAGCTCGATGAGCTGGAAGAGGGTGTCGCCGAGGTCAATGTTGAAGACTACATCGACGCGTTGAGTCTTTTACTTTCTTTTACTTTCTTTTCCCTTTTGGGCGTGTTTGGTTGAAGTTTGTGTTGATTGTTCTTGACGATCACTAATCTGTGTGGTTTGACAGTGTGTTGGACGCCAACAGTTGATTCGGAAAGTAAAATCTGGCCCGGTCGTTGGTGATCCGTGTAGATCGGACAACGTATCGAAAGCGTCTGCTGCCGGCAAGCCACCACCGGCTGTAATAGGATTCGGCGTTGTTAATGATCCGGTGTGAGCTTGTGTTCAGAGGAAATCCGATCCCAAAATAATTTAAATTACCACCACTATTTGGGATATATCAAGCTTGAAAGCGTGAAAGCCGAATCTCTGAACCATCGGAAGGCACACAGGGACCAGACTTGAGTCGTCCCGATGTCCAACGTAACAAGGAAAACCGGTACATCCAAAGTTTTTTTCTCGATGAGTCTTTTTCATTTGAATATAATTCTCAATCTACTACGACAGGCAACAAACGACGGTTCAACAAGACAGACAAGCGGCAGCGCATGGACCAAGATGGTGTAAAGAGAGCTTGGATATATAATCAGTGGGAGTAATAATCGATGACCTGCTTGAACACCGCATCGACAGTCTCCTTGTCTTTCATCGCCTCCGCTTTGAGGCTGCTCTGCACCATGATCAGTCCAAGGAAGGCATCCAGGAAATGTACATAAGAAAAAACGCACGGGAGCAGCCATGATCAAAGCGTTGGCGAGATCGGTCGAACGGGCGTGAAGATTCTCGAAGAGTGGCAGGATGATGTTAATAGCGCCCTTGATGGGTATGGACAAAAAGACGGATTTCTTGGCTTTGAGGGTCATCAACGCGTTGATGATGGTTGGGATGAATTTTTCGACTGCAGACAGGACGTCAGTCCCGTCAGAGACGGAGACGTGGTGACTTTCTAAATAAATAAAAAAGAATTTAGAAATTAGAGTTAAAAATGGATGCATTGAGATACCTTGACGTCATCCGTGATATTCTCAATTTCACGTCCGATGTCAACGGCGTGTGTCCGAATTGCCTAACGTCCTCATGTGTCAGAGCTACAGTCCTACATGAGCAAGGTCTATTGAACGCACCATAGCCTGCTGGACGGAAAGGGGGGGGTGAATGTCAGAGACCATGCCATTGAAGGATATAACGTTCTGAGAGAGCTGATGCAGTTCGAATTTGACCTTTTCCACGTCAGGCTGCTCGACAGGAGAAGCGACGACGGAGAGAGCCAAAGTGGCGAAGACGAAGAAGACAGAGGTGAACTTGACCATGGTGAGCGAGTGCGAGGCGATGGTCCGCTAGCAGATTTCTCTGGCTCTTATATTCTTGGGGTTCCGGATACTAATGGGCAATCCATTGGCCTGCGCTGCGCAAGGGTTGACTTTCCTGCCAATTGCGATTCCATTGCTTCTCTCATCTGACCTTCTTGAGCCACCTTGAGAGCACGATTTGCCTTGTCAAGATCCGCCACCATCATCATGGCGTACACGCACGATACCGCTGATCTACTTCATGTATCGCTCCTCTACCCCGCCATCGACAACCACGCGCATCCTCTTCTCAGCTCCAGAAATCGAGACGATTTGCCCTTAGAGGGCGCGATATCTGAAGCACGCGGTGAGGCGCTGATCAACGACGCTCCCCACACGCTTGCGTGCTTCCGCGCACAGGCACAGCTCACTCGGCTCCTCGGATTGCCAATGAAATCTTCTTGGGAAGATGTCAAGGCGCAGCGTGCCAAGACGGACTATAATGAGCTGTGCAAGCAATGTTTTCAGGAGGCAAATATCCATTGCATGTTGTTGGACGATGGATTAGATCAGAGCCAAAGAGTGGAAGGGATCGCATGGCACAATCAGTTCGCAACGTATGGAGCGATGAGGATAGTGAGGATAGAGGTCGAGGCAGAGGTGAGTCCCCGGCACTGCGATAGAGATGGCCGCGGTGTGACTTCGAGACCAGGCCCTTCTTCAGGATCTATTCAAACCGTATCTTGCCAACAATTCGCTATCGGACGCTGACCTGAAAACCCTGTTCGATCGGTTCACGCAAAAGTTTCAAACGCACCTCAGGGACGTTATATCGTCGACCGAAAACAAAGTCGTCGCTCTCAAATCCATAGTATGCTATCGCACTGGGTTGGACGTGTCCTTGGACAACGCTCAGGAGGCCATCAAAAATTCATTAAACGATCTATTCTCGACATATCGTCAAACTCAATCGTGCCGTCTTCAAAGTAAATCGCTCAACGATTATGTTGTCTGTCTTGCGCTTGACATCTGCCGCGAAACGGAGAAACCCAGCGAGTTTCTTGCATCGCATGCATGGTACGAATGAACTAATGCATGCTTTCATAGTCCAGTTCCACACTGGCTTGGGCGATGACGATATCACTTTATCGCTCGCCTCACCTGCCCTCCTTCAACCCTTGATTAAGGCGTATCCCGAAGTCAAATTTATCCTACTTCATGCTTCCTACCCCTTCACGCGGGAAGCGTCTTACCTTACCGCTGTCTTCTCAAACGTATTTCTCGATTTTGGCGAGGAAAGTCCCCATTTCACTCTCTTTGTTTCATAATCTCTGACGTTCTGGCGCCAGGTCTTCCCGATGGTGTCAGGCCAAGGCCAGCGAGATATTTTGAACCAGGTGCTCGAGCTTAGTCCTACCACCAAGATTATGTTTTCAAGTCAGTCTGCTCTCTCTCTCTCTCTCTCTGTATCTTTCCGCCACACTGGTCTGATCGCATCCTCCGTTCCTTGGCAGCTGACGGACGCTATTGGCCCGAATCGTACTACCTTGCCTCAATCCAGGCTCGGAACATTCTATATGAAGTGCGCGCCTCCGAGTGTTATTTATTCACCAAACTACAAAACCTAAATTAATCATTCACTCGTTTAGGTTTTTAGAGACGCGCTCAATCATGGCGAGCTTACAGAGGCGCAAGCGATTGAGATCATCAAGGCTGTCCTGTTCAAGAATGCAAACAGGATTTACGCATTGGGGTTCAGCACTCCTTGAACTGCTCCCGTGACTTGTCGACGTGAGCTGACAACGCTTTTATCGTGCAGTTTTTATTTTAGCTAGAAGCCCGACACCCATTCTGAATGGAGACAAACAAAAAATAATGTAGTCTGAATACAATTGGCATACAATTCTCAACGAAAAAAAAGGACTCGCATCCTCAAGACCCGGTTCTGTGA
This sequence comes from Amanita subjunquillea, assembly GCA_020011035.1. Taxonomy (NCBI): domain Eukaryota; kingdom Fungi; phylum Basidiomycota; class Agaricomycetes; order Agaricales; family Amanitaceae; genus Amanita; species Amanita subjunquillea. The sequence continues at coordinate 445,787 of JAEBUT010000023.1, read as the reverse complement.
AAGAATCACTGGATGATGTTTGCAATGTGTTCGGTAGCTTCACGAGCCTTGGCCGTCGTCCGTGGCTCTGCTTGATATATAGTTGGATCTTGAAGCCAACCATACACAGCGTAGGGTGAGTGCGGGACGGGGATGCTGATGAAGATCTGGGACGAAGCAGTACTACCGTTCGAATGGTCGAGGGAAGGCGCGTTTGACTGACCGCACCAAGACGATTCATTGTCCTTGATTGACGCGCCGTCGGTGGACCGTCATGGCGTGTGTGTGTGGCGATAACCACAAGAACTAGGTTACGATCAAGGTGAAGGAGAATCGCGCGTATCCGTCGAGCCCGTCGAATTTAACTTGAGAAAGCAGTATGATGCTTGAGGCTTGGTCAAGTATTGATCATGATGAACCCCTTCATGACCGACTTCCACCTCTCCGTCAGTTCGGCGTGCTCTGGCAGTAAGACGACGAAAAGGGGCTCTTGTTCCGCTCGACGGCATCGACGATGACAATTTTCAAGTAAGTACTTTGAATTTGTGAGCGAGAGGATGATATCAATGTTGGATTGATCGCCGCGATGCCCGGCGTCTTCAGTTTCAACGTCGTCAACGCACAGCTATGATCATTGTCACTACGTACATATAAGCAAGTCCCAAGGTAGTGCACTGGCATCTTGTGCTGGTCATGACGAGTCACCGCATCCACCTCTGGCAGGTAGTAGGAATGTTTATATCCCCTCGCGTCTTTCTCATCCTCTTGGTTCCTCTTCTTCTGCATGGAGCCCCAACCCCGGGCCCTCCCAGTGGAAATCCGTCTGACTTCGAATGGTCATCTTCATTTCCTGGGGGCCGCACACTGCCACTGCCAGTACCTCAGGTTCGGAATTCCCCTCACTGGCAAGTAACGGGTTCACATGGCACGCCCAATGTCAACGCTCCGCCCGGCCAGTTCGAATGGCCACCTTCATTTCCTGGGGGCCGCATAATGCCAGTGCCAGTGCCTCAAGTTCAGGGTTCACACGCACCCAATGTCCATGTTGCGCCGCCCGGCGCCGGCACATCTTCGCCACTACAGGGACCGCATGTCACAAACTCTGGCCAAACCATAGACGCCAATCGGCCAGCATCCGAACCTGCTCATGATCACAGACAAGTAGCACACAAAAACCCCGAACATCTAACAGACAGTAAATTTCCTAAAAACTATTGTATAATACCAAAAGGCACCGAATATACCACAGCATCACAGCCGCACCCCATCAGCCTTAAGGCGCTGTCAAAAAATCGCTCCGTACCCGCAAACCGGGTCGCTATCATTGGCGTGCTACACCTCAAGGTCCTCCTACCAGCGGGCACCAGATACGACATTTCAAGCGATCCAAACTACATTCGCGTGCCTACCGAGGCGACCGGAATCCGAATCATTGACCAGAAAGTAGGCAATCACGATGTTTCTCGACTGTAACACATCTGACTTTCAACAAATGTAGGACGAGGAAGAGGTCACGGAGTTTTGCAGGAAGACGTATAGAGAGAACTCTCCTGAGCCTGGAATGTCAAATGAGTCGCTGGATCGGTATGAGTGCCGCTGTTTCAATATCAACTTGTGGAATGTCCAAAGCGGTAAATTCGAAAAGGTGCCTGTTAAGTCCAAGTGAGAAATGGCGCGGATGACATCCGGCGCTGGCATCCGAATCTGTCACGAGCCGCGCTGCATGGTTTCACCTGTCCGCTCGCTGCCTCCATGTCCGCTCCCTGCTGCCTGTCAGCCGCTCGCTCCCCTGTACCTAGTGTATACGTAATTCAATGAAGTTTCCTACAAGTCCGTCCACGCGTTCACGCACATCTACTAAACTAAGTCAGTCGAGAAATGCAAACACCGGTCTCACACAAGTGGTGCAACTGTACGCACCTCTGCAACGGTGGCAAGTACCTCCATCCGCGGTCGTATTACCGACATAAGAAATATAGAGACCAAGAGCTGGATGACGAACGTGAAGCTCTGTATGAGCAAGTCATCGGCGTGCCTTGCCAACGGCGCAAGCGTACTATGCCTTCATCGCGCCGGGAGCGGCATGTCAAACAGGTGCGTAGAACATGTTCTACAACCTAGGTTATGTACTTATAACAAACCAGGGTCGTTCTGCAGTTCCAGGCCACGCTTCGCCAGATGGTACAGAGCGGGAACCATCTCCCTTCACCAACGCCATTGTTTCAGCCCAACTCAGGGATGCAAAATGATTGGGAAGGTTCGTTTCCTTTCCGTGATATCAACGCAGCACTGACAGATCCAACACAGACGAGCGCCATTTTACCGACAATGAAATAAACTCTGCGAACAACGACTTACCCGAGAACCAACCTCATTCCATTAATCTGGATGTCGCAGCAGCATGGCATTCCAACATCTAATGAGGACTTGCCACTGCCTCAGGCAAAATACCCGATGCTTGCGCTAGCCCAGCATCTGATTAACAATATAAAAAATGTGGTACTCGAAGATGATATACAGAATCCAACAACACTTGATTCTATACGAAATCCACCATCCGAAAACGAACACTTGAACGTATAACCATCCTTTCGTTCATGATATTCATGGGATTAGTTGGAGGGTCTGAGAAAATGTATCATGCCGTACGAGACGCACTCTGCTGGTTTGACCCCCTCCTTATAATTGACTCATACGATGTCATTCGCGCAAAGGCAGAGCAGCTTACAGGGATAACGCAAATTCAAACAGATATGTGCGTTAACAGCTGTGTCGCATACACCGGCCCTTTTGCATCACTCGAGACATGTCCAAAATGTGGGGCATCACGTTACGACTCGGACAATGTTAATGCAATATCGGATCAGCTGCAAGATAACCATCGCACTTCTCAGCGAGCCACATTGAAAAAACCAAGGAAGCAGTTTTACACAATTCCACTTGGTCCCCAGATCCAAGCTCTTTGGTGAATGCATGAGGGAGCTGAGTGCATGCTTTACCGAGTCCGAAAGACAGCCGAAATCTTCCATCAACTCAGGGAGACTGGTGGCATGGTACCTGTTTACAACGACATCTTTCATGGAACTGCCAAGTACCTATCAGCATGTCATGCAGGTCAAATCGGGGATGATGACATTCTTTTAATGTTTTCAATTGATGGGGCGCAACTATATCGAGACAAGGAATCTGACTGCTCGTTTTCTATCTGGGTCATCCTTGATCTAAGCCCAGATTTACGGTACAAAAAGAAATAATTCTGCCTGCTATGTTCATCCCAGGTCCAAACAAGCCGGAAAACACAGAATCATTTTTATTACTGGCTTTCTGTCATGTATCAGTGCTACAAAAGGAGGGCCTGTGCATCTGGAATGCAAAGGACATGGAATACCAAATGAAGAGGCCATTTTTCTTTCATGGTGCTGCAGATACAGTTGCCATTCCAATGTTCAATGGACTAGTTGGTCACACAGGAAGTTGTGGCTGTCGTATTGCCTGTGGCCACAAAGGGAGACGAAAGCCTGTTAGAACGTCAGTTCCACACAACCTCAAGGTTTGAGACGAGAAAGAGAGGAGAGAGCAAGAGCAATAGTTGCTGTGTGGTACGACACAAACAATTGTAAGGCTAAGGTACACTATCTACTAACCCCTCCTTATATACCTTTCGCCTCATGCCCTCCATGAGTCAATCATGTGACCTCTCCCTCATGGCTTCTGATGACTCAGCCATCCTTGCCTTGCTGATCTAACCCTCCCGTGGCTGTGTCTGTTATATAATCAAAGAAAATGAATAAAAATGAGAAATCGTAACATAACCCCCTCTTCAAGGATCGGGTTCCACACGATCAGGATCTGTTCGTTCAGCTTCACGACGATTTCCTTTCCACTTCTGCCAGTTTCATTCCAACTTTTCTAGATATTCTCGTTCAAATTTTCCATCTTCCCACCCATATAGTTTTTTAGATACCGGTGGCTGTGTATAGTTTAAATACGGTTTGAACGCTAATGTCCGTCCATGGAGTCTCCTAGGCGCCCCTGGGTTGGATCGATGGAAATCATCGATACTCCTCTTGGCATGGTCGCAATTCCGCGCCGGTTCCCAAGAAGCTTCTTCGAGCGGGTAATTCTTCCACTTTACCAAATATTCTAACTGACCACGTCCCCGTCGGTTTATACGACTATCCAGTATTTTTTCCACCTCATAGTCGCCGGTATGGCTCTCTTCCTTCTGCTTCTTCTTTTGGCCTGCATTTTTGCTGGCTTGTATTGGAAATGAAGGTACGTGATAAGGTTTTAACAGTGACTCATTAAAAACGTTATACACCTTCCAGGATGCAGGGATAAGAATTCGGTAAGCTGCCGGTCCCACTTTCTCAAGGATTTTATATGGTCCTAAAAACCTCTCCCAATTTTTTGGTCGGACGCACTGTCGGTAAATGTTCGGCATTTATATAAACTAGATCATCTTTTTTGTAACATATAGATGTTCTTTTTCTTTTATCATATTGTAACGCCATTGCCTCCTGTGCCTTTTTGAGAGTATTCCTTGCATGATTCCAAACCTCCGCTTGTCTTCCTGCGAATTGTGTAACCGCTTCCACTGTAGTATTGCCCGTGTCAATTTTCGTTCCTTTGTTAGGATGTTGACCGTAATTCATATAAAATGGGGAGTATCCTGTTGCTGAATGTTCCCAATCATTATAACGGAATTGAGCTACTGCCAACCAATCGCTCCAATCATCCTGATTTTTGTTAACGAATGTAGATAACAACTGTTCCGCTATCTGATTTACTCTTTCCGTTTGTCCATCAGTTTGTGGATGAAAGGCAGTGGATGGATTTCCTCTGATTCCCAATATTCCTGAAAGTTCCTTCATAAATTTGGACACAAATTGTGGTCCCCGATCGCTGATGATCTTTTCCGGTACTCCATGATTTTTGAAAATATGGTCTCGGTATAGAGTAGCAACTCCTAACGATGTTATCGTAGTATTTGTAGGCAAGAAGTACGCCATTTTCGAGAATCGATCTACTACTGTGAGGATCGTGTTATATCCTTTTGATTCGGGTAATGGTCCAATTAAATCAACGGATATATGTTTCCATGGAGCATCTGGTATCGCATGGGGATTCAAGGGTGCTGCTCGTTTTTGTCTGTCTGGTTTAACAGTTTGACAGGTTCTACACCCTTGAATATACTTTTTAATGTCCTCTCCCATATTCGGCCACCAATATCCTCGTGTTATCAACTCCAGTGTTTTTGCTATTCCTGGATGTCCCCGATCATGGTGTATCTGAATCACTTCCTCCCTTAATCTTATTACTGCTGGTACATATACTCTTCCTTTCCACATTATTAAATTTTGTTCTTTATCATATTCAAAACCTTCTTTTTTCTCTTTTATTCCTTTTTCTACTTGTTTGTCCCATTGTCTCTTATTTATTTTTTTAATATCTTTTTCCAATTTTTCTATTTCAATCTCACTCCTATCCCATCTTATAAACAATTCCTCCTTTAGTAATATTACATCTTTGTTATCTCTTTCTCCCTGTTCGTATCCCGCTCTTCTGGACAGTAGATCTGCTTTGGAATTGGATTTTCCTGACCTATGCTTGATCACAAAATTATATTCTTGTAGATCCATAACCCATTGCGCCTGTCTACGATTCAGGTTTTGGGGTTTACGGAAGTATGTCAAATTTTGATGATCGGTTAAGATCTTGATTATCTCTTTTGCCCCTTTTAAATATTGCGACCATTCATATAAGGAATGCATGATGGCGAGCATCTCCTTATCATATATTTCATAGTTTCTTTCAGCTTCATTTAAAGCTCTTGAAATAAACGTGACTGGTCTCCATATACCATTTTGCTGTTGAGATAAAATTGATCCTAACGCAAAATCCGATGCATCAGTCTCAATTCGAAACTGTCCTCCCTCGTCTGGTATTGCCAATACTGCTTCTTCCGCAATTCTTTCCTTCAACTTTCTCATGGCTTCTACTTGTCGAGGGCCCCACTCCCAATCCTTCTTTCCAGTTAATTCCGTTAATGGTTTTGCGTCCTTTGCAAATCCTTTCACGAATCGCCTGTAAAAGTTGACAAACCCTAAGAATTGTTGTACTTCCCGTTTATTCTTGGGTTCGGGCCATTCTTTTACCGCCTTTACTTTTGCTGGGTCCATTTGTACTGAATCCTTGGTAATTATCATACCCAAAAATTCAATTTCCGTTTTATCAAAGTAACATTTTTCGGGTTTCAATGATAATTGGTTTTCCTCCAGCTTTGCCAAAATTCGATTTACATGTTTTTTGTGTTGTTCCTTTGATTGAGAAAACACCAAAATGTCATCCATGTAAATCACCACCCATCCCTCAGCGAGTTCCTCCCGGAACAAGTCATTCATCATGGTTTGGAACGTAGCCGGTGAATTTGTAAGACCAAAGAACATCACTAATGGTTCGAAGAGTCCTCTGTTCGTTCTAAAGGCTGCTTTCCATTCATCACCATCTTTAATTCGGATATTATTATATCCCCAACGGATGTCCATTTTTGAAAATATCATAGCATTACTCAGTTTGTCTATCAATTCTGATATTAAAGGTAATGGATAACAATTCTTAATTGTCATCTCGTTAAGTTTACGATAATCCTGTACAGGTCTTAAAGATCCGTCCTTCTTTTTGACAAAAAAGAACGGTGATGCCATTGGAGACTTGCTGGGTCTTATCCGCCCACTTTCCAAGTTTTCAGTCAGAAAGTCTTCTAGAACTTTCTGTTCCTCCCTATTCAATGGATAGATCTTGCAATCTAAAGGGTTTGATCCCGGTATTAGTTCGATTGCATGATCCCACGGTCGTCGAGGTGGTAACTCATCAAAGGTGGTTTTTTCAAAGACTTTGTGATGTGGAAGATAGTGAGATGGTACAATCTCTTCTAATGAATGCTTAATTTTATTTTGAGAGGCAATTTCTGTAGCTTTAGATTGAAAAGCTCGTAATTGTAATTCCTCTTGTCCAATATGTATTGCTAATAAGCGATCTCCTTCCTCCCATTCGTTTTGGTCAATTTCCTCCTCTGGTTCATTGACTGTTGATCCTTTCCAACATGATCCCGGACATCGTGAGAAATTCAATGTTTGGTTTTTCCAATTAATCTCTGGGTTGTGATATTTTAACCAATCGTGACCTAAAAACATGTCCATCTTCCCTAATGCTGAAACTCCGAATTCTAATGACTCCCAATGGTCCCCAATTTGTAGTTTCAGTTCCACCATCTCTTCCAGATCTCCCCCCGCATTATGAGTTCCATCAGCATTAAAGACTGGGATGGATTTTGGCAACCTTTGTGTATTAATTCCATTCTGTTCGATGAAAGCTTTATTTACACATGGTGCTGTACATCCCGAGTCTATTAATGCCTTTATTTCAAAGTTTTGTAGTGAGTCCTTAGTTTGTACTATGACTCCTACGTCCATCTGTCTTTGTCCTGTTGTTCTAACAAGACGTGGTTTTGTTCTCATGTGGTTTAGATACCACAGTGCATCTTTTTCGGACATCTGATTCAATTCACGAATCAGTGTTTCGTCAACTTCTTCTTCTCGATTTTTCTTAACCCACGTTTTTGTATCTTTGATGGCTGTTTCCATCGGTTGATCCCAGATGCGTCTTACCATCCAAGGAGCTGACCATGTAGTCAGTCTTTGTTTAGTTGCGCTTATGGGTGTGTTTCTCAGACAATGTACAAGTGAATGGCATTCATATAAAACATCTGGTAATTTTACATGTGAGTCCTCGTATTTTACAATGTCTGTAACTTGTGAATTGAAACACCCATTCACAAGTTGGTTTGAAAACCCAACTCCTCCGCTAATTCTTTCTTCTCTTCATCTGTCAGATCCCTGACATATTCCCTTGCATTGTTCCACCTCTTCTCCACCTGTTTCCCTTTGTCCTTCGGCGGTGCTCTGCAATCCTGCTTCATGTGTCCAACTTTTCCGCAGTTGTAACAGGTGATTGACACGCGTCGACAATCTACATCCATTGCATTTGGATCTTTTGACGTAGATGCCGTTGCTGGTGAGTTTTGATTAGGAACTGGTCGATTTTGCTGCCAAGGCTTATTTTGCCTATTTTGCGTGTTCTGCGCCGGCCTGTTTCCTCCCTGCGTCGTTGTTATTTTTGGATACAGCTGCTGTGCATCCCTCCAACTCTTCTCAATTGCCAACGCCCTATCATACCACCGCTGTAGATCTCCTTGCTGAGATCCATCAATACTCCTTGCTCCGTCCAGCATTCCAATTTCTACCACTCGCCGTCCTAACGCTGGGTTGAGACCTTGGCGGAAATGCGTGACTAATGCAATTCCGTTATATCCTGTGAGCATGGCAACACTCCTGAATTCTACAATGTAGTCCTCAACTTTGCGAGAACCTTGTTTTAGAGTACTGATTTTATGTGTCGCGTTGTCATGGGTTTCGGTTGTCAAGAAGAAATCCTTCATCTTGGCTTTGAGATCTTCCCAGCTATCAAACGGTGGTGGATTTCGGAACGGCTCTGCTAGCCATGTTCCATTTTCCGCTCTGATCCCTTCTCTGCACTCCACATATGTCAACAACCTCCCAAGCTGTGCTATTAGTGCTTGCATTTGTGGGAGCGGGGTTTTTACAGCTATTTCCGCCTCAAATTCCGCCTGTTCCGTTGTTTTTGCTGCTGCCCAATTGCTGTTACAGTTTCTTCTTTGTTCCAGTCTCTTGTCTCAGTGGACCGTCTCATTTCCATCATTTCCCCTTATACTACGCAGTGTACAGCCTGGACATTATCTCCTTTTATAACTACCTTCACATTTCCTTTCTTAGGTAGTCATTGCCTCATTCCCTTTACAGTTTCCTTTGTTCCCTAGCAGTATATAAACCCAATGTACCATAGAGTAACTCTAGTTCCAACTTAGACGAGTTTTGCTCTCAACATTGATCGACCTCGACGCTCTCTTTCTTCGTCGCTCTCTAGACCTTTGTCATCGTTTGACTTAGCGTCTAAACTCTTTGTCCAGTGGCTGGGAGCGGACCGAGATTCTGCTTGTCACTGTCGACTTAGAAACAAACCACGACGAGGGCATTGTCCATAACACAAGTTGGAACTCAGGAACCGCTCAGTGCATCGTCACTAGCCAGACACCATTGATACCAGGAACTCCCAGATCAGACCCCCGAACAACTCTGTTCGCTTCAGACAGAAGTACTACCTTAATCGAAGAGAAGTCTACTTTTCTACGACACATAAGGTCTGGTGCTACGTTTCAGGAACAAAGAAGAAGAACCTACCAGTCCCCAGAGGATCTCTTCGAAGGGGAGTACCAGGAAGGGAACCACAACGACGAATTACCAGGAGAAGTTTGGATTCACTGGTACAACGAAGAAAACGACAAGGACGATCAACTGTTCCTAACCCCAAACACCGAACCCGAACTTACCTGGTGGCACGAGTTCCGAGTTAACAAAGAGCTAAAGGATTACTCCTTCTACGCATTCGACGAGGAGACAATCACCAAGTGGAACGAATACAGAGAACAACAACAGATCGAGATAGATCTAGCCTTTGGGGACGAATCGAAAAAAGGAGAAAGCTCGAAACAAGGCACAGAACCGAAATACGAACCTGAAACACCAGGACCGAAACAGGAACCAAAGAAGGACATGTCAGAAGACAAGGAAACAGCCTCGAAAGGAATAAAGGGGATCTCCATTAAGGAATTTAAAGGACAGCGCTCTAAGGCAAAACATTTCATCAACACATTTGATGATGTATTCGATCTAGATGAAGGACGCTTCGAAACGTCGAAAAAACGAATCAAGTATGTTCTCCTTCACTTAGGGGAAGAACTAGACGATTGGAAAGCCAATCTTCGAGGAGAATTGGAAGCAGCAGAAGCGACCAAAGGAAAATCAGCAGAAAGCGCATACACACTTTCATGGGATAATTACCCCGGCTTCAGACGACGATTCTTGAGCAACTGGGGAGAATCTGATAGCGCAGCCAGGACCCTGAACGATCTAGATAAAGTCAAAGTGGGCGGAGACATTGATATCCCTGCCTACATTCAGAAATTCAGATCACTCATACACTCCACCGGAATTACAGGGTTCATGGCGCAGCGCATTTACTTCTGTAAAGGACTCCCTGCATCAGTGGCAGCAAAGATCATCGAAAATCCCGCTGTCATCAGTATGGAGACAGCATATGACGCTGCAGAACGCCTGCACAATGCTTGGGAGACCATGAAATTGATGAACCGATTGTCTGGATCAGGAGACACAAAGGGACGTTTCAAATTTAACCGAAACACGAAGCCCTCTGCATCTGGATCAAAAGGGATTAATGCTGTGAGCACAGGACGTCTTTCAGATGCCCAAAAAGAGGAATACCGAAAAACCGGCAAGTGTTTCAGATGTGGAACACAGGGACACATATCCAGGGACTGCCCAAACAAGGGGAATGCCCAAACGTTGTCCTACAAGTCCTCCTCCCCACAGAATCGCTCAGTCAGAGCAATAGAGGAAATGACCTCGAACGAATCAGCTGCCCAACGTATTAGGGCGCTATTAAAGGATCTTCCAGATGAAGAACATGAGAACACCCTCCAGGAACTCGAATCCGAGGGTTTTTAAGAAGGAGACGCCAGAAAGCGGTTGACGCCTCCAGTACCATTGAACAGTTAGCACTCGACTCTGTAATTGTAAATTCGAATAATAGCAAACGAATTTCCATCACTGTGCAAACAACCCATAAACCCGCTGAAATATCTGCTCTCATCGATTGCGGAGCAGAAGGAAACTTCATTGATGAACGAATATTGAAAAATCTACCAAAAGAACTCTTAAAGCAACCAATTAGAGTCAAGAACGCTGACGGAACTATCAATCAGAACGGGTTAATCACCCATCGCACCAGTCTTACCTACTCTATTGAAGGAAAAGTATACAACAACTGGCTATGGATCACCAATCTTGGAGATCAAGCGATAATCTTTGGGATACCATGGTTAGAACAGCATAATCCCACAATCGATTGGCGAAAGAAAACCCTCCAAATGGACAATGATTCAGGAGACACCAAACCTATTTGGCGTATGGCGTTAGACAACCGACAATGGGGAGAAGACGAATATTGGATCAGGGTGAAAACATCAGCATCACAGGCACTCGAACATCAAGCAAAAAGAGACGAAGCGCCCATAGTTCTACCCTCTGAATACACGCCTTGGCACGCTACCTTTGAGAAGAAAGCGTCGGAGCGTTTTCCATCCTCTCGCCCATGGGATCATGCAATCGAACTCAAAACAGGATTTACACCAAAAGTTAGCAAAATCTACCCGTTATCACTAAAAGAACAGTCAACTCTCGATGAATGGATCAAGGAGCAACTCAATAAAGGATACATTCGACCATCTAAATCACCACAAGCATCGCCATTTTTCTTTGTTTCAAAAAAGGAAAGCGGCGCACTTCGACCTTGCCAGGATTATCGATATCTGAATGAGTGGACAATTAAGAACGCCTACCCATTACCCTTGGTCTCTGATTTAATGACAAAATTAGAAGGCGCAAACTACTTTACCAAACTGGACCTGCGCTGGGGATATAACAACGTCCGAATCAAAGAAGGAGACGAATGGAAGGCGGCGTTTATAACCAATCGAGGACTATACGAACCCACTGTCATGTTCTTTGGTCTTTGCAACTCCCCATCGACATTCCAAATGATGATGAACGAATACTTCCAGGACATGATAAACGAAGGATGGCTCATCATTTATATGGATGACATCCTGATCTGCACAAAAACGAAGGAAGAAATGCGAGAGCGCACAGAACGCGTTTTGAATCGCCTACAAGAAAACGACTTATTCTTGAAGCTTGAGAAATGCAAATTTTGCGTTCAAGAAGTCGAATTTCTTGGCATGATCATTACACCAGGACACATTCAAATGGATCCTATTAAACTTGCAGGAATTCGGGACTGGCCAACACCAACAACGGTTAAATTCCTCGGATTTGGGAATTTCTACCGGCAGTTTATTGGCAACTTTGCCGCCATAGCAAAACCATTAACAGATTTAACAAAGAAAGGCTTATTATTCGATTGGACAACCACTTGTCAGACAGCGTTTGAGGAGCTCAAAAACAAGTTCTCATCCATGCCCGTTTTATGCATGCCCGACCCCACCCGACCATTCATTCTTCAAACCGACGCCTCAAACAAAGCTACCGGAGCGGTTCTTAAACAAGCGGATACAACCGGAATACTTCATCCCTGTGGATTCATTTCGCATGCCTTGACGCTTACAGAACAGAATTACCAAATCTACGATCGAGAACTATTAGCAATCATTAAAGGACTACAGGCATGGCGACATTTACTTCATGGATCGCCACATCCCATAGTGGTTCATTGCGATCATAAAAATCTTTTATTTTATCGGTCACCCCAACGACTGACTCCTCGACAAGCACGATGGTCCATGATGCTCTCGGAATTTGACCTAAAAATCGAGCATGTGCCTGGTACCAAGATGTTCGAAGCAGATGCCCTTTCTCGCCGACCTGATCATATGAAAGGCGAGGATGCTCAAGACAATGTGACAATGCTACCAGATAACAAGTTCATTCGCCTCATTGCTACAGACCTGGCTCAGGAAATCAGAAACGCCACAGCCCTTGACAGCTTTGGGCGCACGATCATTGAAGTTATTGAAACCCAACGCGCCCCACCAATTAAATCTAAGCTCCAGGACTGGGCGTTCGTCGATGGAATCATTCGATACATTGATAGAGCATACATCCCAGATAATGGAACACTCAGGACACAGATTGTCAAATCAGTTCATGAATCGCTCACCTCAGGACACCCAGGATGCATGAAAACCCTTGAACTACTACAACGCGATTACTGGTGGCCAGGAATGTATAGACACGTCAAAGAATGGATCACAGGTTGCGCCACTTGCCAACAGATGAAAGTAAATACTCATCCAAACACACCGGCTCTTTTACCTATTGGATCTAAGGCGACCCGCCCATTCCAACAAGTCACACTAGATTTTATCACAGATCTACCCGTTGCAGATGGGTATGATTCGATTCTGGTCACGGTGGACCATGGTCTTACGAAGGGGGTAATTCTTACTCCTTGCAAGAAAACCATCGACGCCTTAGGAACAGCCGATCTTTACATCTCAGAAATATTCAAATGCTTTGGACTACCAGATATACTCATCTCGGATCGAGGACCACAGTTTTCAGCTAAGGTCTTCCAGGAAATCAGAAAGACGCTAGGAATTGATCATAGAATGAGCACAGCCTACCATCCACAAACCGATGGAGAAACGGAACGTGTTAATCAAGAATTAGAAGTATACCTTCGTATATTTTGTGCAAACGAACCTCACAGATGGAAACAACTACTCCCAATCGCTGAATTTGCTCACAATAATCGACATCATGACTCAGTTAAGGCTTCCCCATTTCAACTCATGTATGGGACAAACCCTGTTGCGCTACCAACAGCTGTGCAGAAAATGACAACACTGGCCGCTGAGGAATGCCTACAACTATTGAGAAAAGCTAGAGAAGAAGCGCTAGCAGCACATGAGCTAGCAAGACAGATGGTTGCATGACGAGTCAGGGACAAAGCAATCAAATTCGTACAAGGAGACAAAGTATGGCTCGAAAATAGAAATCTCAACATACCATATCAGTCTAGGAAACTAGCGCCTAAACGAGAAGGACCCTTTATAATCGAACAAGTTCTAGGACCAGTAACGTACAGGCTCAAGTTACCGAAGCAATGGCGCATTCATCCAGTCTTTCACACATCACTCCTTATGCCATATAGAGAAACCGAAACACATGGACCAAACTACACGACTCCACCCCCTGACCTAGTAAATGGACAAGAGGAGTTTGAAGTAGAAGCGATTCTCACGCATCGAAAACACGGGGCAGGATATCAGTATTTGGTTAAATGGAAGGGATATGGCCCAAATGACAACTCCTGGGAACCTGAACGCAATCTAAGCAATGCTGTGGACGTATTACAAGCATATAAACGCAGAAGACAGTTATGAAACTGCATGGCTCGATATCGCAACCGCCAAATTCTCAAGCAAAACATTCGTTATACGAAAAGATACTGCTCTACCAGAGGACGATACTCCCCGAAACCCTATGAAAGCTTCAAAGGACAAATCGTCACATTTCCCATTCCTCATCCGCCAATCACCCCCCTAGAACCGCCGCGGCTAGTCAATTTCATCCGAACCCTAGCAACCCGATTAATTGCCTACAAAACTCCCAGACTTTCTAACGGACATGTAATGCACCCACAAGGACATGTTGAAATTCCATTCAACGCTCGATTACACTATCTTCCGAAATATATGGATCTTACCTTCGATCCGGACGAATTACCACCATATCCAATTGCGATGTCACCTTACCTTCCATCGCCTAATAGACCCCTGAACCACACATACAATGTGTATACCGAGGCTGCTCTTCGTCGAGAGGATCCTGTAACTTTCGACTTTGCTAAGCAATTGGCAGAAGCAAGTAAAGAAATAGCGATTCTTAGATGGACTACCATGCAACAAATCCCTGATGCGGCATCAAATCTCAATAGAGTCCTTGAGAGTCTCAATTTCTTAGACGCGTTTGATGGTGCAAGCGGTCCTACTACACCCAGTTCACCTGAAAGTATGGCGCCACAAGATCCTATCCCTGAACCAAACACGGATTATGAAAACGAGGTTTCCACCACTACCAGGGACGAGTTAAGCGAATCAGAAGAATCTGATGAAGGACTCGAATATGCTCCCAGCGCCAGGGCATCCACATTTACTTATCGATCTGCAAATGGGGAACTCCAAACAATCAACTGGGATGACAAGATATTCAACTGAGGATAAAAGACACCTTTGAGTAACATTGGACCCCCAACTTCATAACACCCAACACACATGTCTTCATTCACCATCGTCGCTTACTTCACCGCCCTCGCCTTCGCCCTACTGGTCACTGCATGTGGCCATTACTATATTGAACCCGTCGATCTCCTCTCGCCCTTCATCGCTGCTGCCCACAACTTTCCCCTCGAGGTCTTCGTCGAGACCACTGTCACCATCGATGACTTCGACTTCGCCGACCTCCCCGAGCTGCATGAACACCCTGCAGAACTTGTAGAACCTATTGCCGCCGTCACCACACCTCCCATCGTTGTCCGCCCTCGCAACGTAATGCTCCAGAATGTCAGCGACCGCCTCGCCGAGATACTCGTCCTCTACAACGAGTTCGCCGAACCATTGGACTTCGTCACTGGCCTCACCATCACCACGGACCCTCATTCCCTTACCCTCGAGGAAAGGGATTCAGCACTAGCTCAAGCGAAACAGTTACAACTGGCAGTCTGTAGCCTTCAATGGCGAGCAGAGACAGCAGCAGCTGACTTGGGCAACGTCGTCACTTGGCTCGAGTCACGGCAGGATCACGCATGGGCAATGGCATGGTAGAAGTCGGCGACTTCTCGCATACGAAGGGGGTAATGTTACAGTTTCTTCTTCGTTCCAGTCTCTTGTCTCAGTGGACCATCTCATTTCCATCATTTCCCCTTATACTACGCAGTGTACAGCCTGGACGTTATCTCCTTTTATAACTACCTTCACATTTCCTTTCTTAGGTAGTCATCGCCTCATTCCCTTTACAGTTTCCTTTGTTCCCTAGCAGTATATAAACCCAATGTACCATAGAGTAACTCTAGTTCCAACTTAGACGAGTTTTGCTCTCAACAT
The DNA here is from genome assembly GCA_020011035.1 of Amanita subjunquillea. Lineage (NCBI taxonomy): Eukaryota > Fungi > Basidiomycota > Agaricomycetes > Agaricales > Amanitaceae > Amanita > Amanita subjunquillea. The sequence goes on along the minus strand of JAEBUT010000023.1, from coordinate 429,967 downwards.
TGATCGACCTCGAAGCTCTCTTTCTTCGTCGCTCTCTAGACCTTCGTCATCGTTTGACTTAGCATCTAAACTCTTTGTCCAGTGGCTGGGAGCGGACCGAGATTCTGCTTGTCACTGTCGACTTAGAAACGAACCACGACGAGGGCATCGTCCGTAACAATTGCCAGCTCGGTTGTCCGTCCCTTTTTTCACCCTTTGCAGTATGATCATCATCTGCTGCTTCGGATCTTTTACTTTGACAAGATTGAAGTAGCTCTCCATTGATCGTAACCATGCCACAATTTCTTTTGGGTCTCCCTCATATGCCTCCGGCATTTCCATTTTTAATGTTGGAACTGGGTCGCGCGGTGGATGAAGAGCAGTGTTTAATTGATTTATTACATCTGCGAGTGCTCTTCCTTGTTCCGCCTGCTCAACCGGTGTACGTGCGTTCCATGCGGTTGCACTTGCCGCATGTCTGAAAATGCCTATGGCTACTGAGATGAGTCCCACCATTGCCTGGATGATCGTGTTCGTGATGTCGAACCTGACCGAGTAATGTTGTTGGACCAACTTGTCCCCGCCATACTTCTCCAATATCTCATCCGCTCCCTTGCCCCATGCATCCCGTTCTACATGGAATTTCGCCTCCCTCATATTGAAGGTTACTTTTACCATGGCATCAGGGTCTCGCATATCCCTTTTGTATGCCGCGATTTCTCCCCAAGACGGATTGTATGGCCATGCAAATGCTCGCCAATACTGTTTTTTGAACAACCGAAGGTAGCAAAGACCTGGTGTCTCTGGTCCCGACCCAGTGAATCCTTTAGGCAGTAACACCTTTTTACTGGCGTGTCGCACCTGTTGGTTCCACTTTGTGATATCGATGTAACTGGGCGGATGTACTGTTTCAAGTCTCATTCGCATTTCCTCCTTCAGTTCTTCGTTAAACCAATCGCCCGACGGTTCACCAAACCAGTTTGTTGTGAACTGACGTGTGATTTGTCTGCCAGCTCCTTGGAAATGATTGGATTGAACTGCCTGTGCATAAGTTCGTCTGGGGTAAACAACCTCCTCGTCATTCTTGGCCGCGCCAAGAGTGATCTTCTTCCACCAATAATCCTCCGCAAACTTATCAACGTCTTCCCAGTCATACGTCGATTCTACTCGTATTGTGCAATTTTCTTCGAGTAGAATTTCGTCTCCTGGGTAGATATGATACACTCCGTTCTCATCTCCATTCCGCAACGCGAATCTGACATGTGGTTTCCTCAAGATGTGAGCCCATGATGCAACCTCCGCCATGGTCGGGTAACTCGGCCATTGATATTTGGCATAATATTTTGGCTCGAAGAGATACATATAACAATATCCCTTTTGCCTCCATGGTTCTGCTGCCGTTCGTTTATAATGACCCGGTTTCCCAGGTAATTTGGCCTCAACCTTGTCTGCCCACTTCCTGATTCGCCACGTCTGATCTTTCAACGTCTCTTCACCACATGCCGGTAAAAAGTAATCCAAGCTCAACGTTTTATGATTAAGCATCCCCAGTCCCTTATAATCTTTGGGAGTAACTGGTTCTGCTTTGTGAATTGTGTAGACTCGCTTTGTCTTATCGTATGGCGAGTACCGGGTTGAGCTCGGACTAGTTTTGTATTGCTGCGGTTTCATAATGTTACCGTTCAGCGCGTGCATCAATCGGTTCCATTCCTCTGATGACAGAACCAACCCCTCGTGCTTTAATGTAATAATGTTCCAACCCTTCGTCAAGAGTTGGATGTTTGACGGTGTGTCAAACAATGCTTTTCGGATTACGGAGCCCGACTCCATGGTGTTCAGCAATTCTACCAGCATCTGGTAGTTAAGCGCCTCTTGACGCTCTGCCTCCTCAAGCCGCCGTTGACGATGCAGCTTCTCGCGCTTCTCCTGCATGAGCACCTGCCATGCCTCCTCTTGTTCATGGATCGACGCCTCCTCGAGTCGTTCCGCTTCTCGCTGCAGCCTCCTTTTCTCTCGTTGTTGGTCCTTGCACCAACGATAATAAGCCCTGACATGGGCGTCACGTTGCCGCCTGTCTACCACAGTGGTGACCTTCTCCACAACTTTCTTTGTGATTGCGCATCCTCACACCCATTCTGCCTCGAAGGCAACTCCGATCTCCATCAATGTCATGTGTGCAAATGGTAACACATAACGGAAAGTTTGTTCCATCGTGACTTGATGAAACGGGTGACGATGTGATGATAAAGGGTAAATTAGATTCGCTGATGTAACAAATCCGCGGAATGCCTCGTGTTAGGCGCGTGTTCTGTAACAAAAATCTTCAACTATTTCTATGTCTCAGCACAGTAGACAATAGTCTGTTCACTCGGCTATACGAATGATGATCTCAGATGAGACGATGTCGACAAAGGGGAGTCGTCCAACGGTATGACCTAAAAGACGTGGTGCCTGGGACTTCACTACAGTGTCCTCGTGCTCAGTTCAATAGAACTGATACGTAATTGGTATCTGTAGACTGTACACCCTTGATACACGGCACGTCAGATAGATTGTCTTCGTTGTCGACCAACGGCAAACAGGCTCAGGTTGTACAGGTGCACCTACACCTCGTAGAACCGAAGGTTCCTCCTGTCTGTTGTGTCGCCTAGTCCAATCGGTTTTCAATTGCCGCGCTCTGTGACTCACCAATGCTGCCTCTACAGCCAAGTGTTAGGACGAATCCCACACAACCACAGGTCTCATGTAGAGGGAGAGAGGGAGAAAGAGTGTATTGACACAGTAGACCAGTAAGCTGGGTAAGAGCAAACTATCTAGAGTCTTAGGACTCCTACCTACGGATACGCCCTCCTTATATACCTTTGGTCCTGGTCTGTGCGCACAGACTACACTGCCTCCAAGGCTGTGTACACGCAGCAACGTTCCAGACCCCTCCATAGCCAGACTCGCCTGGACCCCTATGCCTAGACCTTCATACAGCCACCCATGGCTTACCTAACCAGTCCTTCCATAACGGATCCCCCCAAGCCCCTATGCGTATTGGTATCCTTCCAAGCGTCCGTAGGCCTCCAGCTAAAATATAGAAAAATAGTAGAAAATACGAGAAAATGTCCAGAGTCGTAACATGACCCCCCCCCTTAAGGCTTCACGTCCCGGGAAGCCATGCGTGTCATAAAAATTATTTTGAGTTCCTAACAAACTCATGCCGCACGTCTTCTTCGGCATATATATCGCGCCGGTCGCCCTTCCAATGCTGCCAATTTCGTTTGAGCTTTTCGAGGTATTCGCGCTCAAACTTGCCATCCTCCCACCCATACAGCCGTTTCGCTATAGGGATCGCCGTATGGTTTTGCCATTTTCGGAAACTCGCGCTTATGTCGCGCACATTAACCATCCGCCTGGGCGCACTAGGATTCACCTTGTGAAATTTCTGGACTTCCTTTTTGGCATTGCCTAAGTTTTCTGCTGGTTCCCAAGTTGATTCCTCGACTGGATAGTTTTTCCATTTGACGAGGTACTCCAGACATCCACCGCCGCGCCCACTGATGCGGCTGTCCATGACTTCCTCCACTTCGTATTCGTCGTCTTGGGATTCTTCCACCATTTGCGCTTCTTTGCGCGAGGCCACCTTTTCCTTTTGACCAGGAAATACCGGTTCCTTATACAGTTTGAGGTGGACTTCGTTAAATACGTTGTAGATTTTCCAGGACGCTGGAATCTTCAACTGGTACGCAGATTGCCCAATTTTCTTTACGACCTCCAAGGGTCCCACGAACTTGCCGTCCAATTTCTTGGTGACTCGCAACGTAGGGAGATTCGCGGTACTCAAATAGACTTTTTCGCCAGGTTGATATTGTCGCGCAGGAGCTTTTGACTCGTCATATTTCCGCTTCATGGTTTCTGCGGCTTTCTCTAGCGCAGCAGTCGCGTTCGCGTGAATCCCTTTGACTTGTTTCGCTAGGTCCTCGACCGCGACCACCTTAGGAACATAGGTCGGATTTAATCCCTTGTACGGATGTCACCCGTAGTTCACGAAGAAGGGGGAATACCCTGTTGCCGAATGTACTCGATCATTATGGCAGAATTGCGCCACTGCCAGCCAGTCACTCCAGTTATTCTGTCGGTGATTTACGAACATCGTGAGGAACTCCTTAACCGTCTGATTGACGCGTTCCGTTTGTCCGTCCGTTTGTGGGTGATACGCTGTTGACCGATTTGCTTTAATCCCGAGCATCCCATATAGGTTGTCCATAAATTTGGACACGAACTGTGGTCCCCGATCGCTAATAATCTTTTTGGGCAACCCGTGCTCTCTAAATACATTATCTCGGAATAGCGTAGCAATTCCCTGCGAAGTGACGGTAGATGTGGTGGGCACAAAATACGACTTCTTGGTGAATCGATCTACTATGACTAGAATCATGTCATTCCCTTTCGACTCCGGGAGTGGTCCTATTAGGTCCATGGAAATAATTTCCCATGGTGCGTCTGGTACCTCGTTAGGATGTAGTGGCGCCGCCCTAGTTTGCCGATCCGGTTTAACTTTCTGGCAGGTCTCACATCCTGCAACATAGTTCTGTATGTCCTTTCGCATCTGAGGCCACCAAAAATCCCTAGTTACCAATTCAACTGTTTTATCTATTCCCGGATGACCCCAGGAGTGATAAATTGCTAGGAGCGCTTCGCGCGTATGTATATTCGCCGGCACATAAATCTGCCTTTCCATTCCACTAGTCCATTAACAACTTTAAAGTCCTCACTGTTTTCCTCAAGCCCCTTTCGTACTTGTGTTTCCCATTGTTGATTAGGATTGTTCCGGATATCCTTGATGATATCTTCAATAGCCCTATCATCATCATAGACTCTGACAAATAAATCATCCTTGAGTAGGATGACTCCTTCATTATCCGGGCCTCCCGGGTGATGGTCTGTTCTTCACGACAAAATGTCTGCCTTGGAATTGGATTTCCCTGACCAATGTTTAATGACAAAACTGTACTCTTGCAGATCCGTGACCCATTGCGCTTGTCGCCGATTAAGATTCTGCGGTTTCCGGAAGTATGTCAGGTTCTGATGATCCGTCAAAACTTCTACTGTCTCCTTAGCGCCTTTGAGGTAGTGTGACCACTCATAGAAGGCGTGCATTATGGTGAGCATTTCCTTATCGTAAATTTCATAATTTCGTTCCGCGTCATTTAAGGCTTTGGAAATAAAAGCCACCGGTCGCCAGGATTGATCCTTTTCCGGTCAGCTTAGTTAATGGTTTTGCTGTTGACGCAAATCCTTCCACAAATCGTCGATAAAAGTTCACAAAACCCAGAAACTGCTGCAATTCCCTTTTACACATTGGTATTGGCCATTCTGCGATTGCTTTAACTTTGCCAGTTTCCATGCGGATGGAGTCTTCACTGATTACCAAACCCAAGAAGTCAATCTCTGGTCTGTTGAACCAACACTTTTCCGGTTTCAATGATAGTTTGTGGTTTTCCAGTTTGGCCAGAATACGGTTGACATGTTTTGTGTGTTCCTCCTGTGTTGATGAGAACACCAGTATATCGTCCATATAAATGACTACCCATCCCTCAGCCACTTCTTGTCGGAAAATGTCATTCATCATTGTTTGGAATGTCGCCGGGGAATTGGTTAATCCAAAAAACATAACTAATGGCTCGAACAGCCCCCCGATTAGTCCTGAACGCCACTTTCCACTCATCGCCCTGCTTGATGCGAACGTTGTTGTATCCCCAACGGTGATGAGCTTGAGCTCTGTACAGCAGTGGACAGGGGCTCTGCCTAATTTGGGTAAGCATGTCACGAAGGATAATAGTACATTTGTCACGTAGTCACAAAAAGAAGAATACTCCCTCCCTCCCTCGTAATCACCTTCGTTTTGCCTGTCGTTTGGCTCATTCGCCCTCCCCCCTTCCTCTCGTTTGGGGGGAGGGTTCTCTATCTCCTCACCGTCGCCATGGTCATCAGCATTGTGCATGCGCCCATCGATTCAATGCTCACTCGGAAAGGAGGTGCTGGGAACCTTCCAACGACCTCACAACCCCCCCTCTACACAGCTGCCTAGCAGTGTAAAAGGTTAACATAATGGCTGCCCCAGTGAGGCCTTGTGAAGATGACCACCGGCACTTCCCCTCGACGAGCTTTCCTCACGAAGATTCAGCCTCACCTCCGCCTCGTGTTGGTTCAGCAATGATGCCCACAGCCCTCTGACGACCGCCGACATTTGTTTACGACCCCCTCGGACTAGTCTAGCTACGAGCGCCCGTCACATTGTGTGACGAGCCCGCCTCGCGCCCACCACCATGCTCGTCGCCCGACGCTCGCTTTCTAGCCGACCCCTACAGCCGACACCCCTCGCCACGACCACTCCGACCGTTTCCCCAACGAGCGCCCACTTTCACGTGTAACGCGCCCACCAACCAACGTAATGCGCTCACCAGCCGACATTTGCACACCCTTCGACGCCCGCATCCGTTTTGCCGCCCATCGCATGTCCTCCTCATGTAGTTAACGCCCTTGCCATCGTCAGTTATCATTCGTTTCCGGACAGCCGCCCCCCGTGAAGTCTGCGCAACCATTAAAGTGTCAAGCACCGCGCCCGCTAGGCGACATCTCAGCGTCTATCCGCCACCACTGGGCCGATAGCCGCCTTTTGTCAGTCTGCGCAAGATACCCTTTTGTTATTCGAGTTTCAACCGCGCCCAGTTCACGGCATCTCAGCGGCTGCCGATGCATAGTCTAGTCCGTCACCACCGTCGTCAACCGTTCCTACAAGTCCCGACTCGCGTAATCGGCCAACCGTTTCAAGTGCGACGCCTCGCCGTCAGCCCAAGTAGCTTCCTCGCAAGACCGTTCAGCTCGCGCAGCGCCCGACGCGCCCTCGTTACACCTAACGCCCTCGTTATATCGCCCTCGTTATACCGCCCTCGTTACCCGCACCCCACAGCTTGTCAGCACCCCGACGCATTCGTTACGAACCCCCAATCCGCCGTTCACGATTATTCTAGTCGACTACAGTGTACTAAGACCCCTCAACCGACGACGAGACTTATCTACCGCCACGTCACCGCCAGCGCCCTGCCGCTCCCTTCGTTTCCACGACGCCCATCGATAGCCAAACACCGCCGCCGTCCCACGTCCACTTTGCCACGGCCGCCGTACCTCAACCGCCACGTCACCGCCTACATGCTGTCAGCTGAAGCCTCGACCGTCGCCCGTCCATTGCCAGCCAGCCGACATCCGTCTTGCAACGCCGTCCCACCCTTGCCATCGTCCGTCCAGCTGACCGAGGACGGTCAGATCTTCAAGTTGGATGAGGATGATGAGCTTGAGCTCTGTACAGCAGTGGACAGGGGCTCTGCCTAATTTGGGTAAGCATGTCACGAAGGATAATAGTACATTTGTCACGTAGTCACAAAAAAAGAAGAATACTCCCTCCCTCCCTCGTAATCACCTTCGTTTTGCCTGTCGTTTGGCTCATTCGCCCTCCCCCTTCCTCTCGTTTGGGGGGAGGGTTCTCTATCTCCTCACCGTCGCCATGGTCATCAGTATAGCACGCGCGCGCTCATCGACACAATGCTCACTCGAAAAGGAGGTGCTGGTAACCTTCCAATGACCTCACAAACCCCCCCTCTACACAGCTGCCTAGCAGTGTAAAAGGTTAACATAATGGCTGCCCCAGTGAGGCCTTGTGAAGATGACCACCGGCACCTCCCCTCAACGAGCTTTCCACGATTCAGCCGCACCTCAGCCTCGTGTTTCATTCGTTTACGACACCCACAGCCCTCTGACGACCACCGACATTCGTTTACGACCCCCTCGGACTAGTTTAGCTACGAGCGCCCGTCACATTGCGTGACGAGCTCGCCTCGCGCCTACCACCATGCTCGTCGCCCGACGCTCGCTTTCTAGCCGACCCCTACAGCCGACACCCCTCGCCACGACCACTCCGACCGTTTCCCCAACGAGCGCCCACTTTCCCGCGTAACGCGCCCACTTGCCGACGTAATGCGCCCGCCAGCCGACATTTGCACCCACCTCACCAATGTTGATGCCCGCATGCCATCCGTTTCGTCGCCCACCGCCCGTCTTCCCCTCGTAGTCAACGGAACACCCCGTTGTCGACGCCTGCCACTCGTCTCCGGACCAGCGTCCGCCGTTTAGCCCGTGCATTGAAGTTTTTTTTTGAAGTTATCGTCATCGTTCATAGTCGCCGTCGTCAGAGACACGCACGGGTCTATCTTTTGCTAAGTCATCGTTTCGTTTCGTATCCGCGCCACACCAGCTCTCCAGCCCCCGCTATATCAGGACTACCCTTGACGTGACGTCTTAGGGCCCCAACAGCAGACTGAATAGGAGAGGAGGGAGGGTAGAGTAGAAACCCGAGAGAACTCGACTGAGGACTCTGGGTGTAGATTGCATAGTTTATATACAATACAGGCTGGTCTGTGCGCTAACCCCTACAACCCTAAAGGCTGTAGAACCATACGCTAATAATAGTCCTGTATGAGTAAGACTGCTACGCATCGACTGCGGATTAGTCAGCAGGCATGAGTCATCGGTCCGGTAGTCCGTAATCTAATCTAATCGTTATCTAATCTAATCTAATCTTAGCGCTGACTAGATAAGATAGACGCCGACTTAGCTAAGTGTTTGGCTACCAACTACAAAGAATACAAAGGAAAATGAATATAAAATGACTTAGAAATTGGAGCGTTCGATTCAGGTCATGACAGTACCCCCTTTTTAGGTTTCGGCTTCCTAGACGAACTAAAAATCTTCAAAGGATAAATGTCCTCCTTTATTTTCGCGTTTCCAACGCATGTAGACTTGCCAAGCCCAGAAGGCTTTCGGCGGGAATTTCCATGGGTCTCTGCCCATTTCATACTGCTCAATCCAAACTTCGACTGAGCGCGACATTGTGATGACAGGATGGGGAGGGCGGCGTGGTGATGGTTTCGGTTTTTCTGGGAAAATGCATCTGGATGACTGTTCACAACAGTGGCCTACATTTGAATGACCACCAATTGTAAGGATTGTTTGTTTTGAACGTTTATTGTTGCGTCGATTTTTGCCCATGCTAACAAAATACAAATGCGTGTGTTTTGTGTATTTGGTCTGGAAAGACTTTTCGCAACAAAGTGAAGCAGTTTAAGGTCCTACTCCAGGACCAATCCTTTTAATTTTTTAAGCATCCATTGCAATCGCATGGACCATCGTGATCTGATGGTTCATTTAACTGTTTGATCAATGATTGACCCTTCCATTTTTGCCAGTTTTTCTCCCATGTTGCAGTTTCTGCTACTGCATTAACATCGATTCTGGAAATGGCGTTTCCAGGAAATTCCGTGAAGTTTTCATATTTTTTGAAGCCTAATCCGTCAAAGATTGTTTTGTCAATGACCCTTATCGCTCCTGGGTTTTTATCATAGAAATGCTTTATCTTTCTTTTTGCATTTCCTAAATTGTTCTTTGGCTCCCACGAATTGTGTTCTGCCGTGTATCCTTTCCATTTACAAGATATTCCATCTTGTTTCTTTTTAACCTAACATCGAGGATTTCTTCTACCTCGTATTCCTTTTCTCCGTCAATTTCCACTGGTGGTGGAGCTGCCATTCTTTGTCCTTTCATTGGTTTTACATAAGGACGTATTCTTGAAACATTCACAACAGGATGAATCTGTTGCGAGAAAGGTAGACTTAATTCTACCGCATTTGACGAAATTATCTTTTTAATTGGGTAAGGCCCAATCCATCGTTCTGCTAATTTTCTGGTTGGACGACCAGATAAGGAGAGATCTTTGGTTGACAACCAAACTCGATCTCCTACTTTGTATTCTGGTGCTTCAGAACGTCGTCTGTCTGCGTATAGTTTCATGTCATCCTGTGATTTTTTCAGAGCTGACTGCGCTTCTTCATGAATTTCCTTCATTTTTTGCGCAAAGTCTGCTGCTGCTGGATGACTTCCTTCCTTTCTGGGTTCTATACCCATTCTTGGATGTTTTCCGTAGTTTACGAAAAACGGTGTATGTTTCGTTGATGCCTGAATTTTGTTATTGTAACTAAATTCGGCAATGGCTAACCATCCCGACCAATCTTCTTGTCGGTGATCTACGAAAATCCTCAGGAATTGTTCCAAATCCTGATTCATTCGTTCTGTTTGTCCATCCGTTTGTGGATGGAAAGCTGTAGACAAATCCGTTGAAATGCCTAACATTGAGTTCAGTTCTTTCATCATTTGTGCGGCGAACTGAGGGCCTCTGTCTGAAATAATTGATTCAGGAAGACCATGGAGTTTCCATATATGGTCCCTGAATAATGTTGCCAGTCCCTGTGCTGACGTTTCTTCGGATGTTGGGATAAAATGAGCCATTTTAGACATTCTATCACAGACTACCAAAATTGCATTGTATCCATGCGATTCTGGTAACTTTGTTATAAAGTCTGCTGATATATGCGTCCATGGCTTTGATGGTGCCGAATTGGCATCAACTTTCCTGCTGGTGGTTCTGGGAAGTTTTTGCTTCTTTGGCACTTGTCACATCCGGCGACATATTTTTTAACAAATTTAGTGACACCTGGCCACCAATAATTTCTTGTGACGAGTTCAACCGTCTTCCATTGTCCTCCATGTCCAGCAATAGGTGTGTCGTGATGGAGTCTAACTATCTCCATTCGTAATTTGTTATCTTTAGGAACGTAAACCTTTCCTTGCCAGAGGATAAGTCCTTGTTCCATTTGCCATTCTCCTGCATTGAGTCGCCTGACTCCTGCCTTTTTCATGGCTTCAACCGCTTTTACAACTTCTTCATCTTTTTCTTCTGATTTTCGAATTTTATTTAAAATTTCTTTTTCCGATGCATTAACCAACACATGACCTTGTTGGAGTGCTGCAATTCGGAAAAACTCCGGTTTTAACAAGGTGACTTCCTTGTTATCATCTTCTACCCCCTTTTTATGGTCTGGCCTCCTGGACAGAGAATCAGCCTTTCCCATAGTTACTCCTGCTTTATGAATTAATTTGAAATTAAATCTGCTGAGATATAATGCCCAGCGTGCTTGTCTGCGATTTAATTTTTTGCATTCATAAAGTATTCGAGATTTTTATGATCCGTCCATATCTCGAATTCTTGCCTTGCTCCTTCCAAATAATGTCTCCAGGCTTCGAGACATCTAATAATGCCCAACATTTCTTTGTCGTGGACATCATAATTCCTCTCTGTTTCATTGAGGGATTTGGAGAGGTATGCTACCGGTCTCCATTTGTTATCATCACATTCCATTGATAACACTCCTCCCGTTGCGTAATCAGAGGCATCAGACTCTATTCTGAATTTCTTGTCGGAGTCTGGAGCGACAAGAAGGGGTTGTTCCGTAAATGTTTTTTTTAAAGTTTTAAAAGCGTTTTCTTCTTCCTCCTTCCATTCCCATGTTTTGTCTTTTCTGACCAGACTATGCAATGGTCGTGCGATTTTAGCGAAGTCTTGGACAAATCTTCTGTAATAATTTGCCAAACCTAAGAAACGTTGTACATCTTTAACACAGCCAGGTGTAGGCCAGTTAAGGATCGCATCAACTTTCTTTGGATCCATTTTAATTCCGTTAGGACCAATGATGACCCCTAGGAATTCAACTTCCTGCACGTTCCATACGCATTTTTCTGGTTTAACATAAAGATCATTTTCTTCCAAACGCCGGAGAACTTCGAGGACTATTTCTTTATGTCCCTTTTCGGTTTTGGTATAAATAAGGATGTCATCAATGTAAACAATGACTTTTCCTTCATTTATCATATCCCGAAATATGTCGTTCATCATGGCTTGGAAGGTTGCCGGAGAATTGGTAAGCCCAAAGTACATTACTACTGGTTCAAAGAACCTTCGGTGTAGTAAAGGCGGCCTTCCATTCGTCTCCTTCCTTGATCCGTACGTTATTATAACCCCACCTAAGGTCCAACCTGGTGAAGTGTTTTGCTTGTCCTGCTCGATCCACGAGCTCCGATATTAACGGTAATGGATAGTTATTTTTAACTGTCCATTCGTTTAGGTAACGGTAATCCTGTACCATTCTCTTTTTCCCATCTTTTTTCTTTACAAAGAACACCGGCGATGTTTGCGGTGATTTCGAAGGTCTGATGTACCCCTTTTTTAATTGATCATCAACGAAGTCCCTGACTTCGCCGAGTTCATCTGGTGATAAAGGATACACCTTTCCTTTCCTAGGTTGATAACCTTGTTTGAGATCTATAGCATGATCCCAAGGCTTTCTAACCGGCATTCTTTCTGACGCAGTTTTTTCGAACAAGTGTATGTACTTGTGATACTGCGATGGTACTAGTTCTTTAGGCTCTGCCTTTTTTAGTTCCCTAATCCATCTAGGATCGGTCGATTTATTTTTTAAAGGAAGAAATTCGTATTTCTTTCCTTCTTGTATAATTTCGGATGTTTCCATTGATCGAGGAAATCCAAATCCGACTCTTCCCTTTCTTTCTGCTCTAACCAATGCGCGAAGTCCAACTCGCGTTCCTTTTCCCAAATGTACATGTTGGACTCCCAATGCTCTGCCGCTTTGGTTTTCTTTTGTCTCTCCGTCGTCCACTCTTTTTGTTTGTGTCCACATGATCGTGGACAACGGGTCAACTTTATTTCTCCGGTGGTCCAGTTGATGTCCGGATTATGCTTTCGTAACCAAGTAGAACCTATGATTACGTTAATTTTTCCTAACTCGCAAATTTCAAAGGTTGCTCGTTCTTGATGTCCCTGATAACTCATGATTAGATCAACTTCATGAGTAATCATACCGCCTTCGTTGTTAGATCCATCAACGTTTCTAACTTGAATGGGGCGATCCAAAGGGATTAACTTAAAACCTTTGTCAGCAGCGAATTTAGGATTCATAAACAAACCTGTTGCTCCTGAATCAAGCAACGCGGTTTCTGTTGTTTGGTCGTGTGTGTCTAGAGTTTCTAGACCTATGTCCATTAGTATCTCGTCTTTCTGACCAATAGAGCGAACGAGAAATTCTTTTTGTCCCTTTTTAAATATTCTTTTTTCGGTTAAGGACGAATTAAGCACAGGTCTAACCGCCCTGCCGCGCTCCTGTGCTTTGGCACCAGAGGACCGCGTCCTGCGGAGTGGTCCCGGAGACTGTTGAAGTCTCTAGGTCCACTATAGTACCTACCGAGTCCGTTTCCTTGCCTAGAACAGAATATCTATTGTGAGAGTTCAGTACGGGACCTACTGACTCTCGTCCTCTTTTAACTCTTCGCCTTTTGCGAAGTATTCCTTCATTTCTTCAAAGGACATGCTGCGTATGTCCAGTCCTGACCTGCAATTTCTTTGGATGTGGCCAAGTCGTCCACATTTGTAGCAACGCATTGGCGGGCGCTGTGTTCGATCCACGTCCATCGCATTCGGGTCTTGCGGCCGAGGCGCCGTATTACTACTCGAGGAGGCTCCAGCTCCCGATCGGTTCTGACTCGCTGATCCCGCGTTGAATTTCCAGCGGGGTTTGGGCTGGCCAGTTCCTACCGGCTTCGCCGTGTCCGGGCCTTTGGATCCTTCACTCCTCTTAGTGGAGTTACTGTTCCTCGAGGAGTAATATTGCTCCTCAGCTTTTGCTTGCCTCCATTGTCGGTCAAGGCGGACCGATCTCCTATACCATTCATCAATGGTTTCGGGTACTTCATCAGCCTCCATTATCCTTTTTCGGAGACCGGCATTCAAACTTCTTTTGAACTCTTCGATAAGAGCTCGTCCCTCGTAACCCATTCCTCGGGCTACCTTTTTAAATTTCTGCACGTGTTCCTCACACGTGTGTGCGCCCTGTGACATCGTGTGCAACTCTGATATTTTTGACGACTGTTCGTCAGTGTCGCCAAAATCCCTTTTTATTGACCTGAATAATCGTTCCACCGTATCGGGAACCGATTGATGATCTTCAGCGATCAACTCCAACAAAATTGTCTCGCCAATCAACTGCGAAACCTTCTGACATATATGACAAGACCAGTAAGATCTTGTCTTCTTCGTCGGCATTTGCCATTTTCAGCTGTATATACAGCCGACAGGCGTTGATGAAATTTGTGACCTCGGACATCTTGCCCGAGAACACTGGTGGTTTGGCGACATCTATTTTAGATCCGCCGGATCCTGCTGGTGCGGGAATATTGAATACCGTCCCTTCCGGTATATTTATAACTGGGGCCGGTGCAGCCGGTGGAGCTAATGCTGCCTGCTGTGCTGCGGCGGCATTGTTAGCTTGTAGTGTTTGCAGTTGTTCTTGTAACTGCTGGATCGTGTGTTCCTGGTGATTTAGGATCTCCAGGAGTTGTGCGGACGTCAGATCTTGTTCTGGATCTGCCATCGTTGGATAGACTGGTGGTGGTGTAAAAGGGGATAGAGATCTCGAGGGCTGTGATGCCGATGGAGATCTAAAAGGTGGTGGTGGTGGTGAGAAGGGTGGTGCGACTTCTCCGATGAAATCTGCGTCGGAGTTGAAAAGATTATTGATGTGGATAGTAGCGGGGTTCTGATGTATGATCTGGAACGGTGCTGGTTCCCACTCGTGTGGTTCTTCGGTGAGCGAAGGGATGGATGATGATGATGATGCGGATCCTGATTCGGATGATGATGAAAAAGGATCGCCCTGTGGCTCGAAACCGTGATCGTTTGGATCAAGATCTCCAAAAACTTCGTCCCAAAAGTTATCTATTTCGCTTTCGGTAAGACCGTGTCGCCTAAGAATACCTCGTAGATCCTCGTCTTCAATTGTACGTAAAGTGAGGAAGGGGTTAACCTGTCACTTGATTGGGATGTGCAGTCAGGGTCCTCAACCCTCACCCTGCAGTACAATATAGGTACGGTATTTACTGGGATTCGGTATTCAAAGATAATATCTATACTAATCTGGGGCCGAACGGTTGTCCAGATAGCACTGTACTCCTAATGAGTACGGCCTTTCTCAAGAGCGCGTGACCAAGCGGCGGCTACTCTCAAGGATTACGAAACGAATGGGTACAAAGTATTTATATATAGCCTTCAGAGGCCTAGACCAGGGCAATTTAACGTGCGCAGGGGCTGGTGAGGCTGGTCCTACGATGCGAGTGACGTATCGTGTCACTACTCCGGCACTGGTATCCTGTGCACAGGTAACCCTATATACCGGGTTAGGTACTTCGGTTTGCGTAGACCGGGAACGTAAGATGAGGCTTTTATAGATGCCCCAAAGAACTATAGTGTGACGGTTTTATTGTCCGACAACAAATAAACGCTTTATAGTCTGCGGAAGACTGAGACGAGCCCCCAAATATCAAAGTTCCGCTTAGCCCAAGGGTCCGGGCGCGAGCGTGATGCTCTAAGTGATGCGTGGGGCAGTAAGAGTATGTAGTAGTCGAGTTCTACTATCAGGACTACCCTTGACGTGACGTCTTAGGGCCCCAACAGCAGACTGAATAGGAGAGGAGGGAGGGTAGAGTAGAAACCCGAGAGAACTCGACTGAGGACTCTGGGTGTAGATTGCATAGTTTATATACAATACAGGCTGGTCTGTGCGCTAACCCCTACAACCCTAAAGGCTGTAGAACCATACGCTAATAATAGTCCTGTATGAGTAAGACTGCTACGCATCGACTGCGGATTAGTCAGCAGGCATGAGTCATCGGTCCGGTAGTCCGTAATCTAATCTAATCGTTATCTAATCTAATCTAATCTTAGCGCTGACTAGATAAGATAGACGCCGACTTAGCTAAGTGCTTGGCTACCAACTACAAAGAATACAAAGGAAAATGAATATAAAATGACTTAGAAAAATGAGCGTTCGATACAGGTCATGACACGCTAGTTCAAGTCGAATTCAGCCCGTCGCCACCGTCGTCAACCGCTCCTGCAAGCTCCGACTCGCGTATCCGACCATTCGTTTCAACTGTGACGCCTCGCCATCAGTTAGGTACCCCTCGCAAGACCGTTCAGCTCGCGCAGCGCCCGACGCGCCCTCGTTACACATACCGCCCTTGTTTCCGCCCCCACAGCTTGTCAGCACACCAACACATTCGTTACGAACCCACCATCGCCCAGCAAGTATGTTATTCCGACTATAAAATACTACAGCCAACGACGACGTTCACAAACCGCCACGTCGCCGCCAGCGCCTTGCATCAGACCACCAAAACGCCATCGCGACGCAGCCGCTCCGGACATTCCCAAATGACAGCCCACGGCCACGCCAGCTTCCCCAACGCCAGCCATACCGTCCGTTCCCAAGACGAGCCCCACTGACGTTTAATAGTTCACACTGACGCCGTCCCACCTCATTTATACCGTTGCCATGGCCGCCGTACCTCAACCGCCACGTCATCACCGCCTACATGCTGTCAGCTAAAGCCACGACAGCCGCGCCGTCCGTCAGTCCACGCCGCAGTCCCTCGACCGCCACGTCGTCACCGCCGTGGGACCGCCCACGTCCCTTGCCATCGTCCGTCGTATGCCCAACGCACCCCGCTCGTCACCACCTCGTTCACCACTGGCCATCAGCAGCTGACCGAGGACGGTCAGATCTTCAAGTTGGATGGGGATGATGAGCTTGAGCTCTGTACAGCAGTGGACAGGGGCTCTGCCTAATTTGGGTAAGCATGTCACGAAGGATAATAGTACATTTGTCACGTAGTCACAAAAAGAAGAATACTCCCTCCCTCCCTCGTAATCACCTTCGTTTTGCCTGTCGTTTGGCTCATTCGCCCTCCCCCTTCCTCTCGTTTGGGGGGAGGGTTCTCTATCTCCTCACCGTCGCCATGGTCATCAGCATTGTGCATGCGCCCATCGATTCAACGCTCACTCGGAAAGGAGGTGCTGGGAACCTTCCAACGACCTCACAACCCCCCCTCTACACAGCTGCCTAGCAGTGTAAAAAGGTTAACAACGGATATCCATCTTGGAGAATATCTTAGCCTTGGACAATTTATCCACCAATTCACCAATAAGGGGTAGCGGATAGCGGTTCTTTATTGTCATTTTGTTTAATCGTCGGTAATCCTGTACCGGTCATAATTTGCCATCCTTTTTCTTTACAAAGAAGAAGGGAGACGCCATGGGAGATTTACTCGGTTGAATTCGTCCTGACTCCAAATTTTCCTTCAGGAATTCATCTAACTGCGCCTGTTCATCCCAGTTAAGTGGATATATTTTACAGTCCACTGGTTTAGACCCCGGTATTAGTTCTATGGCATGATCCCATGGCTGTCGTGGCAGTAATTCATCAAAGGTCTCCTTTTCGAAGACCTTCCGGTGTTCTAAGTAGTGTTTGGGCACTACTTCCTCTAACGTGCGCTTTTGAGTGGCTATATTGGTTGCTACTGACCGTAGTCGCAGCTCTGGTTCCCCAATTTCAATAGCCAATAAATGTTCGCCCTCTTCTAATCGCTCCATTGGATCTGACTCATCCTCTGGTTCCTCTACTTGTGATGCCGTCCAGCAAGTTCCTGGGCACCACGTGAATCAAACTTCCTTTCGCTTCCAATCAATGGCTGGATTATGATGTTTCAGCCAATCATGACCTAGGAACAGATTAGTCTTGCCCAAGCGCACTACGCTGCATTCAATTATTTCTTCATGATCCCCAATTCGCAGCTTGAATTGCGTCATGTATTCAATGCTTCCCATTGCATTCCGGGACCCATCCGCATTGTAGACTGGTAGTGGCTTTATCAGCCATCGTTTATTTAATTTGTGTAGTTCCACAAATTCTTCATTGATACAAGAGCCCGTACACCCTGAATCAACTAGTGCTAACACATTGATGGTTGCTCCTGTGTCCATTGTTGTAATTACACAGTGTAAATCCACCTCTTGTTTGCCTGTCGCATGAACTAGTTGTTGACGTAATTGCATCAAGTTCCACAGTGCTTCTTGTTCTGATAATTTATTGAGGTCATTTGCCAGCTTAGCATTGACCTCATTGATTCACTTTGTCGGCACCCATTCCCTTAAACAATGAACTGCAGTTTCGTTACTTTCCTGCCAAATTCATCTCAATACCCATTCCGGAGTCCATGGGTTCAGCCGATTTGTTTTGACGCTCACACTTAGATTTCGAATTTGGTGAATGAGAGGAGAACATTCATATAACAATTCTGGTAATTTTACACAAGAATCATTGTCCGAAACCGAAACTCTATTAGCCAGCAGCACGGAGCGCGTGCCTACTGGCTGTCGCCAAAACCCTTTTCTTTGCCCCATTCTTTCCACTGCTCCTCTGTGAGCTCTTCGATCTTGATTTCCCTTACACGGCTTTTTCCTTTTTCAACCCATGTATGTTTCTTTGGTTCTTTGCATTCCCTTGCAAAGTGACCCCTTTTTCCGCAATTGAAACATGCCCCGGTTCCTCATTTTACTTTATCCACATCCATAGCGTTGGAATTGTGTGCAGAGGTTGACGCTTGAGCCGGTTTGTGAGTTCGTGCCACTGGTTGAGCCTTTTGGTAATCCTCCTTAAATGGCGTCTTTTTCTGCTGATTGCCGTATGTGTCTCTGGCTCTTCGGTATGCACGCGCTAATTCCATAGCCCTTTCTATTATCCGTTCAAGGGTATCTCTGGCATCTAAATCTCCGACCCAGATTAATTCGAATCCCAAGTTGGGATTTAACCCCTTTTGGAAATGGTCCTTTGCCGCGCTAGCATTCCATCCTGTCAAGGGTAGCAAAGCCTTGAATTTGATGATGTAATCTTCGACGGTGATGAGCTAGAGCTCTGTACAGCAGTGGACAGGGGCTCTGCCTAAATTTGTAGTTGCTTAGTCACAGTAGATAGTAGGTACCTTGGTCACATAGTCACAAAAAAAGAGAATACTCCCTCCCTCCCTCATAATCAGCTTCGTTTGCCTGTCGTTTGGCTCGTTCGCCCTCCCCCTTCCTCTCGTTTGGGGGGAGGGTTCTCTATCTCATCACCGTTGCCATGGTCATGAGCATTGCATGCATGCGCCCATCGTAACTATTCCACTCGAAAAGGAGGTGCTGGGAACCTTCCAACGACCTCACAACCCCCCCCCTCTACACAGCTGCTTAGCAGTGTAGAAGTATAACAACAGCCCAGCTTCCTTGTTGGAGCTTCTGGATTTGTTCAACAGTGTGCTCCCGAGTTTCTTTGGACATGAAGAAATCATGCATTTGCCGTTTGAGATCTGCCCATCCCAAAAATGGAGGTTTCAAGGTCTGAGGGTCGTGTTCATAATGTGTGGCAACTCCTATGGTGGCAGGGACAAAATGTCCTTCCCTTTGTTGTTGATAGGACAAATTAACCGGCCATCCCTCTTCCGCTACTTTCTGATTGAAATCAGTATCGCTGTTGATTTGCTCCTTTAATTTTACCACCGCCCATGTTCCTGCCCTATCGCCTTTCCCTTTTCGGATTCGCCCAAGGGTGATATAAATGCATCAGCCGTAATCATTCTCGTGCACCAGCTCAAAGTATACATCCATGGCTCAGCACCATGCGTCTACTTGCGCTGGGTCACCTTCATAATGATCCGGTAACTCTAGTTTGACCAACGATCTGCTAGGTGGAGGAGGTCGGGTGTTCTGGTATTCGGTCACCGCCTGCTGCACCAAGTTTCCCATATGTGCCGCCATTTGGGTAGTCCCTTCAGTCCATTCTTGAATGGCTTCATCCCGCTCCACTACTTGTTGTGGAGTTGCTCCTCCTGCCACAGTCAGAGGTTCTGGCCTTGGATTTGCATTGGGACTGAAATAGTAGTTGTACTGGTTGATTGCCACATGTAAATACACCATCATTGTGTTAGTCCAGCCAAATCCTATTTCGACATGTCCAAGATCCCCATCTACGATGGCTTGGATCATTGGCCATCCGTGTTACGGACGATGCCCTCGTCGTGGTTCGTTCTAAGTCAACAGCGACAAGCAGAGTCTCGGTCCGCTCCCAGCCACTGGACAAAGGTCTGGACACTAAGTCAAACGATGACAAAGGTCCTTGAGAGCGATGAGAGAAAAGAGCGTTCAAGTCGATCGTTGTTGAGAGCAAAACTCGTCTAAATTGGAACTGGGGTTACTCTACTGTACATGGGGTTTATATACGTTTGGAGAACAAAGGAAACTATGAAAGGGATGAAACGATAACTACCTAAGAAAGGAAACGTGAAGGTAGCTATGAAAGGAGATAGCGTCCAGGCTGTACAATGCGCAGTTAAGGGGAAATGATGGGTAAGAAACAGTCTGCTGAGACAGGAGGCAGAAACGAAGAGGAAACTGTAACATTACCCCCTTCGTATGCGAGAAGTCACCGACTTCTACCAAGAGTTCGTCCAACCATGATCCTGCCTAGACTCCAACCATTCAATGATGTTCTTGACATCCTTTTCCGCGGTTTCCATCTGCCATTGCACCGTTTGTACAGCTCACTGCAACTGTTTGGCCTGAGCTAACATCGCATCTCGTTCATTGTAGGAGAGCGAATGTGGATTGGTGGTGAGGGTGAGGCGGTGACGAAGTCGAGCGGTTCAGAAACATCGTGAAGTAGGTGACGAGGGTAGCGAGGTTTTCGCTGACGTTATCGAGCATGGTGTTGCGGTCTGGACAATGGGTATATGCGTGGGGGAGACGGGGCGACAGCAAGTTCTTCTGGTGCTCGTGCAGAGCAGGAGATCGGCAAAATCAAAGTCGTCGATGGTGACGGTAGTGGATACGAAGACCTCAAGAGGAGGTCATGGGCAGCGGCGAGGAAGGGCGAGAGGGGGGCGACCGAGTCGACGTAATAGTGGCCACATGCGGTGACCAGGAGAGAAAAGAGGAGGGCAGCAGTATAGGCGATGGCGACAAAGAAAGACATTGGTGCAAGTGTATGGAATTGGGGATCTAGTATTGCCAAAGGCGTCCTTTTATGTTCAATTGAAGGCTTCGTCATCCCAGCTGACAGTTCGGAGTTCTCCATCCGGGCCGATAAGTGAATGTGGATGCTCTGATGCTGGGAACATATTCGAGTTCTTCGTCAGATTCTTCTAGTATGTTCCTGGTATGATGGAGATTTCACTAGCGACGCAATCATATCCCATCCCTTAGGTCCTTTTGGAACTCGTTTGATGTGGTAGCAGTCATTATATCCATAGGTTTGTCGGATATTCACACGACTGTAGGTGTTGTGAAGATTATAATCCCACGAGTTGATTTCTTGAATTTGTGGAAATGCCGGCCACTCGTACATGTCCCAAAACTGGTTTTTTATTAAGATAAGATAACAATATCCGGGTACATCTGGATGTAGTGCGTGTTTAGTGTGCACCGGACAAGGGTACAGGTAAGGAATTGCTATTTCTTTTTGACTTCCCGCTTCCAGTTGTTGATTGTCCTTTGTTTCTCTTCATTAAACCCCTGTTTGGGTTCAGTGTCTGCGGATAGCCAATCCGCTGTGCAAGGGATGGTACCGTTGTACCAGTTTGCGTCTGCGCCTGCAGTTCTGGTTAGCGATTTGCTAGGTCCAGAATGGACAGTTACCGCTTGCGCATATGACATGGGCGCTGACATCGAGTGCACTGTTGAGGGTTGTCCTGCCACCCAGGACTGAATAGTGGAGGCTCGTGCCTTCCCTTTCTTGGACTCCTTTTGTCCGCCAAATCGGGCGAACTTGTTGTATTTGCTGCGTCCCTCCATTAGTTTCATGTCCTTCCAAGTGTAGGATTCATCTTCATGCGGGCGCAGCACGGCTTTCTCGATTACATGGAACATGTCATTTTTGTGGTGGTCCTGGAGACCGAATTTGATGGTCTCATCACGCATCTCGGGCTCCCAGGACAGTATCTGAGTGACGGTTGGCCAAGCTGGCCAATTGAACTTGTCATAAAATTCTTTCTTGAATAGGTACATATAACAG
This sequence comes from Amanita subjunquillea, assembly GCA_020011035.1. Taxonomy (NCBI): domain Eukaryota; kingdom Fungi; phylum Basidiomycota; class Agaricomycetes; order Agaricales; family Amanitaceae; genus Amanita; species Amanita subjunquillea. Next base: position 408,107 of record JAEBUT010000023.1, on the reverse strand, counting down.
TACCCACTCCTTCGCCATGGCCGATCCTCGTGGATGTCCGTGACGGGCACGCTTGGTAATTTTGGACGGACTAGGGTGTTAACCCAGTTGTCCGTGTATGTGAGATCTTCCCCCATGAGTTTGAGGAAGTAGGCGAGTCCTAGCAGGGGTGATGTGCCAGGGTCGTTCTTCATGACGAGCGGGGATACCAGGAACGGCATGTTGTACCTGGTCGGCATGTCCTTCCTTTTCAGGCGTGCCTTCATGTATGGATCGGGTCGTTTCCCATCCAATTGTTCCTGGTTGGCGATCTCCACGGTCGCCCTGTTGTAGCTACGGGTTTTGATGTTCCCATTTTTGGCATGCATGAGCCGATTCCTTTCTTTTGCGGACAGAACCAGACCATTGTGTCACAAGGTGATGATATTCCAGCCCATCAACAGGAGCTGGATGTTCAACGGCGTGTCGAACAGTCTTTGGCAGATTTCTGATTCAGGATCCATATTGTGAAGCAGTCCCTCCAGGGTCTGCCGGTCCTTCTCCATTTGTTCAAGCTCTTGCTCAACTCGTTTCTGATATCGCCGTTCCTCTCAGTGTTGCTTGAGAAGTTCTTCCCAAGTGTCCTCCTGGATTCGGAGGGTTTCCTGTTCCAGCTGCCACAGCTGAAACGCTTGTCATCATTGTTGGAGACAACACTCCCGGTGTTGCGCTTTGCGCCATGTGTAATATGCCCAAATGTGGGCATCGTGTTGTCGGTTGTCCGTAACAAGGGCGACCAACCGAGTAATTTCTTCTGCGCACTCCTGCGCCCATTCGATTCCGAATTGTTTGCCAGCCTGCACGAGAGTGAGGCCAGCGCGGGGGATGATATAGTTGAATAAGGATGCCATGTTTGCGTCCCTGGTTGTTGCCTTAGACCTTTTAAGTAAAAAGGCTGTTGTCTCTTCTTCAATACTTGCACATCCCAATGCGAGTATTCTTTGATGCGGTCAATAACGCACCCGCACTCAATTCTTGGATTTAATTCCACCAAATGACCTAATAGCGTGGTGCCTGGGGCTTCACTCGAGTGTCCTCGTGCTCAGATCGTTAAATCCGATACGTAATTGGTATCTCAAGACTGTTCTCCTTGCTACACGGCACACTACCAGATTGTTTTCGCTCGTTCCTGAGCTTTTCCGAGATAAACGGTGTATTCCACTGACCAGTGCCTGCCTGCACTTTCAATCACACGGAGATACTCTCGTCCAAATGCCTTTTGTAGACAGTAACCTTTCGGTAGTAGTCCCTGATGATGATCAAGGAGGCTATCTGCTGTCAACGTTGATGGTGATCCTCGAGAGCGGCTCAGTAGTCACGTGGTGTAACGTGTACCGAGGTCCGTCGCGCAGGTTTGAGGGAACTCGTCGAGGACGCGCACAACAGCGAGCAAGAGATGCCCAAGGTGGTTGTCAACGACGGCGAGAGGTGTGGTAGTAAAGACTCTAGATTATGTTAGGACTAATCCTGTTACGGTCAAAGGCCATAGCCCTAGGTTCTAACCCTAGACTAGGAGAGAAGTAGAGAAGGGTGGTCCAGAGCTAAGACTGTTACTCGACTAAGATCAAGATGGGGAGCTACAGGCTCTACCTAGCTACTTATATACCTAGAGACCTAGGGGTACGCTACATGTATCAGAGTATAGGGGATGAGACAAGGAGCTGATACAGGAGCTGGTACAGGAGCTGAGACAGGGGTTGAAACCCAGGGGCTGATACAGGGGTGGAAACCCAGGGGCTGATACAGGGGCTGAAACCAGGGGTTGATACAGGGGTTGAAACCAGGGGTGAAACCAGATCAATCCCTGCAGGGTCAGGGAACCCTAGGTTAGGGTCGCAGTTAGGGAATCGAAATTGACTGTAACAAATCCCACACAACCACAGGTCTCACTGAGAGAGAGGGAGAAAGAGTGTATTCGACACAATAGACCAGTAAGCTGGGTAAGAGCAAACTATCTAGAGTCTTAGGACTCCTACCTACGGATACGCCCTCCTTATATACCTTTAGTCCTGGTCTGTGTGCACAGACTACACTGCCTCCAAGGCTGTGTACATGCAGCAACGTTCCAGGCCCCTCCATAGCCAGACTCACCCGGACCCCTATGCCTAGACCTTTGTACAGCCACCCATGGCTTACCTAACCAGTCCTTCCATAACGGATCCCCCAAAGCCCCTATGCGTATAGGTATCGCGTCCAGCGTCCGTAGGCCTCCAGATAAAATATAGAAAAATAGATAAAAATATGAGAAAATGTCCAGAGTCGTAACAGATATCATACATGCAGTAATCATGATGTCACAATTTATGGTCAATCCTTCTGAAGATCATATTCAAAAGGCCTTACATATAGTTTGTTATGTTAATATGAACTTAAATGGCAAAATTCATTATGATGGAAAAGCAGAAGAAGGATTTATTGCATATGCTGATGCAGATTGGGCCAGTGATCAAATCAGTAGAAGGTCTGTTACTGGATACATAATAAAGCTTGCTGGAGGTGCAGTAAGCTGGGTATCTCATAAACAGAAAACAGTTGCACTTTCTTCAACAGAAGCAGAGTATATGTGTCTATCAGACACAACTTGACAAATAGTTTGGATTGAATCCTTGTTCAAAGAATTAAACTTTGAAATCACTAAAGTAGCACTTTGTGGTGATAATCAAGGAGCTATATTTCTAGCATCCAATCCTGCTCAAGAACATAGAAGTAAACACATTGATATTTGATATCATTACATTTGAGAATGTGTTGAAAATGGAGGAGTTGTACTTCATTATGTACCTACTACTGAACAAATAGCTGATATCATGACAAAAAATCTAAGTCATGATAAATTCAAGAAATTCAGAAATCAGCTTGGCATAATGATTTCTTAGCAAGGAGGTGTGTTGAAATTATACCAGTTACTTCATAAGGAAGTTGGTCACTATGTGATCATGGTATAAATATCAGGACCACCCTCGCCATGACAGCTTAGGGCCCCAACAGAAGACTGAGTAAGAGGGAGGGAGTGAGAGTGGGGAAGAAACCCGAGAGAACTCGACTGAGGACTCTGGGTGTTGGTTGCATAGTTTATATACAATACAGGCTGGTCTGTGCACTAACCCCTACAACCCTAAAGGCTGTAGAACCCTACACTATTAATAGTCCTGTATGAGTAAGACTGCTGCGCATTGACTGCGGATTAGTCAGCAGGTATGAGTCATCGGTCCGGTAGTCCGTAATCTAATCTAATCGTTATCTAATCTAATCTAATCTAATCTTAGCGCTGACTAGATAAGATAGACGCTGACTTAGTTAAGGCCCTTTTCGGATTCGTAGTTGGGTCAGGTTAGGCCAGGTTAGCCTACCAAATGAGGAAGGAGCTTGGTTAGGGCTCTGGTTAGCTAACTATAGGCTTCGGTAACTCTAGCTAACTATGTCACACCTTATGCATGTGTGCGACATGAGGCTGCTGCCCATTCTTTCTTCCCTCCCCCCCACTTCCCCCCAGTCAAAGGTTGTCTGTTACTGCCATCCACTGTCAGTCATGCCAACTCCTAGGCCCAGAGCTGTCTGGACTTCCAATTGTGATGCTATTCTCCTTGAGCTGCTCTTCAAGGAGAAGGAAGATGGTAAACAGACTAGCAATGGCAACTGGCATGCTGATGCTTGGTCTGCTGCTGAGACTGCTTTGTCTGGGACTGAGCTACACACTGGTGGTTGCAAGAAGACTGCTTCTAGTTGTCAAAATCGTTGGAATGCTGTATGTTTTCTGCTTTTTTCACTTTTTTCATCTAAAATATTCTACAAAGCTCAAGAAGGAGTACAAGGAGGTTAACTATATCCGTAACTTGTCTGGATTTGGCTGGGATGATATCAAGAAGACTGTCACTGCCAGTCCATCAGTTTGGGATAGTTTAATTGCAGTATGTTTTTTTAAAAAGACAAAAAAATAGATGGAGCTAATGAGACATATATAGGCCCATCCTACTTACAAGAAATGGATTACTCATTCATTCCCCCATCTTTTGGAGATGCAGGAGCTCATTGAAGGGACATATGCTACAGGTCAGAGTGCCTTTCATCCTGCTTCTTCTAAAGAAACTGTGGTACCTGGTGGGGGTGGTGAGATCTCAGATGATCAGGATGAGAATATTGATCCCACTCTTCTCAGTCAGCCAGTATGTTTTTATTTTTTATTCTTTTGAATATTCTACATAACAATTCTTTGTAGTCAACCTCCTCCACCCTCCATTCTCATTCTCCTTCACCATCTCTTCCTACTTCATCCAGATCAGCATCTACATCATCTCGCAAGCGCCCTGCTCCTGAGGGTGCTGATGTCCCTCAGCCTAAGCATTTGAAACAGGATAGTCTTCGTCATGGACGCAAAGCCTCTAGCAGCAAGGCTATTTATGATATGGCATCTTCCATAGACCGGCTTGCCTCAGCAATGGTAGGCCCTTCTGTCCCCTTGGCACCTTCTCCAGAGCGCAAGAAGCAAGCCATTCATCTTGTTGAGGATGATGGTGATCTTTCTGAGGAGGAGATGATTCAGGCATTCAAACTCATTCACAAAGACACCAGCTTTGCAGATACCCTTTCTGCTATTCAGAAGAAGTCTATGCGCACCAAATATATTAAGAGTGAGCTTTCTGATCAATTTTGACTGTCTTTCAGTCTACCTACCCTTACCATTCTCATTCATTACTACACCACCACTTGACTAATCTCTGATTGATACCACATTCTTTGGTAACTACATTCCTTCATGCTCAGCTAGTATCCTTTGGTAATCATTCCACATTGCCTTGGCAATATTATCTCGTCGCTCATTTGCCCTAATTTTTTCTGTCTGAGAAATGTAATGACCAAGGTGATCTTGATTAACTTCCATTGAAGACTGGAAGCCACTCTGAACTGTGGAAGTCTCTCCATGACCATCCTCTTGATTCAGATCATCATCATCTGGATCCATGATCCGAATGAAGTTGTGAAGAGCAGCCAAAGCAGCAGGAATCTTGGCTTGTGTTGCAGTACTATATTGGGGTGCAACAGTCATAAGCTTGAAGCGTCGTTTGCAAACACCAAAGATCCGTTCAATAACATTCCTCAAGGAGGCATGACGAAGGTTGAATAGTTCTTGATATGAGGTAGGCCTAAAATGCTTGTTTATATCACAAGTAAGAGAGAAAAGTATGGCACACCTTAAGTCACTTCTTGCCCATTCCTGGAGATGATATCTGACTCCTCTATATGGGACTAGCAGTGCATCACATGATGGGAACCCTGCATCAGCTAAATAATATGTCCCAGGAGCAATGGCAAGGTCAGTCCTCCTTGCATTGTCAAAAAGGCGGCTATCAGCAGCACTGCCCTCCCACCCTGTGAGAAGATAACAGAACTGGAGATCAAAGGTGCAGGCAGCCAAGACATTGGTAGAAATTCTGCCCTTCCTACTGCGATAACGTGAAAGATCACCTTCAGCAACAAAGGCATCAAGCAGGGTGCCATCAATAGCAGCACGGCAGTCTTGAAAGAAAGGAAAGAATTTTGAATTACTGAAAATTTCAGCAGGAACTTGATCTGCAGATGGCAGTTTCACATATACCCCATAAAATTCTGGGGATACAAGCATGTCAAGAATGCGGTGGAAGGACCTAAAGTTGTATATCATCCTCAATTAAATTCAAGGGGAATATGAAATATTTGACTGACTTTGAGATGGTCTCACCACTTCTTTGGAAGCGCTCCTGCATCTCCTGATTTCCCAGACCAGTACGTGCTAGTCGAAGGAAGATTGCCAATTGCTCCTCAGGTTTTACATATTTTGTGGCCTGCAAATTGCACCGGACCCTCAATTCATGAAGAAGCTTGTGAAAGACAAACTTCTCCATGCCAAACTGTCGTTTAAAACGTGTAGGATGGCCTACTTGTCCATTATTGAACATCCAATATGAAATTCATATGGTTACTTACCTCTCAGAAGCTCTTCTAGCCATTTCTGTCCAGTGAGGATGGATGTATGAAGAGGCTGCTTCTCAACATGGGCAGCAGCATGAGAAGCAGTAGCCAAGGCAGCACCAAGGCCAGCAAGAAGTGCAGCAGCTTTCCTATGCTTATCCCTATGGATCTGTGCAATGGAAAGTTGCCTGGATTTGCGAGGACTTGAAGTGACCATGAGGGAGAGATAACAGATTGTCCAACACCGTTGTGACTTACTGTGACTAACTATGTTCACACGGGTTAGCACTTGAGCTGGCTAGGTTATGCTAACCTAGCCCAACCTAGCCCAACCTAACTACGCATCCGAAAAGGGCCTAAGTGTTTGGCTACCAACTACAAAGAATACAAAGGAAAATGAATATAAAATGACTTAGAAATTGGAGCGTTCGATACGAGTCATGACAATAAAGTAATGCTAGTGTAATTGTTATTACAATAGACAAATCTAGATGATAATCTAGATATGATCATAAGACAAATAGATCAAACTCTATAATATCTGTCTAGCATATTTATAGCATATAATGACATGTATGACTACATGTTACATCATATGCTGCACAATTACTGCACATGACTACACATGACTCTATGATGCTATGCAATGGTGTCATATTGACACCATATGACTTGTAGTTACTATAAGTAGATACTTGGACCTATTGGTCCATGTGCCATGTACTAGTATAAATACTGTGCAAATTGTTCACAGTGAGCCCTAGCTCCTAAAGACTTCAAAGTAACCTTAGTAAGTATACTCTTACTTACTTAGCCAACCATCCTGCACAGTCGCCACTTTCCCAACATAAGAAAACAGCAAGCATGGCAAACAGTTCTCAAGAACCATTGGGATGCAAACCTAGGCGAGGTGGCGAGCGATAGGACCAAAGAATCATCCTTTGTTGGCGGCAAGTAGAAACCATCAGCAATGATGCTGAGGAATGTACCATGAAAGAGGGAGGAGTGTTGAGAAACCGTGGTGAGCGGTGGCATCGAAGGACCTCTTCGTTGCTGGTGTGAGCAGGAACCATCAACGGTGACGGTGCAAACAAGAAACACGGGGTGGCAATAGTGTTGATAAACCATGGGTGAAACGGTAAGTGATCGCGCCGGAGAATGTTCCTTTGATACGGATGAGCGCTCGAGCAATCGATGGTGTTGGGGAACCTATCGTGCAAGGTATAGAGATTGAACCACGTCGGGTGGGACGGCGAGCGATGGACGTCCCCGACCATGGTGCCTCAGAAACCACCTAGTAATACTGGTCCATGAATACTGAACCGCGATATAATTTTAATCAGTGAGCACTGAGCAGTCGAGAGGCGACATGAGCCTCAAGAGAACGGACGGGTGCTCCAGAAATTTGCATGAAGTTTGTAACGGCTGGGATGGTCACCGGTCACCGGTTATCGAACGGGTGTTCCCACGATGCCACCATGCTCACTCTCCGGCTTAAGTGTCTCATAGAAGGCGAAGATATCGTCTTTCCAGTTACCGCGGTGCGCGATGACGAGGTTAGCGACTTGAAGAAATCGATACGAAATGAGCGAGCACTGGATAGTTTAAAGGAAGTCGGTGCTCACACTCTAGAATTGTGGAAGGTGAGCGTCATCGACGAGCTACTACATGAAATGACATTACTTTTCTCAGCCCAAGGACGCCGTCGATGCCGAGCCACGCAACACTCTCGTTGAACGTATCGGGCTCCTCGGTGATCTTTCGAAATTTGCAGATGAATTAGACCCCTCGAAAACCGTCTTCAGTATCTTTCCAACACAACCCGCCAGAGACTACATCCACATAATTGTAAAGGTCCCGCCTGCCGGTGAGTAAGACTGGATCTTGCACCTGAGCGTTACTGACAAGATTCCGCCATAAAACATTTCCCTTTATCAACTCCACAATTTGAATGCGTTCTTGCTCTTGGTTTGGTCGTCAAAATCATTTCCCAACCCTTCCTATGTCTGTCTCTGTGTCCGTTTTCTATTGGCAGGAATCGTTGCGCCTTTGGATCACCCAGCCGAAATCGGTTTGTTACGGATATTCCTGCTAATGTATCTCTTACCCACACGTACTAGCTCATAACAAGGCTCTTGCAATGGCGAATGCAGCACCGTCACCGTCCAGTGTTTCCACGGACACGAAGAAATACAAGATAGAGCAGGAAGATCACCCGATTTATAATGGACGTCCCGGTGATCGACGAGGCCCCCCCATCACCATCTACCACCCAGTCCTCGCCGAGTTAAAAGATATGTTGAGGAATCCGACGAAGGTGGTAGACGAACACGAAAGCCAACGTGTCAATGATACAGCAAAGCTTGTTCTCGCATCGACCACGATATATGATAGTGAAAAAGAACGCGGTAAAGCAATTTATGGCCACCTCAAGGCCCTTCTTGAAATCAACACCCTTGACGAAAATGTGAAGACGAAGGATGACCGCGGTAAGATGGTGGCAGAAGCTGATTTTATATTTGAGCAAGAGATTAAGGACAACGCCTTCGAATCGAAGAAAGCCCCCGTAATCTTTGGTGAGCTGAAGAATGAGCTTGGGATAAATGGACAGTGCGGTCCACAAAATGCTTTGACGCTACGCAAGCACCTCGCGGCGAAGAAGGTTGGTATTTATGATCCCTACTTTCCTCGTTCCTGACACTTTTGAGGATAGTATAATGGCCTTCGCGATGCAACCTGCTGCCCCTGCATCACAATTTCGGTTGCAGGTCCCTATATCGCTATCGGTGGAGCCGTTTTCGCAGATATATTCGTTGTTGAGGCTTTCACGGATTTTATCTACATGGGAGGTCAACCCTTTGGCAACGAACGGACACTCGCTCTATCCCGGATATTCGCTGCTGTCGCTCAAGCTGTTAGGGGTTTGAGCCGATTTTATCATGAGCTCCGCTCGGGCGCGACGGCCGACGTCCATCGACTACTTCCCAGCCCTACCTACTATGACAACAGGGAACCAGATTTACCCCTTGTCTTTGACCGTCGTTTCACCTACGAAGGAAGGCAGTCTGGCGAATACCGACGATCGCTGTTCTGTGCCACGTATGGTGACAAAGATGTCCTCGTCAAATTCTGTGAATCATACCACGGGGAAGGCCATCGCAAAGTTGCCGAAGTTGGCTTCGCGCCGGAGCTTTTCTTTTGCGACAGAATCAAAGGGGTATAATGATGGTCGTCATGGAGCGGTTGAAAGCTCGGGATGCATACTACCACTTTAGATTCACTCTTTTACCAGCGAGCATCCTGGATGACTTGAAATCAGCCATAGATGTCCTTCACGAAGCTGGTCTTGTATTTGGAGATCTGCGCCGACCAAATGTTTTGATCAAGGAGACTGGTGAAGGGGAAGTGCAAGCACTGCTGGTCGACTTTGAATGGGTTGGACTAGATAACCAGGCAAGGTACCCGCCTTCTCTCAATGACTCTGGAATGATAGCTTGGGCTGTGGGAGTAGGGCCACATACACTCATGAAAAAGGAGCATGATTTAGAAATGATCAGGCAACTTAACATTCATCCCTTTTGAAATAACTCTAGTTGTGAGTTTGAATTTGATATCTAAGCCTGCTTGATGTTGGAAGTTGCCACAGGGAGGGCATTGGTCCATATATAAAACAGTTGACCTTAATAAAATGTAGCCAGTATAGCTAAGGTGTTAACATGTGTATCTGTTTTTGTGTGGTGGATGGTTCAATTCCAGGCTCAGCCACTTTTTTAAAATGTATTCCATCCCTTTGCTTGATATTTTGGTTGCAATATTTAATGCAGACTCTAAATTAAGTGATTCTGTGGATCTGAAACATGACTAAAACATATCACTTAGCTTTTCAATTACTGATTCCACTATCCCAAAATGTTTTATTCTAGAGATATTCAAACCCCATTTCTATCTGTGGCGATGAAATAAATGCTTTTTGCCACTCAAAAACTCCTAATTTAGTCATTGCAGAATAACTTCAGAAGCATAGTCAAAACATATGATTTGTCTGCCACTCCATCATCCCTTACTCAGGTATGAAATATTTTATTCTGTGCACATTTCATTTACAACTATTTTTAATCTAGATGGCATAAACATATTATTCCCAAGTACCTCAGAAATAAATATTTTATGCAGCCTCTAAGTTGCCTGATTACATCCTTATGAAATTGGAGCAGAAATGTGGCCAAAATATATTACTTCTTTAACATTTCATTTACAGCTTCTTCTAACCCAAACATTTAATTCTGGAGATATTTCAGCCCTACATCTGCTATCTGAAATAACCAGTTTCATCACTGTGGAATTATATCAGAAACTTGTACCTGAAATGCATCATTTCTCTGAATTTTGTAATCATTTTTTACTAACATGAAATTATTTATTCTGTTCCCAATTCAGCCCTATTTCAGCCATCATGAAATCACCCCCTGCCTGTGGTAAGCCATATTACATCAGTAAGTAATGCCATGTCATGCCAAGTCATCCAAGATTGCATTGCACAGCTGCCTTCTCCATCCTAAATTATTGTGTCCATTGCATGACTGGAGGTCATCATTTTTATATTTTGAAATGGGATCAGCATGGACAGCCCAGTGTTGGGGTGACTGTGCTTCCAAGCACATTTGTTTGGGCAAACAAATATAAATATACTGACTGGAACTGATCATGCAGTTGACAATGAAATGTATAATATAAATCTGATGTTAGTGCCATTTCCAAATATTCTTATTCTTTAGATGATGTTGAGTAATTGATATCTGCAAACTATATAACAGCTAGTAACCTAGTGGCTGGCATTGTTTGTTGTGACCTCTATATAATTTGTAATTAGATATAGAGCTATGCAGGTGTCAGTCCATGTCAAGTGTTTGATTTGATTTGAGACCTCAATACATATATGATTTGTAATTAGATCTAGAGCTAAAAATGCCAAGATATTGGTCACAAAATGATATAACAAATTCCTGCTATCTTGTTAAGCAAGTTAAATATGGGAGAACTAACAAGTTTGTAGGACAAAATGCCCACCACAACCAATGTAATCAGCTCAGGTCATTACTTGGATGACAACTTCAATCCCTCTACACTAACTGTTGGCATCCTGAATGGCATTCTATGTCACCATCACATCAAAATTCCCCCAAAGTCTAACAAAAGATCTGTTGAGCAGCTTTTTAAAAACAATATCATGGTAAACTCCTTGAAGCTCAAGGAAGCTCAATTCAGTCAGTTGAGGGTTAGTGGAAGCAGTGAAGGAATTCTCAATGGGGTAATGGGGGAGCCATTGCAGTATATTTTCACCTGCCCAGTGTGCATAGGTCAATAACTTTGCCATTAGACCCAATACTTGTTGTGTTGAATACACCTCCCATCATCATGCCACATCTTTATCCCATTGTCCAGTGCTGCCATCACTGCCTCACAGAGCACATGCAGGAGTGGCACCTGTGTTGGTGTGTGTGGAGGATGAGCAGGAACCTCTGCTGCCAATTCCATACCACACTAGCCCCAGAAGCTGTTAGTGGTTTTCATAATCTGGTGAAGAGTGAGGTAAAGATGAAAAATGCCAAAACAAACAACATGAATGGTACTAAAGAAGTCTACTTGGGGCAAGTTCAGGCTATGTAAGGATGGTAAAATGCTCACTCCACTCAGCTATAGGAGACCCGGAAAAGCTGGGGATGTGGGACTATATTTGTTAGACAAGTCAGACCAGGGGAAGGATGGCAAGGATGGCCAGGAGGACTTAACAGAGTTGCTCAACAGTATTGATGTGCATACAATCTGATGAAGTTGATATGCACCACCTCATCTCTGGAATAACTAGAGTGATGTGAAAATGTTGGAGTCTGTTGGACAGCAAAGAGTAAGTCTGACATACCATTGTACCCAAGGCAAGTACTGTTGTTACATTACCCTTTTTGTCAAAATAATCTAACCCCTGATACTAATAGGTGCTGGCAAGTGACCAAGTTGCAATTGAGCTGACTTGAAAATGTTTTAAAATAAATAATGTACTATTATATATGTTATGATGACAAGCTGTTGTCCAATCTAATCAATGACATAATGCCACGAGGATTGTCTGAGACAATAACAATGTAGAGTCTGGCAAAATGTGATTGAGTAGACAGTGCTAAGTCCAACAAATGAGACTCAGGCTTGAGACAAGTGAGGTGGATGAGAGTACTTGAACAATGACTTTGACAATCTCACCAGAACTTGTAGTTCCCAGAGATGTTAACTCATGTATTACAAGCTAAGTCAAACTTAAGGTTTGGCCTAAGACAAACTGGAGGAGCAGTCAAAGTTGGTATGCTTGATTGTGATCTGTCTGATGGCAATGGTGTGTGGTTTGCTGGAAAGTATTCTCCAGACTTGTGCAAGACAAACAATGATTGCTTGATCTGGGCATAAGCACAGGTTCTCCTAATTCAACCAAGTATTTGTGGATAGGTAGAACAAGTGATAAATGCTCCTGAAAATCCATGAGTTCCTCAAGTTGGAATGGTTCATGGACCTCAAGCTTCCATCTGATATAGAATATCCATTCTGCTACTGCTGGTAGCTTGGCTGCATCTGCTGGACTGTTTTGGGTGCCATCTTCAGTATCCATTGGAGTGTCCAATGCAATGTGTCCCTGATGATTCTCAGGTACCACATGACTAATGTCTGATTGTGTAGTTCCTGTTGGTAAATCTTTTTGCATGGGCAAGGAGGGGATTCGGGTGGTGGTGGTCAAGGTGGGCATTGGCATAGTGGGACTACAAGGGTCATTGGTCTGTGAGAGATGTGACTCTGGCATGATGTCATTAGGGTCAAAGTTGGAAGGGGTATCATTGCATGGGTTAATAAGCCTGGGAGGTGTAGTGGCAAGCCTAGCTATGTAAGGGTTAAGGGGTCATCCTTGTTCATTGACTGCATGGTATGTGGAGTAGATGTGTGCAATGGGTGAGGATGAGTGAGAAGACATAAAGTATTGGTTCCTTTAGTGATGCAAAGATTACTGGGGCTAGTGGAGTCATCTTCTGCTTTTATATGTCTCTAGAAGTTCTTCCACATTTGTCAAATTGCATTCAGGTTCCCAAGTAATATGTGACATGTCATAACCTTTCCATTTATGAGATATTGAGACAAGTTTCCTTTCTTGCAATGCATGATGATTGCTTCAACTTCATACTTTTCTTGTCCATTGATGAGGTCAGGAGGTGGTCTTGTTTCATTTGGTCCATGTGCATCAGTTTCCTTGTAGGGCATAAGGAGTGCAGCATGAAACACTGGATGGATTTGCCATTGGCTGGGTAATTTTAGTCTATATGCCAGTTCACCCTCAGCAAAAATCCACTTTTCCAGCTCGTGCTCAAGCAATGTTGGCTTATCCAGCTCAGGCTCTGCTTCCCACAAAAGTCACTGCTGGCATGAAATACAGGAGGGCTTATCCTTGCAGATACCCATAAGTTGTGTTGACATACATATGTACAGTACAATCAATCATGCAGCTTGTTGCCCTTCAATTTACTTCCCTGAGCATGTGTGTCTAGATGAACTCAAGTTCTTCTGGTGTGCAACACAGAATCTAGTGACAGCCATCAAACTTATACTCATGTCTAAACATTCTGAAAAACTACTAAAGTAACAAATGGCCTGGTAACCCTACCATCTAGACAATAAGCCTGATACTCTCCCAACATTCTCAACACACATTGCCACTCATTCACCACTCCATGCCATCAAGTAACCAGCCTATCTTCTCATTCTTTATTTGGGCAATGTTCATCTTTTGCAGTTCCATGGGATTCACCACTGGCAAACTTGTAAGTTAGGAAAACAGATAACAGAAATCACTTTGTCATACCATGTCTTCCATATTCAATCTTGAACATGATCTGAGCACTGACAAAGAGGAAAAGCATGCCATCATGGACACAAGAAAAACAAGAAAGTTGCTCATTGGCAACAGCCAGTTAGTGTTGCACTGGCTTGGCTCTGAGCCAGCTCTGAACTTAGCTGAGCCAATTTGGAGCCAAGCTGGAGCTGAATTTTCAAAGCCAGTACTGACACAAGGTAAGCACCTGCCTTGAGTAAAGCCCCTGCAGTGTTTAAGCATTTAGGATGTTTAGTTTTACTCATTACAGAGTTGGGATGTGGCTGCATGACTGGAAGCCAGGGTAGGGTCTTGGCACAAGGTGAGTAAAGATTTGATCATATCTCAGCCATTTCTCAACAGATTCCCTTCAATGTAGGATCATTTAAAAGCTCCATCTGAGCTTATTCTTGATGTGTTAATTGTTTGGCACTGCATGCACTTGATCCCACCTGTCAAGATAAAGTTGAGTAACACCATATGTTCTCTTTATCATATCTCCCCCATTTCTTGACAGTTTGCTTCAATCTAGCACCATTTAGAAGATATTTTGGCCCTCTTTCTTGTCACATTAACTTTTTGATGTAGCATGCTTTTGTTCTTTTGTCATTCACCAATCCTTCATCCACATTTTATTTTACATGCATGTGGGGTCATATCTTACTCATTTGTGGTCAATTTCACCCATTTTCTCTACACATTGGATTAATGCATTGCAAGCACTTTTGGGCAGGATGGAGCAATGAAACATAATAATACCTAGCCTATTTTATCATGGTCCACTCATAGCTTGAAATTCCAATGAAAACAACTTTTACCCATGTGCATTTGATAGAATTACATGCAAAACTGGGCCTACATGACTGAAGAACAGAAAAAACCAGTACCTGAGTATACAGATTTGTGAATAACAAGAAGTTGAATGTGCAGTGCATAAAGTGGTCACCACGTCGAAGAAGAGAGTGGGACGCTTCTAAACGACGCAGGATAGAAGTAAAACCATTGTGAAATGGATGAGATATGATAACAATGGTTTTGGTGAAAAGATTGATAAAGAACAAAAGAACAAAAAAACGCCGCATCAAACGGTCAATGCGATGAGAAAGAGGGCCAAAATCTCTTCTAAATGGTGCTAGATTGAAGCAAAACCATGGAGAAATGGGGGAGATATGATAAAAAGACATATGGTGTTACTCAACTTTATCTTGATGGGCAGGATCAAGTGTGCGCAGTGCCAAACAGTTCACATGTCGAGAATTAGCTTGGAAAGAGCTTTCAGATGATCCTACATTGAAGGGAATCTGTCAAGAAATGACTGAGATATGATCATATCTTTACTCACCTTGTGCCCAGACCCTACCCTGGCTTCCCATCATGCAGCCAGTGCTCTCCAACCTTCTTGAGGCAAGTGATAGGTAAATAAAAGCTTCAAAAAATGTCTATAATGCCTGAGGAGGCATTGCCTGGGGCAGGGCATCAGTCAACTTGAAAAACATAGCCAGAGCCAGCTCTAGCTGGCTGAGCCGAGCCGAAAAACCGGCTCCGGGGACTGAGCTTAGCCGGAGCCGAGCCGAGCTTCGGCAACACTACAGCTGGTACAACGCACGAGGGCAGAGAGGGGTGTATTTGAAAGATGTCACGCGCGAGTGTGCATGCTCCCAAGGGACACTAGTCCTCTTGCCGCCAGCCCAGTATTATGGTGGATGAATTCGGAGACCATATGTCCTTCCGCCGAACATTTCGCTCAAGGCGGTTACGTCACATGCTCCAGAGGGGTGTATTTGAAGGGAATGCATATGTATTTGAGAGGTGAATCAATGTGAAACGGAGGACTGCGAAACTGATCTTTCTTGCCTGATTCCTTGTCATTGTGCATACACGCGACGCTTGATTAGGGACTTATGCGTAGACCAAGAGCAACTTTCGCTGCTGTGTCACACCAACCTTACTTGTGTAGGCAAACCATGACAATAACGATTTTCGACTACAAAGGACATTCTTATACAAAGAAAATGCATGGAAGTTCTGACTGTTTTTCATCGATCACAATATCCATCCTATCGACTGGGAACGTACCAAAAAGAAGAGATGAACCATATGCTTCATTTGAAGAAGCAGTAGCAGACTCCATCTGCAGGAAATTGTCAATTGTTTCCATCAGTCAAAAGAGGAAGAATGCTTACTGTCGCAGGAAGCTCCCCAGTGGCCCAAAGCAAGGCAGTGCGCCTCACAACATGGGAGCCCACAGAGTTCACAACTAATAGCTGGCTGCTCGGAAGTAGATTCTGCGGGTAAAGCGTGCACGCTGCTCAAGAGAAGAGCAACAGCGACGAGTGGGGGAAAGAGAGTTTGAGGGCGGAAGTACATGTTAAGAGGGCTAGTCGATGTATAGCGGAGGATCTCTGGAATGCGAGTCGCCACTGACTTGGCCCCTCTCTCCGGGAGTGCAGAGATTTTATACCTCCTCGTTGATCGAAAATTTCCATAACTAGCCCCTCCAATACGGGTCTGGCATATGACACACATCGGACCAATCGTTGTAGCCGTGGAACATCTTTACATGCACATCACCTTACTTAGGTAGATTTGATGTTAATCCCCGCAGCGCTGTCTCGGTACTTAAGTGGTTAGGACGATGGCGCCAATTACACAGCATCGCCGTATTACATCCCAATCCGTCTTGGCTCATTTTGTGTAAAGGGATTGTCCTCTGCCTTCGGAAACATCAGTTAATGGACAATCTTATGGTACCTAGCCTGAACGTCCTCTCTTCGTAACTCTCCATTAAGGATCCCGGCCTGAGCGCTGAAGCCTGATTTTATCATCCACCTCTACGAAATCTCATGCGGGTTTCTTTGATCATTACCCGGGCCGCCTGACTATATGTCTTGGCTATCGTGCGGCTAAGCCGTTCTTGGTCACACCAATGCTGCTCATACAAAGAATAGGCATCCCGCGCCGTACGGACGTGCAGTTGTTGACTCGTTTAGAGGCAAATTGGTGAAGCGCAGAGCTCTTGAATGTGGACCTCATACTCTTTCGTTGAGCGAGGATTTTGGTCGATTTGTATTTTTGTAAATCTGTTTTTTGATGCGATTGCATACACGCCACACTTGACTGAGCTTAACTGGCAGGTGTCGCGGAGCGTACACATCTGTGAAGGCAGTCATGCACATTGTAGCGGAAATTACACCCTCAGCTATTCCTTCCTTGGTGGTCTGAAACAACTTCCATTCAACTGTATGGGCCATTTTAAGATTGAGCGTTGGAGCTGCGCCACCAGTTTGCCGATGAGTATCAGGAAATAAAGGTTTGAGTCTACGTCCATCCGTCCCGTCTACCGATCTTCGATGCGGATGTGCCCATGCTATGACCCCCGAAACAAGCCTTGAGGTGCCTGAATGTGTCAGTATCTTTCGCAACAGAGTCTGGAGAATACACTCCTACTACGAACTGGTGCTAGCCTCGCGCGCTGAATTTTCAAGAACAAAATCATTTATCAGAATGGGGAATATACATTATCCAATGCTGCAATAGATATTGTACAGCCTTAAGCAATCTGAATCTTCTTGGGTGCCAACTCGGGTCCAGTCTTGGGGAACGTGACAGTCAGAACACCTTGGTCCATCCCTGCCTCGATATCGCTATCCTGTTTTGCAATCAGTACGCATTCGTCAAGTTAATCATGAACATACCTTGATGCCCTGCGGAAGCTGCAAAGTTCGAGAGAACTTGCCATACCGTCTTTCACGGACAGCATAGCCATTCTCGTCTTGTTCAGAAGAAATCTTGTTCTCCGCAGAAATCGTCAGGCGGTTGTTATGAACGTCGATATTGACGTTCTCCTTGGACATGCCTGGTAATTCGAATGTGGCCGTGACTGTATTGTTCTGCGCATTCTCGTGCAGATCCATTCTTTGTGTTGGAGCACGTTAGAAGTCTTGAATCCTGTCATATTTGCAAGATAATGACATACCTCAGTCTCGTTACTCTGACTGCGCCGTCACCATGGTCGTGGCTGCGGCGTAGCGTGGCGCTACAGCCATGGGTTGAGGCGTCATTGAAGAGGCGGTTGAAGTCGACGAAAGGCTCGTAGAAGTAGGTGTACATGTTTATCGGTGTTTTAGACTTTTATTGAGGAGGACAGTTGCTTTTATATCTTGTCTTCGACGATGACGCGTCCCTCTAGCTGCTACGCTTGCACTCGCGAAGCTTCCAGAATTCCATTACTCACAATACTACGTGATTTCGGCCACTCTTGCTGACGCGTTTCCTCTCGACTTAATCAAAGGTTAAGCAAAAAAAGCGCTGCTGACGGAACAAACTCTAGCGAACTGATATGCAGGATAGTACTTACTTACTCAGCAATGTTTCTTTTGATACAGAAATGACTTGGCATGAAGATATCGTTTCAAAAGCTTTGGTTGTCTAAAGTCTAGAACATTCCTGTCCAGTCTCCATTAGTTTAGCGCCCTCCTAAGGCTTGAAGAGAGTGTAGCATGTTCTGGAATTGCATCGGCTGCAAGTGTCGCACCGCTCGTCAAAGTACACTGATTTTCTAGAAAATCGAAAATCGCAAGGTGAGGAGAGCCATACTTGTGACTGGTGACATCGTGACGGTTGTAACTATCAACGCCCTGATTCGACCTCCCGTACTTTCCTCCTCATCACATCACCTGCGGGCGTCGGCTCAGATGCATGGACAGTCGGAGACATGAAGACGATGGAGTTCATCTTTGGGCCATTGCAGCGACAGTGAAGACGAGTGTGGCGACGGATGTTGGATGGATCATCGCGGACTGAACGCGTATTGTCTTGAAATTTTGACGTGCATGGTTCAGGTCAGCGTGCGATGATGCTCAAATCACAGGTGGCGCAGGAACAGATCACAACAGTCCTTAATGATGCGCCCAGGCAACGAGAAGGCCTGCATACATGGTCGCCGTAATCTGCACGGGAGGAAGGAAGGCAACAAGCATGTAAAGGAAGGCCTGTCAGTCTGTATACGCGGGTGCAATTGGAGTGGCCTTCAACTCAGCTGGATTTGAGGTATTGGTGCAGGGCACGGTGGAGGAGAAAGTCGGCAGGGGAGAGGTCATTGTGAGTTACTATCCTTGACCAACACCTCGGTCACGACCAGTACTTCGGTCACTCTCAATATCTCGGCTCCCACTGCACCAACACCTAAGATACATCACAACTAGTATCTAGGATTGCATACAACACGTTTAGAATAGTTACTTTACCCATACAATGTGTTCTCGATTGTCTGTTTCATTCGGGGGTTGTCACGCTTGCCGAGAGCTGCCGCAGCGGAGATTGAATATGATTGACATGTCTTCGGTCGCCTTTGGTCAAGCCCACTGCTCGTATGAGTCACCAGTCAACTCATACTCGTTGCAAATCTCGCGCCTTCAGAGACCCTGACTATGAAGATCGTATCACGGCTGCTCGAGAGAAGCTAGAAAGCGGACATTACACATCAATAAGGATGGCAGCGCAAAAAGAAAATGTACGTCTAAGATTTGATCTCCAAGTGCTCGATTTTCTCATTATATCATGTACAGGTTGCATTTTCTACCCTTCGAGACAGGATAAGCAACACACACAAGTCTTACAAGGCTCATGTCGAGTCATTAAAGGCCCTCAAAATACCAGAAGAAGCCACGCTTCTCGATCACATTGCGCAAGCTGCGCAATCTGGAATGCCAATGGACCACCAGATGGTTCGTACCAATGCTTTGGACATTGCTGGACGTTATTTAGGTAAGAACTGGCCTCGTCGATTTAAGAAGCGCAATCCGCAGGTTATTACAGCCAGACCTGCAAAGCTTGACCCAAAACGAGCAAAAAACTTTAACAAAACAATTATCAATGATTACTTTGATAAGTGGGAGGAATTGAATGAGCAATATGGGGGTATTCCCCCTGAGCATATCTGGAACATGGACGAGAAAGGGATTCAAATGGGAGGTGGGCGAAAGAACAACGGAAAAGGGTACTTCTATCTCCATGATCATCACAACCGTTATCGGATTAGTAGTGACAATCTTGAGCTTGTTACTGTCCTTGAATGTGTCTCTGCTGCTGGGAATCTGCTCCAACGGCATTTGTCTTATCAGATGGACCTCTCCCTGATCTTCGGAAGTTGGTATCAGACACGAATTTTGGTGGGTAAGTATTCTGATATTCCCCTTCCTTCACATTTCTGAATATCTATAGTGTTGGCAGATCTCCATCTGGGTGGACTGACAACGAGATTTGCCAGGAGTGGATCAAGCAGAAATTCATGCCGTTTGCCTGTTCAAAACATGTTGACGAGTCAAAGCCAATTGTTCTTATCCTTGATGGTCATGAGTCACACGAGAGTTGGGAATTGTGGCGCAAAATCTATGCCTTTCCTGATTGCGAAATTGTCGTCTTCTGTTTTCCCTCCAAGACGACACACAAACTTCAACCACTGGATGTTGTCGTGTTTAGTCCTGTTGGACGTAAGTGGCGAGAACACTGTGACATGATTCTACACAAGGGTATCCTAATTACTCGCTACAATGTCATCCCAGAGTATCTGAAGGTTCGAGAAAAGGCAATTACGAAGGATCTCATTCGGACAGCTTTTTCCAAAACAGGAATATACCCCATCAATCGCAATGTGTTCTCC
>JAEBUT010000023.1:322110-381079 GCA_020011035.1 Amanita subjunquillea | reverse complement strand
TGCCTGCCTACTGATGTAGGAGTCCTTTACAGAAGTAGATGCGCTGCGCCATGAACCCTGTGATTCCGGTGGAGTGTATGAGCGATCAGAATTTCTGAATATAGGCAGGGATGTCAATGTCTCCGCCCACTTTGACTTTATCTAGATTATTCAGGGTCCTAGCTGCGCTGTCAGATTCTCCCCAGTCGCTCAAGAATCGTCACCTGAAGCTGGGGTATTTATCCCAAGAAAGTGTATATGCGCTTTCTGCTGATTTTCCTTTGGTTGCTTCTGCTGCTTCCAATTCTCCTCAAAGATTGGCTTTCCAATCGTCTAGTTCTTCCCTAGGTGAAGGAGAACATATTTGATTCGCTTTTTGATGTTTCGAAGCGCCCTTCATCTAGATCGAATACGTCATCAAATGTGTTGATGAAATGTTTTGCTTTAGAGCGTTGTCCTTTGAATTCCTTAATGGAGATTCCCTTTATCCCTTTTGGGGATTCTTCTTTGTCGTTTGACATGTCCTTCTGTTTCGGTTCTGGTGTTTCAGATTTCGGGTCCTGTGTTCCGGGTTCGTGTTTCGATTCTGTGCCTTGTTTCGAGCTTTCTCCTTGTTTCGATTCGTCTCCAAAGGGGTCTATTTCGTTCTGCTGTTGTTCTCTGTATTCGTTCCACCTGGTGATTGTTTCTTTGTCAAATGCGAAGAAGGAGTAATCCTTTAGTACTTTGTTAACTTGGAACTCATGCCACCAAGTAAGTTCTGGTTCGGTGTTTGGAGGTAGGAACAGTTGATTGTCCTTGTCGTTTTCTTCGTTGTACCAGTGAATCCAAACTTCTCCTGGTAGCTCGTCGTTGTGATCTCCTTCTTGGTACTCTCCTTCGAAGAGTTCCTCTGGAACCGGTAGGTTCTTTCTCTTTGTTCCTGAAATGTAGCACCAGACCTTGTGTGTCGTAGAAAAGTAGACTTCTCTTCGATTAAGGTAGTACTTCTGTCTGAAGCGAACAGAGTTGTTCGGGGGTCTGATCTGGGAGTTTCTGGTATCAATGGTGTCTGGCTAGTGACGATGCACTGAGCGGTTCCTGAGTTCCAACTTGTGTTACGGATGATGCCCTCGTCGTGGTTCGTTCTAAGTCAACAGTGACAAGCAGAGTCTCGGTCCGCTCCCAGCCACTGGACACAGGTCTAGACACTAAGTCAAGCGATGACGAAGGTCTTAGAGAACGATGAGAGAGAAGAACGTTGAAGTCAATCGTTGTTGAGAGCAAAACTCGTCTAAGTTGGAACTGGAGCTACTCTACAGTACATGGGGTTTATATACGAGCAGGGAACAAAGGAAACTATAAAGGGAATGAAACGATAGCTACCTGAGAAAGGAAATATGAAGGTGGCTAAAAAAGGAGGTAGCGTCCAAGCTGTACAGTGCGCAGTTAAGGAGAAATGATGGGTATGAAACAGTCCGCTGAGACAAGAGGCCGAAACGAAGAGGAAACTGTAACACATTGCCTGAATGACAGCCGTTCACCCATAGTTTTCCACAGGCCAACATTCATGAACTATTGTCACCTGACATTCTCCAACAACTTATCAAAGGCGTCTTCAAGGATCACCTTGTCACATGGGTGGAAAACTACATCAAAAATGAACATGAACCTTCAGAAGCAGCCAAGATTCTAGCTGAAATTGACCGTTGGTATGTCATTACTTCATAATGTGTTATCCTGACTTAAAAATAAATCTCAAGTATTGCTGCGGCACCTCATTTTCCTGGCCTACGGAGGTTTAAGGAAGGACGTGGATTTAAACAGTGGACTGGAAAGGATTCAAAGGTGCTTATGAAGGTATGGTCCTCATTATAATAGTTATCATAGATTGAACTGAACTGTTACATTTATTAGGTGTATCTCCCAGCAATAGCGGGCCTTGTACCTGCTCACATGGTGCAGGCAGTACGTTATTTTCTAGATTTCTGTTATTATGCCCGCCGGCCTGTTCTTGATGAGAACGACTTGAACAAACTTGACCAGTTGCTCACGAAATTTCATGAAGAAAGGGAGATCTTCTGGGAGGTTGGCGTATGCGAAAAAGGTTTCAACTTGCCATGTCAACATGCACTTACACACTATCGACAACTCATTATTGACTTTGGTGCTCCAAATGGTCTATGTTCCTCAATAACAGAATCAAAACACATCGAGGCGATTAAGGAGCCTTATCGACAGAGCAACAGAAACCATCCATTGGCACAAATCCTCCAGACTAATCAACGGATGGACAAACTGAAGTGCCCATGTCAACTTCGTGGCCCGGTGTATGCTTGACACTTCTTTATTCGACGATCACAGAGCACCATCACCACAAGTAGTCAACAACCTTCAGACAGTGGTCCCGGATGAGGACAATGGTGACAGTGATGATGAAGCAGCAGTAGACGATCCTCTTGGTGAAACAATCCTAGCATGTACTGCAGGTATAGTATATCATTTTCTTCAGACTGCAGCTACAATTAATATACTTAAGTTCATTCTTACCCGAGAGATGTAGAAACGCTAGCTACTAAGCTGGGGATTCTGTCTCTAAGTGAACATATCTCCCGGTTTCTGTATGAACGCGAACACCCGAACCTTGAGACCCCCCTTGCAGACATCCCAATAGCCAATTGCCCAGAATAGACAGGGAAGATATTTGTTTTTTCATCTGCTGTTGCGCAATATTACACCCCCAGTGACTTGTCAGGTGTTCACGGTATGCATCGTGAGAGGATATGGTCAACAGAGTGTTGAGCAGCAATCATATGTCCGTCAGACATAGTTTGTCTCAGTGGTCGTCACTGTCATGAACGATGAGCTCATATGTCCGTTAGACATAGAGTCATATGTCCGTGATGACAAGAGTATTGTATCACTGTCATAGACAGTGACCAGACACCTCTCCAGGTGTTTTGAGTATTGTATCACTGTCTGAGACAGTGACCAGAGACCTCTCCAGGTCTTGCACTCATAGAGTGGAGATACTCACATGCTGGAAAGCAAGAAAGAGCAACTGGATGTATATTCTCTATCTACAGGTCTTATATACACTTTTAGTGTATGTACATATTTGTGTATAGAACTGTAATTAAATATACGTAAATAAAAGAAATATAAAAGAAAATACCCTCTAAGGGTCAAACCAGTGATAGCCGCATTGAGGGCTATACTTAGGGGTATTTGGGGTGAAGGTCGTTCAACACCCCCCCATAATCTGTACAGTCATGTACTGATTAGTAACGATCTTCCTTACAAGTCTGCAAGAAGAGATACGTATATTCTTTCAAAAATCTTCGAAAGAAATG
Organism: Amanita subjunquillea; assembly: GCA_020011035.1. NCBI lineage: Eukaryota > Fungi > Basidiomycota > Agaricomycetes > Agaricales > Amanitaceae > Amanita > Amanita subjunquillea. The sequence goes on along the minus strand of JAEBUT010000023.1, from coordinate 377,768 downwards.
TGTCCGGAGATTCCCTCACATCTCCATCTCTCTTTTAGTTGCCAAGCCCAAAAGGCTTTTGGAGGAAATGTCCAAGGATCACGTCCTTGGAGAGCTTGGTCCATCCACATGGCAACAGCCGGAGTCATTGTGATCTGAGGTTGTTGTTTTTAGGAGTGGAGGTGGGGGTTGCTCGAATTGACAGCGAGACGAGCGCTCGCATTCATGTCCAACATTGGAGTGTCCTCCAATAGTTAGAAGTGGTTGTTGTTTTTTACTGCGGGGTTTTTTATTTTTACCCATAATGATATAGCTGTTCAACAGTCTTTGGTTCAACTGGAGTAATCTCAACAGTGATAGACTGCTCTCTTTATTGCAGTAAAATGAAGCAGTTTAAGGCCCTACTCCAGGGCCATCAGTAATCAATTTAATGATTCTGATAAACCTAACATCGGTATAAATTTTTGAAATAATATTCGACCAAGATTTTTAGTCAGAATATCTGCAGGATTTTCAGATCCTTTGATGAATCGTAATTCAATCTCTTTGTTATCTATGAGTTTTCGTATATGATGATATTTGATATCAATGTGTTTGGAACATTTTTCAGTAACAGGATTATTTGCAATAAATAGAGATCCCATATTGTCGCTGTATATTGGTGCAATTGTTATGGGAAAATGGATTTCTGTAAGAATAGATCTAATCCATTTGTTTTCTCTAGCACAGTCAGATAAGGCCATATATTCTGCCTCTGTTGACGATAATGCCACTGTTTTCTGTTTCCTAGACGTCCAAGATACTACTCCTCCTGATAAAAGAGTAAAGAATCCAGATGTGGAATGATGATCATTTTTATCTGAAGCCCAATCTGAGTCTGTATAACTCATTAAGCCAGATCTTAATGATCCGTCGTATTTTATGCAAAGATCTATTGATTTGGCTAAATATCTAGCCATTCCTATTGCATGTTTTATATGATCTGATGATGGATTTGCTGAAAATTGCGACATTTTTATTACAGCAAAACAAATGTCTGGTCTTGTTCCAATCATCAGATATAATAATGAACCAATAACCGATTGATATTGAGATCTAATTGCATGATCTAATGTTTGATCATTTTTAATTGGTTCATATCCAGTAGGAAGAGGAGTATTTGTATGAGTAGTGTCGCTCATTCCTAGTCTCTGGATTATTTTATGCAAATAAGGTTTTTGATTGATGGTAATAATATTTCCATTTTTTTTTATTTGAAATGATAAGAAATTTTTTGATTGACCATTGATGAGATCTCCTAAATCTTTAGATTCCCATCTATTCATAAACTCCTGCTTTTTATGCAATGTTATGATTTTGTTGGATCCCAAAAACATTGAATCATCAACGTATATTATCGCTATGACTATGTTGGTTCCTTGTTTAAAAATAAATACACCTGCATCAGAATGTATTCGTATGAAACCCATTTTTTCCATTGATTCATCTAATGATTTCCACCAAGCTAATGAAGCTTGTTTTAATCCATAAAGTGCACGATGTAATTGATATACCATGCTTTTCTTATCTTTATTGATAAAACCAGGTGGTTGTTTCATATATATTTCTTCATCCAGTTTTCTGTATAGGAAAGCAGCAGTCACATCTAGAAATGATATATATAAATTTTCTAGTGCTGCAAGTGCAAGTATGAGACGACATGTCTCATATCTTACTACTGGTGAAAAATTTCATCGTAATCAATGCCATCTATTTGGGAAAAACCCTGGGCAACTAGACGAGCTTTTTTACGTCCATCGTCTTTTTGGACATAAACCCATCTGCAACCTATAGCCTTTCGGCCTTCAGGGAGATGTTGTAGATTTATTATAACACCTCTTTTAATGAGCATATCCCATTCTTTTTGTTCAGCGTTAATCCAATCTTGTTGTTCGCTGACTGGTAAGCAAAATATTTTGTGATGATGTTCAGGTACAGCTGTATTAGCTGTTTCATTGATAGGAATTGCACACGATAATAATTTATTAATCGTGAAACGATCTAATCTCGTTCTTCTATCAATTTTTTCGATTTCAACTGGATCTAAATCTCCATAGACATTATCTGGTCGATTTACTGATCGTCTGGTTCTAGTTGGTCTAGGAGATGATGGTCTTGAAGGAGCAAATAAATCTTCCTCAACTTCATTTTGATCATCTGAATCGTCGCTTTCAGAATCATCTGAATCATCACTTTTAGAATCGTCCTTTGAACTATCAGATCCCTTTCCTTTGGGAGATATACTAGATTCATCAGATGAGTTATTATCACTCTCTGATTTTGATGAATCTTCTTCTTCATCTGATGTATTATGTTCTTTAGACGTTCCATGAGGTATTTCTGGCATGAGATCCTCAAACTCTTCCTCTGGATTAAGGAATGTGGGAATTTGATCAGAGTTTTGACATTTTGGAAATTTAGTTTCATCAAATACTGCTGTGGTTCCCAAAAAAATGGTATTATTTTCAGGGTTCATAAATTTATACCCTTTCATTCCATTTTTATATCCCAGAAAGATCATCATCTTAGATCTGGCTTCAAGCTTATTTTGTCTGTGTTCAGCAGGAATATATACATAAGCTTGGCATGCAAACACTCGCAAATCCGATACATTCGGTTTTTTCTTTTCAATAAGAAAATATGGTGTCTGCCATTTATTGCGAGCTATGGGAGTCCTATTGTATAGGTATACTGCGTGTTCAAGCGCAAATTCCCACCATGATTGTGGTAAGCAGGCGTCGAATCTAAGGGATTGTGACTTTTCCCAAATAGTTTGATTCATTCTTTCAGCTCTGCCATTTTGTTGTGATGTATATGGTAATGATTTTTGGATTTCAATACCAAGATCTTTGAGGTATTTTTCACTTTTAGTGAATTCGCTTCCTCCATCAAATCGCCATTTCTTAGGCAATTTTTGATATTTATTCCTTACTAAGGCAACAAATTGTTTTAGTGAAGATTCCGTATCAGATTTCTTCTTTAGTAAACCAATCCATAGATGTCCAGAAAAATCATCGATAAATGTCACAAAATATTTATATTTGTGATATGATATCATCGAGATTTCTTTAAGATCTGAATGTATTAAGTCAAAAGGAGACGAAGCTCTACTTTGTGACTCTGGAAAGGATTTACTGCGCATTTTTCCTTTAGTGCATCCTGAACATGTTTGTTTCCGTTTAGGAACAGGAATATTAGGGAATCCTTCTAAATGAATTTTTCCTTTACGGATTACTTCATCTTGAGGATGTCCCAATTGTTTATGCCATATATGAAAATCTGGTTTTCTTGTTACAACATTTATTGATTCGCTATGAATCTCAGAGTCTAACCAATATATGGTTTGACCTTGTTCATGTGGTGAGAATCTTATAATGGAAGATTCTTTGACTAGATCGATATGATCTCTATTTCCTGAAAGAGAATATCCTTGATTTAGGAATGTTCCCATGGAGAGTAATCTTGTATCCATATCAGGTATATAAAAGACTGGCCTGATCAATCTAATATCTGTCTTTCCATTGACAATAATTTTGATCATAACAGCACCTATGCCTAGTATCTGTAAAGTTTTACCTTTAGCAGCGGTTTGTACAAACCTTTTATTGATGAGCAGTTGATAATATAAGAAGTCATTTTGATTGTGAGTAAAGTGTAATGATGCTCCTGAATCTAAGATCCATGACAACTTATTTTCTTTACATTTCACACAATTATTGCAATGAGAAAAATAATGTATATTTTCACTATATACATTTATACTACCATGTCGCTTTAAAAAGCAATTAGTAATTTCTCTATTGACAAATGAATGACTTAACTCGTCACCGAGGCTTACAGCATCGTCATCAAATAGAGGATCCATTTGATCGTCAAACGGATCCTTTGGGATGTTGTAATCTTTTTCACCATTATCAAATAACATTTCTTCCAAAACGTCGTATGGATCTCCCACTGTTGAATAATCAAGATCTATATCAGATCTTTTACGTTTGGGAGGTGGTTCAAAAGATAATTCATCTTTTGTGACGGTGTCGAGTATTTTCAATGTCTCCATCGTTGGTGTGACACCTAGGCGATCGGCAAGAGATCTAGTATTTATAGATTGTTGCCATGTTCCTTTTCCATATTTCGACTGACCCGTGAATCGGGTAGCTGATGGATGCATGCGGGCTTGTACATTTCTAGCTGCAATAGAAAGAGCCAGAGATATGATCTCGACAGCATTCTGCTCCTGATCAGATTCAGGAGGAACATCTGCTTCTTGGGCACGTTTCTTTCCCTTGCCTCTAAAGCCCTTGCGAGAGTGAGGTCTTTGGTTTTTGGATTCATCAGAACCCTGACGCTGATTCTCGTCATCCTTCTTCTGATTATTCCATGACACATCTTTTTCTTTTCTTTTTACACCACTGATTTTATTTGCCTTTTCCCTTGAGTTGTACTGCTGTTTCATCGCATATCCTCTGCAATATTCCCCAATGATGGAATTGGAGATTGTTTCAAATGTAAATTTTTCAGTTCCATATAACTGGAACATTGCCGTAGAAACAGCGGTCCACTCTTTCGGAAGAGCAGCTGCAAGTATAAGGGCTTGCATAAAATCAGGAATGTCGACTTTGTCTTCCCTGAGCTGCAAAAAATATGAGCCTAGTCTTTCAATCTCAGGAACGGGATCCTTTCCTGAAAGTTGAAATTTAACCGCCTTTTGAAATTGTTCAAAAATGAGCGCTGGGGTCGTCTTTTTGTAGCTATTTTCTAGTGTTGTCCATGCTTTGAGAAGTTCATCTTCTGCAGCTATATGTTGCCTAATCGAATCTGATACTTTGAGACATAAAGCACCAAGACCGGAGTCGTTGAGTTTCTGCCATTCTCAAAGATCTTTTTTATATTCAGTGGCGGCAGCAGCAGTAAGTGTAGCGGTGGCAGCGTCAGCAGGAGGAGATGGTTTCGGAAATGATTGATTAATGATCGCCCAAGATCCAATATGGAGAAGATAGGATTTCATCCTTTCTGCCCAAACACGGTAGTCGATACCAGAGAAGATATTGATGGAGTCAATGCCAGTGGAAGTTTTGGAGGACGACATAGTGTATGATATCTTTATCTATGAAACGTGTTTTATTAGTGTTTTGTTTCATAAAAAATAATTTTGAAAAATGTGAAAATTTTTCATTGTTGTTGATCATGTCCTTGAGACATGTTTTGTCATCATTGACAACAATGACAGGCTTATCGGGGCCCATAACCTGTTGAGCAGCAATCATATGTCCGTCAGACATAGTTTGTCTCAGTGGTCATCACTGTCATGAACGATGAGCTCATATGTCCGTTAGACATAGAGTCATATGTCCGTGATGACAAGAGTATTGTATCACTGTCATAGACAGTGACCAGACACCTCTCCAGGTGTTTTGAGTATTGTATCACTGTCTGAGACAGTGACCAGAGACCTCTCCAGGTCTTGCACTCATAGAGTGGAGATACTCACATGCTGGAAGGCAAGAAAGAGCAACTGGATGTATATTCTCTATCTACAGGTCTTATATACACTTTTAGTGTATGTACATATTTGTGTATAGAACTGTAATTAAATATACGTAAATAAAAGAAATATAAAAGAAAATACCCTCTAAGGGTCAAACTGGTGATAGCCGCGTTGAGGGCTATACTTAGGGGTATTTGGGGTGAAGGTCGTTCAACACAGAGTCATGGTCAAAGGGGCCTGAGCGCCGTGATTGCGTCTTTGTTGTCCATAGTGACAACTTGCCTGGATTGCGTGGAATGGACGTAGCCCAGGTGAAACTTCTGTTCAAAATCGAAGCTCCAAAGCAGCGTCGAAGGCACATAGTCTACAATCCATGCACTCTAGTCTCGTGGTTCAGCATTGTTGGTGATGAGCCATGTCCCGACACTGGGATGTGGTGCGTGGAGCCGGATTTTGACCAACATGGGGATCAGTTGATGTCTGTTGTTCATCTGGATGCAATTTTGCGAGGAGCGCATCTCATTGGAGTTGCAAATGACGAGTTTCTCCCTCATCAACTGAAGCACACTGATAGCCTGACTTCTTTTTGAACATTCTATGTTAACAGGTTTATTGATTATCACACTCATGAAACAATATCGTTAGATTGATGGGTTTTAGTCACAGTTCTCTACTTGATATGTACCCACACATGTTCAAAGTCAAATGTAGCAAAGTATATATCCAAAACTGAATGTAGCATGTACCGAAGTGAAAGCTACCAATCTAACATCTACCCAAAGTCAATGTACCCAAATTGCGGCTACCAAAGTCAAACTACCCAAACCTGATATTGATACTTTGCTGATGGATGACAGCCCCATATATTACTTTACCCAATTGTGAGTTTGTGCAGGGCGAAGCAGCGTTCAGTCAATCAGTCCATTGTCGTGGCGCATAAGTTGTGGCGTCTGGCTTGCCTTTGCTCTCACGTTTTCTGCCGCGGTTAGCTATAGGTTATTCCCTGGGTCCGAGATTGTTAACTGAGTGATGGGTGAAGGGCGTAAACTCAAATGCACTGGCGTACGACCTACTTGTGGAAACTAGTACTGTAACCAGAGGGGTTTGGCGTGTTTTTACATACCAGTGTAGGTCCAGCATATGCTTGTGTTGAAGTAGAATTCAACGACATCTAATAGTGCAAAGCAGGATCTCAAGAGTCAAAGGTGATCAGCTAGAATGTGTAAATAGTAGTTTACGGGGTGCGCAGTTGTAACCTGAATTGTGTCTTTAAAGTCTTGGATGATGGTGGGATACAACAGATGCATTATGAGATGACAGGAGCAATACAATTCGATGGGAGTGAATGCGAAGCGATCGATACACTGTTATGATGCAATACAAGTTGAGGCAAGCAATACATGGCATGTGACAAGTTGAAGGTTGCGAGTGATATAGCAGATTCCATGGCTTGCGTCGACCACTAAATTGTCGCGCTTCGTCACAAACAAAACATCGGATGCACAGGTATTATCTTGGCTATGTATCCATACAACACACGCGGCGAGGAAAGACCAGCATCACCTATGCCTCCGTCGCCGTCTTTTCACTCTGTTTTTTGCTACCGTGTTGTCTCTATATATTCGTCAGTCTCCATAAAGTCATCACCACGGTAACAGAAAACCAACCTGAACCCATTCTTGAACCGTCTATGCACCAGTTTGAGGTACCGCATTCGACCCGTCCCTGTCGTCTTTCTGCGTTTGCCCTTTTGACTCCATTCATACGATCTCAATTTAGGGTTGGGATATCCACACTGGGCGCATGCTATCCCATGTCGATCAGATCGACACGTATGGGAAAGGACAGTCCGTAACTCACTTTTGTGTTGCTTGTGGAAGGCCCGGTTTCCGCAACGCCTGCATAGCGTATGCGATTTCGAATGTCGCTTACTATAGAAAAAATATTGCATAAATCTAAGCCACTGTTTGACGAGGCATGGCGCACCCAATCGTCAGCTCTTGACTTAGATTTGAGAAAACAACCAATCACCAGAACGAAAGACAAGAAAGATACCGCCCATCTGTGCGGTTTCCATCCTCATCCCAACACACCGCGCATACATCCAACAGAACCAGAAATAAGCCAACCCAGGATTGTGTCATGTGTCTGGAGATCCACCTCGATACACCTGTATCGGTACATTTGCTGAAAATCTAATGCTATCTTGCGGAGAGGGATGTGTCAGATGTTACATATGAAGACATGATAACCGCAGTAACGTACAATGGGCGTTCCAAGGGCAGCTCGATGTGGGCAAGGGCGAGTTAGGAACAAGATTCGTGCGGAGCCGTAGGTTCAAGGCCATCCCACACCCGGTGATTGCAATCGGTTATGCTCCGCGTGGAATCCTGGGGGGCCCCCGGGAGCGCCTCTGTTGACGGAGACTATAATTCGTAGAAAGTACAGGCCAGCGGTGAGGGTAGTTGACCAGAAGCATCCTTGACAACATGGGTGCTACTGCCATTCGGGATAATGGCTTCATTGGAGGAAATGCATGAGAAGTAATAGATGTTGTACTGCTCGGATTCTTGCAGCTCGTTTTTGACAGGAACAGGAACCAGTCGCGCGTCGGTCAACCGATTAAACACATAAACCGCATTCCGGCAGCGTTCCTGTCAGTGGAATGTTAATTAAAATTTCCAACATTCCAGATTACTAGATGGGCTCGGATCGTACGCAATGATTCGCCTGAGATGGTTAGGGGAGTCTACAGCGGGGGTAATATAGTTGGCATTTCTGCTCCTAGCAGGCAGCTCATCCGAAGATGTGTCGCCTAGTGGCCCGCTGGCATCGTTACTGTTGCGCTCGTAGGAAAGCCCGGGAAGGGGGGAAAGCAAAGGAGAATGAGCGGGTAGAACTCGAGCAGGGGGGCCTGCTGGCTCGTGGCCATAACAGGAAGGTGGTGGTACCGGTTCATATCCTGTGTACGTCCTTCGAATTCCAACTTAACGACGCCAAGAATTGCTATCTGTTAAGCCCTTGTTTCGCCATATGACTTCATGAATTCATGATCTATTCATAGCCATTATCATGAAGGTCATCGGCGGATACCATATTTCTGCTACCGAGGCCCGCAAAGTCAACAAAAGCCTCAGTATTGATGATCGATTATTCGAAGATTACCGCATCGATTGGCCTATCAATGATTGGCTCGCTGATAACAACAAAAAAATTCTTGCTAGATGCAATCGTAAAGTCAAACGAAAGGGTGGCATTGATTGCGTCTTCTTCTTCACTCAGTTTCACGACTGGTATGAGGGATGGGAGCCTCTACTGCCCTTGGATGAGCGGGATGAGGACAAGGTGGTCAAGGAATGGTTGGAGGAGAATGGTGCCATCGACGTCCGTTGGGCGTGTATGGAAGATCGATATGGATTCACAATCGGGGGGACGGAACCGTTCAAAACCAACCGGGCTGAATGGGAGGTAGTGCAAGTTACGCCGGAGGAATTCCTAGCTCAAATGTCCAAGTGGCGAGGAGCCTCTGAACCCTGAGGAATAGAACATGCCAGAGTCCTAGCTAGATTGTTCTTATTCTGAAATCCTGCTGTGCACAATGCACGGCACAAGTTCACTGTTTGTCCAGCTCTCGGTGCACTGTGCTGCCACTTTTGTTCAGTCAACCTCCAAGTCCTCCGGAGCTATTCCATTGCCCAATATAGGTAGCGATTGGACTGGAAGAGTCGGCCGCCGGCAAGGCGTCGCGATGTTGTTTTGGTTTGTTTATCCACCGTTGACTCCCATCACGATAACCCGTACGTTTTTCTTTATCCAGTTGTTCACGCTGGCCTTCAGTACTACAAATGCACCGATTAGCCGAAATAGGGCTCAGAAATGATGACTTCGGCAGCACAAGGGGATTATGACTGTGGACTTTCAGTCAAACAACACTCTGGCCGCTCCAGCTCTGGCCATTGATGGTGAGTGGCATCCTAAACCGTTTCACTGCTGACGCTATCCCTCGCAGCCAACACAACATCCCTTGTTCTTTGCCCTGCCAGTAGCCACTGCTTCAATCTTCGTATGGGACGATCGCCAGCATCTCTCACTACTCTCACACTCCTCGCCACGATCTGTCTTCGCGCAGGATGCTTGCCTGCATAACTCTCCCCACTCTCACTCTGCCAACAAACCATTGGGCCACATACAGTCCCTCGACACTGATGACCACGTCACCGCTATGCTATGTACGCAGTGAAGACAACGTAGCCGATATATTTACGAAAGGACTACCTTGCGAAAGTGGTCCTTGATATTTTGCTGTTGCAGTAGCTATGCACCACAGAAATGATGGACGTTACCACAAGCTAATAATAGTGGCGCAGGGTCCAACATGTTATAAATAATTGGAAAAACAGCTCTTGTTGTCCCAGCTCAAATGAAACAGCTCCAGGTCGAAGATGAAAAGGATCCTGGAGTCCTGCCAGTGGTGGTGGCTACAGATTCATCAATGTATGCAATAAGAGTGTCAGTTCGGAAGGGGTCTGCGACCCTCTAATAATTCATTTCTATGCTAAAAAGAGGCGTGATATTAAGCATGATGTAACCTGACCAAGCTTTATCGGCGCGTCGCAGCGCCAGCCGCCGACCTCCGTTACGGCCAAACAAGCACCAACGTGCTCATCATGCGGCGCTCGATGTTTTGCTAAGTCCACATCTCAATTAAACAAAGCACTGATTGGATGGTTCGAAAAAAAGGAAGATCCACACTACCTCACTCATTATATTAAACAATGTCACGCGGTCGCTTAAATTTTATTCCCCAACCTCAGATTCTCATCTGGCGAGAAGCCGGGGTTTCCGACATTGTTTCATGTCCAAGCGGATATTGACCATCCGCAGACAATAAAATGAGAGCCTGTTTAGGTGCCCAAATGCCCACATCCCACAGTTGTTGGGCGGTCGTCGGAACACCGGCATGACTGTCGGACTTTGAACGAAACTTTAACCTAACGAGCATGGAGAATGCTCGCGCTCGGCACATTGGTCACCTTCGCCATCTCGCATTTGTGTACTCACTCTCCTTAGTGTATATATTTCTCTGTCATCTCACCATGCCACCAAAGTCTGCAGAGGCAAGGAAGGAAAAGGCTGTCTGGAATCACCAGGAAACCACTGCCCTTATCGACTACCTTCGTCAAGAAACAGGTAGGACCGGGAATACCAGCTATACAGCTGCGTCGTTCAACGCGGCTGCTGATCACATCAAGGACTATCATACCCTTGGCCCTGTGAAGACAGGGAAACACTGCAGGACGAAGTGGACAATGGTGAGATTGTATCAATAGATGGTATCCGATAAGCTGATTTTCAATTTGAATAGCTCAAGACAAAGTGGAGTGCTGCAGATAGGCTTGCATCCAGCTCAGGTGCAGGCAGTAGCTATAGCCCATTGACTGGTGTCAATGTGACCACCCCTGCTGAGCAGCGTGTCATTGATGACTTTGCTGCAAGTAATCCAGTATATTTGGTTGTCTTTTCATTATCATTCTACTTTAACAAGCATTCAGGACTACCAATCCGAAGGTTTCCAGTATTACAATGCCATGTCTTTTGTACAGCCATCAGTAGCGCACGGACAATTTGCATTTCGAGGAACGGCAAACATTTCCTGGGAGCCCGAAGGGAATGACGAAGACGATGTACCAAGTATGTCATTAAATATGTGCTACATATTCATATTAGACTGGTAACTAGGTGCCATTGGTACTCCAGTCGAAACGGCCGCTCCAATGTCTCAGCTATCACCACCATCCTTTGCCGCACCACCATCCCTGTCACTACCATTCGTTCAACAGCCAACACCGCCGTTATCTACAACACAGCCACCACTGCCACTAGCACCACAGAAACCACCATCGCCTTCCACTGCGCAGTCACCAGTGCAGTTGCCGCCGCCACCACCATCACCTGTTGCGCAGCTCCCACCATCACCATTGTCCTTTGTACAGCCATGGCTTCAGCCGTCGCCACCGCCGCCTTTGCATCCATTGCCGCTGCTGCCATTTCATCAATTGTCAGCGCAACCAACACGATCCCCTTCTGTAGCAACAACGTCTTCTTTTCCACTTCCAACATCAAGTTCAGACCACTCTGGAGGTAGTCGTTCAGCTGGGAAGAAGTGGAAGTCGGAACAAGGCTTGAATTCTGGTCGACCATTGAAAGTTAATCAAACTCTAATCCTTGCCAACAATATCCAGAGCTCTCTTAGCACTGTCGTTGATGCGCTCCGATCTGTAGGTAGCACCCCTGAAGCCAATGTTGATACTGCTACCAAGATGCTCAAGGAGACCAGCTTGGATGTCCGTGACAAAGCAATCCTTATGTCCATCTTTTCTACATATCCTCACAAGGCTGGTACATTTTGTGCTACATTACCTGGAGCTACCCGAGATTCATGGATTGCATTGGAGCTGGAATTGTTCAACTGTCAGAATCCTGCATAGCATACATTGTATGTTTTTATATCTGTAATATCACTATGTTTTCCGTGTGCAAGGTAACTAAGGCCAAGTATTTCCCTGTGCAAGGCAACTATTAATCCTCAATGCCACTATCCTCTTCACCAGCATCACTTGAGTCATCTTCTAAGAGCCCAGCTTGAGCCCTCTCTTGTAAGACCAGTGTATATTGTCTCCACATGTCACCTGCAATTTGATTTCGACATCTAGAAGCTTCTGACTCATCTTCTTCATCCTCAACACCCTGAGTTTCATGATGTGAATCATCCCCTGCATAAAATCCACCAGCTATATGATCAGGACTGTTGACATCAAGGTGAATCTCATCCTGTGGATCATGGTATTTGATGAAATTGTGAAGTGCAACCAAAGCAGCTGGAATTCGTGATTGAATTTCAATGCTGTATTCTGGTGCAAGGAGCAAAATCCAAAAGCGTCGCTTGAGCACACCAAAAATGCGCTCTATAACATTCCGTGCTTGTGCATGTCGGAGATTGAATAATTCATACTTGTCTTTAGGCCTGGTTTGATTGATCAGTTTATATAAAGCAAAATAAATTAGATCTACCTGATCCCAACTCGGCCCCACTCTGCAAGATGGTAACGGACTCCACAATATGGGACAAGAAGCTGATCACAATGAGGGAAACCAGCATCAGCAAGATAATACCATCCTGCTGGAATCCTTAAGTCTGTGTTGATGGCATCTTGATAAACTCTTGCATCTGCTGCAGATCCTTCCCATCCTGTAAGTGCATAGGCAAATGTAAAATCAAAAGTACAGCAAAAAAGGCAGTTCTGTGATAAAAACCCCTTCCTATTCCGGTAAGCTCCCTGGTACAAGGCAGGTGGTGCAAAATGTATATGACTACCATCAATAGCACCAAGGGCATGCTGAAAAAATGGATATAGTTTTGGCTTGAGGTTTAGAGGATGTGATCCATGATCATAAGATGTTGGCTGGGAGACATGCTGTGTATAGAATGGTGGAGATGAAAAGATATTGGCCATTAGTTTGAAATATCTGATACAATAAAAATTAGGTCAATACATAGAAACAATGGGCTCACTTTGAGATTGTTGCATTTGATCGTTGGAACCGCTCACCAACATGTCGAGTTGTAAGGCCTGTGACAGAGATATAGAGGAAAATGGCCAGTTGTTCCTCCAGAGATACATATTTTGATCGTTGATATCCCATAGCATGCAGTTCTGCAATAAGCTCCTGAAATACATGCTTTGTTACACCCAATTCACAGCGAATGTGTTTTGGGTGACCATTCAGCAGCTCTTGAACCCACCCTTCACCTGTAAGAAGAGAGGTGTGGTATGGCTCCTTGTCATTAAAAGTCCTTATGATCTGCAGCAATGTAGGGACAATGATAGTGACAAGCAGACTGACAAGGTGAACAATCCGCTGGTGTACCCTGGACGTGGTGGGCATAGTACAGTGTGGAATGTGGTGGTGGTTTGACTGGGAGATAAGCTGATAAGCTCTGATGCCGCACAGCTGGTCAAATTCAAACTCCGACACACATGAATAATTGTGGGAACGTTTCATTTGGGTCTGATCGGAGTCACTAAACAGGCTCTGAACCCGGTGAAATCGTGATTGGCCTGCGGCACTTAATACTAGGCTGTATGTGGGCCCACGCCACAATTCATTGCCATGTACTACACGCACAGGAATAGGTGGTGTCATACTCATTGGCGTTGAAATCCGGCTCCAGTTCAAGTAGGGGGTCGGGGATGGCGAAAGGCATTGCCCACCGTAACTAGTGAACAATGAGCGTCGAACGTGTGAAAGAGAGATGGATAAAGCAGGGGGGGTGTTGGTTGGATCCTCATTTTCAGAAATGAACGAGAGCCTTTATAGCTCTCAGCGCTGGAGGTGTGGATGCGGTGAGCAAAGGGAACACAGCCGCATCCACGTGACACTACAAAGACTTAATGCGCTGCATTTACGCCCTGCTGGGTGGTGACCGTCACACACTTTACGACCTTCCATTCTGGGAAGGAGGGTGCCTCAGCGTGCCTCGGGCGGTGGTCCCGGCCCTGACTTGACGTAACCCCACTCGGCAATCGTGGCAATCCCATCAATTCCCCTTATCACCCGGGGCTGTGACACTCTGCCGAAATCACGTCGAACACATGCTGTTCATTTATTCACCATTATATGTAGATAAAAGAATGTAATGTAGCTGGCCTAAATGGATTCTAAATGAATGTAATGTAAGAAATGAGTGAGAGGACAGTCCATGCAGTCTATCATGTGGCTCTCTGTGTTGAGGGAGCCTGAAGCTTGCGTTCCTCAGGAGTTCCATTGCGACTATTGCGTTGCCTCCCATGGCACCTGTGGATGGCCCTCATGAGAGGGTCCATGCCCTGGACTGCCTCGGGGTAGTCTTGAAGGAAACACACTTTGTCATGCAAATATCTGAAGATGTAACATTGGTTGGTTAGCAATGGTTGTCGAGCTGGAGAAAGCAGCATGCATGCATCGTATTCAACTGCAATTGTCTCCCGGATACTCCACTTTGTGCCGTTCAGGAGGCGCATGGGCCTGGTGTACTTGTAAGGCTCCCAGTCCCTTGTTACAATCATGAAAATCGGCATTACATTTTCAATCTATCTATCAATGGTCGGGGACCACTACCACAATCTTTATACAGGCCAGGAGCCTTAGGAGGGAGCCTGGGAACACTTTGCGTGGGTTAGCGCATGGGAGTGCTTACTATGGAACAGGACAATGGCCATACAAGGCAGCCATACACTATACTAGGAAGGACAGCCGGATTAGGCAAGAGGATCGCGCCCTTGATGGCATCATTGATCGACGTCGGCATCAACGCATCAGGGATCATGTCATCACGCATCAGGAAGCAGCAGTGGCAGCGCATATGGACATATGGGATTGCAACACAGCCTATGGAGACAAGGAGGCTTTAAGGATATAGCCCCTTATAGTTATAAGGTCTAGAGCAACCCGGACTGGTCCAGAGGATGGCGTTACAGCGGCTGCGCCCAAGAAGCATAGCAACGGTGACAGCGTGGAGGCAGCGCTCATACAAAGACAATAAGGAGTATGGATGCTGTGGAGTGCTGGGGGGTTCTAGGTGGTGGCAAGGGTCTTGGTAGAATAGTATATAAGTAGTGCAAGTGTCTTGAGTCGCCCCAGACTTAAGATGGTTTCTCTTATGCCCATGTAAGACTCTGTCTGTAGTACAATATACCTTCCTTCCCTCCCCCCTTCTCTCCCCTGCTCGACGAGGCCTGTGGGTCTGTGTCCTAAAGGACGGTGGGTTAGTGTTGTTGGGCGTGAGCTCATAACATCCCTCAGGAATTCATCCCACTGCTGCACGGCCACCTTCCAAGCATTTGGGCCTTGTGGGATGTCTGGGATGACTGCACCTGGTATAGGTGCCAAGCGTTGTTGGGATGGTTTCTGTTTGCTGGCTAATGGCTGGGAAGTTGTGGCCTCATGAGTGTTGGACACCAGTGCAAAAGGTGCGACTGTGTGACCTGATGTGGCAGTGTGTTACGATACTGGACATGTTTTACGATTTTTCTATATTTTTCTATATTTTATCTGGAGGCCTACGGACACTTGGAAGGATACCAATACGCATAGGGGCTTGGGGGGATCCGTTATGGAAGGACCGGTTAGGTAAGCCATGGGTGGCTGTACGATGGTCTAGGCATAGGGGTCCGGGCGAGTCTGGCTATGGAGGGGTCTGGAACGTTGCTGCGCGTACACAGCCTTGGAGGCAGTGTAGTCTGTGCGCACAGACCAGGACCAAAGGTATATAAGGAGGGCGTATCCGTAGGTAGGAGTCCTAAGACTCTAGATAGTTTGCTCTAATCCAGCTTACTGGTCTACTGTGTCAATACAACTCTCTTCATTCTCTCCCCGTCTGAGACCTGTGGTTGTGTTTAGATTCGTCTTAACATAATCTAGAGTCTTTTCTACCACACCTCTCGCCGTCGTTGACAACCACCTCGGGCATCTCTTGCTCGCTGTTGTGCGCGTCCTCGACGAGTTCCCTCAAACCTGCGCGACGGACCTCGGTGCACGTTACACCACGTGACCACTGAGCCGCTCTCGAGGATCACCATCGCCGTCGACAACAGATAGACTTGCTGATCGCTGTCAGTGACTACTACCGAAAGGTTGCTGTCGACAAAAGACATTCGGACGAGATCTGATCTGTGTGATTGAAAGTGCGGGCAGGCACTGGTCAGCAGACAGAACCGTTTGTCTCGGAAAAGCTCAGGAACGAGCGAAAGCAGTCCACTAGCGTGCCGTGTAGCAAGGAGAACAGTCTCGAGATACCAATTACGTATCAGATCTAACGATCTGAGCACGAGGACACTCGAGTGAAGCCCCAGGCACCACGCTTTTGGGTCAGTTGGCGGATTTAAATCGAAGAATTGAGTGCGGGTGCGTTATTGACCGCATCATAGAATATTCGCATTAGGACGTGCGAGTATTGAAGAAGAGTCAACAGCCTTTTTACTTAAAAGGTCTAAGGCGACGTCAGGGAAGCAACCATGGCTTCTTTATTCAACTACATCATCCCCCGCGCTGGCCTCACTCTTGTGCAGGCTGGTAAACGCTTCGGTATCGAATGGGCGCAGGAGTGCGCAGAAGAAATTACTCGGTCGGTCGCCCTCGTTACGGACAACTGACAACGCGACGCCCATGTTCGGGCATATTACATTTGGCGCAAGGCGCAGCACCAGGAGCGACGACTCCAACAACGTCAGTACAGGTTCCAGCTGTGGCAGCAGGAACAGGAGGACCTCCGAATTCAGGAGGACGCTTGGGAAGAGCTTCTCAAGCAGCGCCGGGAAGAACTCCGGTATCAGAAACGGGTTGAGAAGGAGCTCGCCCAGATGGAGAAGGATAGGCAGACCCTGGAGGGACTGCTACACGATATGGATCCCGAATCGGAGATCCGCCAACGTTTGTTTGACACGCCGTCAAACATCCAGCTCTTATTGATGGGCTGGAACATCATCACACTACGACACAACGGTTTGGTCTTGTCAGCCAAAGAAAGAAATCGGCTCATGCATGCCGAGAACGGGAACATCAAAACCCGTAGTTACAACAGGGCGACCGCAGAGATCGCCAACCAGGAACGATTGGACGGGAAACGACCCGATCCATATATGAAGGCACGCCTCAAACGGAAGGACATGCCAACCAGGTACAACACGCCATACCTGGTATCCCCGCTCGTAATGAAAAACGATCCTGGCACTTCACCCCTGCTGGGACTAGCAGATTTCCTCAAACTCGTTGGGGAAGATCTCACATACACGGACGATTGGGTCAAAACATTGATCCGTCCAAAATTACCAAGCGTGCCCGTCACGGACATCCAAGAGGAGAAACCCTGGCGAAGGAGCGGGTACTGCTACATGTACCTGTTCAAGAAAGAATTCTATCACACGTTCGACTGGCCGGAGTGGCCGACAGTAACACAGATTCTGTCCTGGGAACCGGAGATGCGTGACGAGACCGTCAAGTTTGGTCTCCAGGACCATCACAAAAATGACATGTTCCATGTCATCGAACGAGCCGCGCTGCGCCCGCATGAGGACGAGTCCTATACATGGAAGGACATGAAACTTATGGAGGGACGCAGCAAGTACAACAAGTTCGCCCGATTTGGCGGACAAAAAGAGTCTAAGAAAGGGAAGGCACGAGCCTCCACCATTTCGTCCTGGGTCGCAGGACAACCATCAACGGCGCGCTCGACGTCAGCGCCCATGTCGTATGCCCAAGCGGTAACTATCAAATCTGGACCTAGCAAGTCGCTAACCAGAACCGCAGGGGCAGACGCTAACTGGTACAACGGTACCATCCCTTGTGCAGCGGATTGGTTATCCGCGGACACTGAACCCAAACAGGGGTTCAATGAGGAAAAGAAAAGGACCATCGACAACTGGAAGCGGGAAGTCGAAAAAGAAATAAGCATTCCGTACCCGTATCCACGCCCAGCACATACAAAGCATATGTTACATCCGGATGTACCCGGATATTGCTACTTGATTTTAATTAAAAATCAGTTCTGGGATATGTACGAATGGCCGGCATTCCCTCAAATTCAGGAAATCAACTCGTGGGATTACAATTTGCGCAACACTCACGGTCGTGTAAATATCCGACGAACATACGGATATAATGACTGCTACCATATCGAGCGAGTTCCCAAAGGACCTAAGGGTTGGGACATGATCGCATCACTAGTACGGTCCGGTCATGATCGCAAACATATGGGTGCCATCGATTGGGATGCAGGGGCAGACCGATACCTGAAAAGACCCCGAACCGCCATGTTACATAACCGTATCCCCGGTTATTGCTACTTGATTCTGATCAAGCATAGGTATTGGGATGCCTTTAATTGGCCAGCGTTCCCCACAGTCGACAAAATCTTGTCATGGCAACCGGCGTACAGAGAAAGCACAGCCATTATTGAGTCTACAATAATGCCAGAACTCGAGCGCATTCATGTATCCGCTCGGGAACATGGTATGCATGGCTGGGAAGAAATGTACCGATTAAAAGGCCGTGGGTTTGGTCAATATACAGTGGGCGCATCAAGGAACGATAACCTGACGAGATTTCTGGGTCGAGAAATTCGTCGCATTAGACTAAATCTACCAGGCAACCACCCAAACAGGCGATTCCAACAGCAGGTTCAAACTGTAACAAAGATCTTCGATCGTGTAACACCTGCTATCCCGGATATTGTTACCTTGTTCTGTTCAAAGAAGAACTGTGGAGCGCATTTGAATGGCCCGCATTCCCAACGTCACATTGGGTAAATCAAGTCGATCCGCAATACCGCTCAAATCAGCCTGTTAAATTTAAAGTGGTGCGACACAACAAATGGGTTGGATTCCATGTGCGAACCAGCGTCAATGGGACAAGTGGATGGCCGATGATCCAGGCAATCGTTAATGGGGATCTTGGGCACGTCGAAATAGGTTTTGGCTGGACAAACACAATGACTGCATATTTGCAGTCAGCGATCTATCAGTACAACTACTATTTCGGGCCAAATGCAAATCCAAGACCGGAACCATTAACTGTAGCAGGGGGATCAACTCCGCAACAAGTGGCCGAGAGAGACGAAGTCATCCAAGAATGGAATGAAGGGACCAACCAAATGGCGGCGCACATGGGAAATCTGTTTCAGCAAGCAGTAACAGAATATCAGAATACCCGACCCCCACCACCTAGTAGATCGCTGGTGAAATTGGAACTACCGGACCATTATGAAGGGGACCCCGCACAAGTAGACGCATGGTGCAGAGCCATGGACGTATACTTTGAATTGGCGCACGAAACAGATTATGGCAGGCGTATCTATATTACGCTGGGGCGGATTAGAAAAGGAAAAGGAGATCGGGCTGGCACATGGGCCGCTGTCAAATTAAAAGAACAAATTGACAGCGACACGGATTTTAATCAAAAGGTTGCGGAAGAAGGATGGCCAGCGAGATTAACCTATCAGGAACGAAGAGAGGGACACTTTGTTCCTGCCTCGATCGGGGTAGCAGCTCACTATCAACGAAATCCCCAAAGCATCAAACCTCCCTTCTTAGGATGGGCAGATCTTAAAAGGCAGATGCATGATTTCTTTATGTCCAAAGAAACCAGGGAACATGCTGTTGAACAAATTCAAAAGCTGCAGCAGGGTAGTCGGGCCGTGGAAGATTATATCATCGAATTTAAAGCTCTGTTACCCTTGACCGGATGGAATGCTAGCGCCGCCAAGGATCATTTCCAGAAAGGGTTAAATCCAAACTTAGGATTTGAATTGATCCGGGTCGGGGACTTAGACGCAGGGGACACCTTGGAACGGATAATGGAAAGGGTCACGGAGTTGGCACGTGCGTATCGAAGGGCTCGAGACGCCTATGGTGATCGACAGAAAAAGACACCGTTCAAGGAGGACTACCAAAAACCTCAGCCCACGTCGCGAACCTATAAACCGGCTCAGGCATCAACGTCGACTCACGATTCCAATGCGATGGATGTAGACAAGGTCAAACGTGCACCGGGTGCATGTTACAATTGCGGAAAGAAGGGTCACTTTGCAAGGGAATGCAAAGAACCAAAGAAACACACGTGGGCCGAGAAAGGAAAAGGCCGTGTTAGGGAGATGAAGATCCAGGAGCTCACGGAAGAGCAATGGAAAGAATGGGGAAAAGAAAAGGGTTTTGGCGACAGCCAGTAGGCACGCGCTCCGCGCTGCTGGCTAATAGAGTTTCTGTACCGGACAATGATTCTTGTGTAAAAGTACCAGAATTGTTATATGAATGTTCTCCCCTCATTCACCGGATACGAAACTTGAGTGTGAGCGTAAAAACAAATCGGTTGACTCCATGGACCCCTGAGTGGGTGTTAAGACGAATTTGGCAGGAAAACAATGAAACTGCAGTTCGTTGCTTAAGGGAATGGGTACCGACTAAACGAGTCAACGAGGTCAATGCCAAGTTGGTAAATGACCTCAATAAACTATCAGAACAGGAAGCGTTGTGGAACCTGACCCAATTACGTCAACAGTTGGTACACGCAACAGGCAAGCAGGAAATAGACCTGCACTGTGTATTAACGACAATGGACACGGGCGAGACAGTCAATGTATTAGCATTGGTTGATTCAGGGTGTACCGGCTCCTGTGTTAATGAAGAATTTGTGGAACGACACAAATTAAATAAACGACGGTTGATAAAGCCGTTACCAGTCTACAATGCGGATGGATCCCGGAACTCAATGGGAAGCATTGAATACATGACGCAATTCAAGCTGCGAATTGGGGATCATGAGGAAATAATGGAATGCAGCGTGGCGCGCTTAGGAAAAACGGATTTGTTCCTAGGTCATGACTGGTTAAAACATCATAATCCAGCCATTGACTGGAAGCGAAAAGAAGTACGGTTCACGCGATGTCCAGGAACTTGCTGGACGGCATCCCAGGTGGAAGAACCGGAAGACGAGTCAGATCCAATAGAACAACTGGAGGAAGGCGAACGATTATTGGCCATTGATATTGGAGAACCGGAGCTACGACTACGCTCGGTAGCAACCAATATAGCCGCTAAGGAATCAGAAGCCGCCCAAAAGCGCACCTTAGAGGAAGTAGTGCCTAAGCACTACTTGGAACACCGAAAGGTCTTCGAAAAGGAGACCTTTGACGAACTACCACCACGACGGCCATGGGACCATGCCATTGAACTAATACCGGGATCTAAACCAGTGGATTGTAAGATTTATCCACTGAACCGGGATGAACAGGCACAGTTGGACGAATTCCTGAAGGAAAACTTGGAGTCAGGACGAATTCAACCGAGTAAATCTCCCATGGCGTCTCCCTTCTTCTTTGTAAAGAAAAAAGATGGTAAATTACGACCGGTACAAGACTACCGACGATTAAACGAGATGACGATCAAGAACCGCTATCCGTTACCACTTATCGGAGAACTAGTGGACAAGTTGTCTAAAGCCAAGATATTCTCTAAAATGGATATCCGTTGGGGATACAACAATGTTCGCATCAAACAGGGCGATGAGTGGAAGGCGGCGTTCAGAACGAATCGGGGGCTTTTCGAGCCATTAGTAATGTTTTTTGGATTAACCAATTCCCCGGCTACTTTCCAAACCATGATGAACGATATATTCCGGCAAGAAGTTGCGGAAGGATGGGTCGTCATTTACATGGACGATATTTTGGTGTTTTCATCTACACAGGATGAACACACCAAACATGTTAATCGTATACTGGCGAAGCTGGAAAACCACAAGCTATCCTTAAAGCCGGAAAAATGCTGGTTTGATCGACCAGAGATCGACTTCCTGGGATTAGTGATTAGCGAGGATTCAATCCGGATGGAGACCGGCAAAGTTAAAGCAATCGCGGAATGGCCAACACCTACCTGCAAACGGGAATTGCAGCAGTTCTTGGGTTTCGTAAACTTTTACCGACGTTTTGTGGAAGGATTTGCGGCAACGGCCAAGCCGTTGACAAAGTTGACAGGAAGGGATGACTGGCTGTGGACCGAATTGCAGGACACCGCCTTTCAGGGACTGAAAGACCTTGTGGTGAGGGAGGTTGTACTCAAAATTCCCGATGACGAGGGTCAATTTCGCATCGAAGTGGATGCCTCGGATTTTGCAATTGGCGGAATTTTGTCACAGCAAGGAAAAGACGAATCTTGGAGACCGGTCGCGTTTATTTCAAAGGCCTTAAACGACGCTGAGCGAAACTATGAGATCTACGACAAAGAAATGCTGGCGGTCATGCATGCATTTTATGAATGGTCGCACTACCTCAAAGGCGCTAAGGAGATCGTGGAAGTATTGACGGATCATCAGAACCTGACGTATTTCCGGAAACCGCAGAATCTCAATCGACGACAGGCGCGATGGGTCACGGACCTACAGGAGTACAATTTTGTCATCAAGCATCGCTCAGGAAAGTCCAATTCCAAGGCAGATATCTTATCACGGCGAACAGATCATCACCCGGGAGGTCCAGACAATGAAGGGGTCGTTTTGCTTAAAGACGATTTGTTTGTTAGGGTATACGATGACGACAGGGCCATCGAAGACATCATTAAAGACATCCAGAAGATTCCTAACCGGCAATGGGAAACCCAAGTACGGAAAGGGCTGGATAATAATAATGAGGACTTTAAGGTTGCCAACGGACTAGTGGAATGGAAAGGACGGATCTATGTGCCTGCAAACATACATACGCGCGAATCGTTACTGGCAATTTACCACTCCTGGGGACATCCAGGAATAGATAAAACAGTTGAACTAGTAACTAGAGATTTTTGGTGGCCGCAAATGCGCAAGGATATTCAGAATTACGTCGCTGGATGTGAAACCTGTCAGAAAGTCAAACCGGACAGACAAACTCGAGCGGCGCCGTTGCATCCTAACGAGGTACCAGAGGCACCATGGGAGATCATTTCAATGGACTTGATTGGACCGCTCCCGGAGTCAAAAGGAAATGACATGATCCTGGTTATTGTGGATCGGTTCACAAAAAAGTCGTATTTCTTACCCACCACCTCTACAATCACATCGCAAGGAGTTGCCACCTTATTCCGGGACAATGTATTCAGGGAACACGGCTTACCCAAGAAAATCATTAGCGACCGAGGACCGCAGTTTGTGTCGAAATTTATGGACGACTTGTATGGCATGCTGGGAATTAAGGCAAATCGCTCTACGGCGTATCATCCGCAAACCGATGGACAAACGGAACGCGTAAATCAGACAGTCAAAGAGTTCCTCACAATGTTCGTTAACCATCGACAAAACAACTGGAGTGATTGGCTAGCTGTGGCGCAATTTTGCCATAACGATCGGGTGCATTCGGCACAGGATATTCACCTTTCTTCATGAATTACGGGCGACATCCGTACAAGGGGTTAAATCCGACTTACGTTCCTAAAGTAGTCGCGGTAGAGGACTTAGCAAAACAGGTTGAAGGGATTCACGCGAACGCAACTGCTGCTCTGGAGAAAGCTGCAGAAACTATGAAGCGGAAATATGACGAGTCGAAGGCTCCTGCACGCCAGTATCAACCGGGCGATAAAGTTTATCTGAGCACCGCGAATCTTCCTACCCTGCGCGTCACAAAGAAACTAGACGGCAAATTCGTGGGACCCTTGGAGGTCGTGAAGAAAATTGGGCAGTCGGCGTATCAGTTGAAGATTCCAGCGTCCTGGAAAATCTACAACGTATTCAACGAAATCCACCTCAAACCGTACAAGGAACCGGTTTTTCCTGGTCAAAAGGAGAAAGCCGCCTCGCGCAAAGAAGCGCAGATGGTTGAGGAGTCAGTTGATGACGAATACGAAGTGGAGGAAGTCATGGACAGCCGTGTCAGTGGGCGTGGCGGTGGACGCCTGGAATACCTCGTCAAGTGGAAAAACTACCCTGTTGAGGAGTCAACCTGGGAACCGGCGGAAAATTTAGGCAACGCCAAGAAGGAAGTTACAAAATTCCACAAGGCGAATCCTAGCGCGCCCAGGCGAATGGTCAATGTGCGCGACATTAGCGCGAGTTTCCGGAAGTGGCAGAACCACACAGCGATCCCTATAGCAAAGCGGCTGTACGGGTGGGAGGATGGCAAGTTTGAGCGCGAATACCTCGACAAGCTCAAACGAAACTGGCAGCGTTGGAAAGGCGACCGGCGCGATATATATGCCGAAGAAGACGCGCGGCATGAGTTCGTTAGGAACTCGAAATGATTTTACGACACGCATGGCTTCCCGGGACGTGAAGCCTTAAGGAGGGGGTCATGTTACGATACTGGACATGTTTTACGATTTTTCTATATTTTTCTATATTTTATCTGGAGGCCTACGGACACTTGGAAGGATACCAATACGCATAGGGGCTTGGGGGGATCCGTTATGGAAGGACCGGTTAGGTAAGCCATGGGTGGCTGTACGATGGTCTAGGCATAGGGGTCCGGGCGAGTCTGGCTATGGAGGGGTCTGGAACGTTGCTGCGCGTACACAGCCTTGGAGGCAGTGTAGTCTGTGCGCACAGACCAGGACCAAAGGTATATAAGGAGGGCGTATCCGTAGGTAGGAGTCCTAAGACTCTAGATAGTTTGCTCTAATCCAGCTTACTGGTCTACTGTGTCAATACAACTCTCTTCATTCTCTCCCCGTCTGAGACCTGTGGTTGTGTTTAGATTCGTCTTAACATTTGCGCCCACCAACAATTCCCACTGCCACGATTTGCGCCCACCACTGATTTGTTCCCACCACTTGCCTGCAAATATTCCTGCCCCTCAGGTAAGCAGCAACCCACCCCCCAAGCTCATAGCTAACTGGGCTAAACCAGATCCACTAGGAAAACATCAGCTGCTCGAGCTGCTGAAGATGCCAGTATGGCACCAACTCAGAACACACCGTAAGTCATACCTATAATGTTATACCTACATTGTACAGTTATGTACAATGTTTCTTGTAGGGCTGAACAAGTACTTGAGGACAGTGGTGTACCTGTTGCACCACCTGCACGTGTTCGCAAGTCTGCTATTTCCTTTGCCCCATCAAAGGCAGCCCAAATTCAATCAACTCGTATTCGACAAGATGACTTGGAGGAAAGTAGTGAGGAGTCAAGTATGTCATGTTGCCTTCTTGTGAGAAACTCATTTGAGAAGGTTCAGTCAATAACACCAGCAATGATGGTGACAAGAGGGATGTTAGTGATGATGATGGAAGTAGCAATGATCAGGAGCATGATGTGAGAGATCTTGACATGGAGAGTTTGGGTGTACAAGATGATATTGGGGATGAGGTCAGTTTGAATAGGCATATTCATAATTATATTTCTGAAGGCTGGAAACAGGATGAAAATTCAGATCCAATAAAGGAGGTTAGTTGATAGCATCAAATTGATGCCCATCTTTTCCCTAACTGACTGAAAGGCACAGATTGGTGGGAATATATTTTTTGATCAGGATGATGGTAAGATGGAGTCTTATTTATGTACTACTACAAGTCTCTGACATGAATAAGAAATAGGACCCATGCCTGCACTGGAAGGCTCCTCTCGCACCACTGGAGGTATTCTAAGGGCAATGCCTTAGGGAATGTCTTCAACCTTGGAGACACAGAAGATCTTACCCTGCCAACTGTTTCTGGTAAGGGATCATCAGGGTGCATGATGCCCTGGTTAAGGATCCTGGGGATACTGCTCCCAGGATGGTTTTTAAGATAGCTGTCTGCCCAACATTGGGCCCTGTCTTAACAAGTCTTGGTAAGAGGGCTCCTTACATTGAAGGTGAGTGATTTTGCTTGCATTTTCAAAAACCATGATATTGACTTGCTGTAGCACAAAACAGGATTATATATGTGGTAGAAGATGGATTGTGGAGTATCAAAGGCCCTTTCAGCAGTGCCTTTATTGATGATGAAGAACTTGAGTGGATAATTCTTGATGGAAAACCTACTGTGACCATCTGTGCTGTAAGTAAAATTATATCTGACATTTCTGAGAGCTAAAAGCCATACAGGAGTTAGACACTGAGATGGCCTACACCCCTCAAGGCAGGTCTGAGCCTCCTGTGAGTGTACAAGTAGGAAAATCTACAGGTGCAGAGCACTCCAAAAATGAACTTATTACATTGCTCAACATTCCTGAGCAATTGACAAGGGAGGTGAGCTCTAAGGCTCTTGGGATCAGGCAGTACTATGCCAGATACAAAGGGTGCCTGGAAGCTCAGCAGGCATTGGATCAGAAGGTGGGGGTGGGACCTGGCCTGGAAAGAGGCCTACTGCAATCACTATCATTGAACTTTTTGCATCCAAGTCAACCTGGTTTGCTTATGTGGTTCCTGCATTTTCTGATATCAATAATTTCCCTGTGCTCAAGGAGTGGCTGGAGAATGAAGTTGGTAGCCCCACAGACACAGAGGTTTGGGGCAAGAGGAAGGCTACTTATAACTTTGCTGATCTTAAAGATGAGAAAGAGAGAAGAAGGGGAAAGGGGAGAAGGGTAAGAACAAGAGGGACAATGTGGACAAGGGTGAAGGGCCATCTCAATTGGCCACAAAGAAGAGCCACAAGAGGAAGGCTAAGTAAGCATTGAATTGTACCTATGTGTTGTGTTTTTGAAATTAGGTAGTCCTATGCATGTCTTTTTTCAGTTCCCTACTTGGATGATGGTCATCATTGTGATGCTATGCTATGTTCCTGCTGTTGCTGCACAGGGAGAGCAACCTTTCCCTGATATCACATTCAAGGTGTTCAATAAATTTGTTGAGGATCACTTTAGCTCCACTGTAACATTATCAGTGGTGTTAATGACCCTCTTCACTACTATAGAGAATGTTGATCTGCTTAGTCTACACTTTCATCAAAGGAGTCCAAAGGGGCAAAGGAGGAGGAGCACAGTAGCAACAGGTTGGATTAGATGTCTGGGATATGCACTGAATGACAGGCTCAAAGAGACAAGCAGCCACTTGTTGAAGGCATCAGACTTGCATAGTGGCATTACAGATAAGAAAAAAGTTGCCATTGCTCATGGTCTCAAAATTGATGCACTTGCAAGACTTCTTGACTTGTACCCATGCAAAACAAATGGAAAATTCAAGGGTAATTTAAAGCCTGTTTCACAAGAGGAAATACAGCCTGTTCACATTGTTTGTCCAGGAAGAGCAGTTTGTCAGACACATGCTTGCAATAAAAATGCTTTATATCAATGGACAAGACAGCGAGATGTTCCACATGTGCGACTCATTAAGAACTTCATTTCTTATGAAAAAGTACCTGTCTTGTCAGGGTATTGCAAAGAGTGCAAAACACTGTGCTATGCTGATCATGAGAGGGCACCTATAGCAAATGGGAATAGACATGAGCGGGTATATCTCAATGCTGCTAAGTATGTCAAGATTGGAAGAAATTTGTGGGTTGATCGCAGATTTACTTCAGCTGTGCTGAGTGGCATATACACTTTCCATGCATCTGCAGCTGCATTTTCAGATTTCTGCAATGATGGACTGAGTCATCTGGGGAAAGTGTCAAGACGTCAGATCTGGCAAGCATTTGTCCAAGAGTCTATACGTTTCATTGCTTCAAACTTAAACATAAACCTCACATTGCAAGATGGTCTGTCAATAGATGAGGTCACAAGAGAGGCATTTAAAACCCTTGGTGAGGATGGAATTATCAGGGCTGCTGAACAACATACTTGTGAAGAATGTACACACAAATATAAGGAATCTGCTGATGTCATCTTATCTAATGACATATCAGGCATGGTGGGAATGGATGAAGTTCTCCAAGGTGAAACCAATGTAGAAAATGAGCCAGGTAGTCCAAGTACAGATACAGAAAATGCACCTGTGACAATGGTTGTTCTGGATGGCATTGTCATGGGCCATTCACACTGTGCCTATAAAGACTGCATCAGTGACCTGCAAAATTCAAGAGGTGGCATGTATTGTGCTTTTCATGAACATTTGTATGGTGGTCTTTGCCATGTTGCAAACTGTTCCAATCCAAAGGTACAAGGAACTGAAGCCTGTGAACAACACCAAGGTACTTGGCAAATGTATTTAAGGAATCACAGACAACAGGCATTGGGAGGTTTTAGGAGAGCACTACGAAGGCCAGATGAGACATGGCCATGGATGCCTCAGTCAGACAATAATGTGCATCCACATGATGAAGAACAAACTACACATACAGCAAGAAATTCCTTTACTCCACCAAGATTCTACTGTGTAGAAACCATATGTGCACCCTGGGGAGTTGTTGTAGCTTGGGCAAAATTTGCAAAGTCAGAGTCACCTGGAAATATCATGGGTTTTTTGGAGAAAGTTTATCCCACTTCCGAGTCCAGGCCTGATTATGTTTGCATTGACAAGGCCTGTTTAGTTCTTCGAAGCTGTCTAACAAATGGAAAATGGGAAGAATGGAAGAATACAACTAGATTTATAGTTGATACATATCACTACTCCAACCACAGAGCAACAGACCAACTGTGTCGGGAGTGGTGCAATCCTGCCCCTATGAATGGTTCTGCTCCAAACCTGGTTATTGCAGGAAGAACAGCTCAGGGAGAGCTTTATTACAAGCGTGCCTTCAATACACAGGCATGTGAACAATTGAATGCATGGCTAGGTGGATATGAGCAAATATTGAAAAGGATGACCAGTGGAAATTTTAACTGGTTCCTGCATACTATGCTCTTCTATCACACAAGACATGTCATCAACAAACAATCAGAGAGGGAAAAAAAGGGGCCACAGGTGGATGGTGATGGTGTTGGTGATGGTGTTGGTATTAATGCAGATGATGATGGTTTGGAATAGTGTAGTTGTAGTTGTTGAGATTTGTTATGTGACATTAACAGATTTTTGTTGCCATTGCTGCAGTGATGACAAGTGAGCAGGGAGTAAGCAGGACTCCACAGGGACTCCTGTCCAGTCCTTGCATTTTTACTTACTACTTTTTTGCAGCAGTGAACAAGGAGTGAGCAGGACTCCACAAGGACTCCCAGTTCACTCCTGGCTGGACAACTCCTGGCATTTTTTGCTTTTTTGCAGTCAATGAGGAGTGAACAGGGAGTGTACAGGGAGTCCACAAGGACTCCTTCTCCACTCCTGGTTGAAAGGCTCATTTTATGTCAATTTACCAGGAGTCTACAGGGAGTCCTGAGGAGTCCTGAGGAGTCCGGGAGTCTACAAGGAGTCCACAAGGACACGTGGGGGAGTGTAAAGTGTTGAAAAAAACATTTACGGAACAACCCCTTCTTGTCGCACCAGACTCCGACAAGAAATTCAGAATAGAGTCTGATGCCTCTGATTACGCAACGGGAGGAGTGTTATCAATGGAATGTGATGACAATAAATGGAGACCGGTAGCATACCTCTCCAAATCCCTTAATGAAACAGAGAGGAATTATGATGTCCATGATAAAGAAATGTTGGGCATTATTAGATGTCTCGAAGCCTGGAGACATTATTTGGAAGGAGCAAGGCAAGAATTCAAGATTTGGACGGATCACAAAAATCTTGAATACTTTATGAATGCAAAGAAATTGAATAGACGACAAGCACGCTGGGCATTATACCTCAGCAGGTTTAATTTCAAATTAATTCATAAAGCAGGAGTAACTATGGGAAAGGCCGATTCTCTGTCCAGGAGGCCAGACCATAAAAAGGGGATAGAAGATGATAACAAGGAAGTTACCTTGTTAAAACCGGAGTTTTTCCGAATTGCAGCACTCCAACAAGGTCATGTGTTGGTTAATGCATCGGAAAAAGAAATTTTAAACAAAATCCGAAAATCAGAAGAAAAAGATGAAGAGGTAGTGAAAGCGGTTGAAGCCATGAAAAAGGCAGGAGTCAGGCGACTCAATGCAGGGGAGTGGCAGATGGAACAAGGACTTATCCTCTGGCAAGGAAAGGTTTACGTTCCCAAAAATAACAAATTACAAATGGAGATAGTTAGGCTCCATCACGATACACCTATTGCAGGACATGGAGGACAATGGAAGACAGTTGAACTCATCACAAGGAATTATTGGTGGCCAGGTGTCACTAAATTTGTTAAAAAATATGTCGCCAGATGTGACAAGTGCCAAAGAAGCAAAAACTTCCCAGAACCACCAGCGGGAAAGTTGATGCCCAATTCGGCACCATCAAAGCCATGGACGCATATATCAGCAGACTTTATAACAAAGTTACCTGAATCGCATGGATACAATGCAATTTTGGTAGTCTGCGATAGAATGTCTAAAATGGCACATTTCATCCCAACATCCGAAGAAACGTCAGCACAGGGACTGGCAACGTTATTCAGGGACCATATATGGAAACTCCATGGTCTTCCTGAATCTATTATTTCAGACAGAGGCCCTCAGTTCGCCGCTCAAATGATGAAAGAACTGAACTCAATGTTAGGCATTTCTACAGATTTGTCTACAGCTTTCCATCCACAAACGGATGGACAAACAGAACGAATGAATCAGGACTTGGAACAATTCCTGAGGATTTTCGTAGATCACCGACAAGAAGATTGGTCGGGATGGTTAGCCATTGCCGAATTTAGTTACAATAACAAAATTCAGGCATCCACGAAACATACACCATTTTTCGTAAATTACGGAAAACACCCAAGAATGGGTATTGAACCCAGAAAAGAAGGAAGTCATCCAGCAGCAGCAGACTTTGTGCAGAAAATGAAGGAAATTCATGAAGAAGCGCAGTCAGCTCTAAAGAAATCACAGGATGACATGAAACTATACGCAGACAGACAACGTTCTGAAGCACCAGAATACAAAGTAGGAGATCGGGTTTGGTTGTCAACCAAAGATCTCTCCTTATCTGGACGTCCAACCAGGAAGTTGGCAGAGCGATGGATTGGTCCTTATCCAATTAAAAGGATTATTTTGTCAAATGCGGTAGAACTCAGTCTACCTTTCTCACAATAAATCCATCCTGTTGTGAACGTTTCTAGAATACGTCCTT
This sequence comes from Amanita subjunquillea, assembly GCA_020011035.1. Classification (NCBI taxonomy): domain Eukaryota; kingdom Fungi; phylum Basidiomycota; class Agaricomycetes; order Agaricales; family Amanitaceae; genus Amanita; species Amanita subjunquillea. The sequence continues at coordinate 346,731 of JAEBUT010000023.1, read as the reverse complement.
ATGTGAAACCAATGAGAGGACAACGAATGGCTGCTCCACCACCGGTGGAAATTGACGGAGAAAAAGAGTACGAGGTAGAAGAAATCCTTGATGTAAGGTTGAAGAGAAACAAGATGGAATATCTTGTAAAGTGGAAAGGATACATGGCAGAACACAATTCGTGGGAGCCAAAGAATAATTTAGGAAATGCAAAAAGAAAGATAAAGCATTTCTACGATAAAAACCCAGGAGCGATAAGGGTCATTGATAAAACAATCTTTGATGGATTAGGCTTCAAAAAATATGAAAACTTCACGGAATTTCCTGGAAACGCCATTTCCAGAATCGATGTCAATGCAGTAGCAGAAACTGCAACATGGGAGAAAAATTGGCAAAAATGGAAAGGTCAATCATTGATCAAACAGTTAAATGAACCATCAGATCACGATGGTCCATGCAACTGTAACGGATGCTTAAAAAATTAAAAAAGGATTGGTCCTGGAGTAGGACCTAAAACTGCTTCACTTTGTTGCGAAAAGTCTTTCCAGACCAAAAACACACAAACAACATGCATTTGTATTTTGCTAGCATGGGCAAAAATCGTCGCAATAATAAACGTGCCAAACAGACAATCCTCACCATCGGTGGCCATTCCAATGTAGGTCACTGTTGCGAACAGTCATCCCGTTGTATATTTCCAGAAAAACCCAAACCATTACCATGCCGCCCTCCCCACCCTATCATCACCATGGAACGATCTGTCGAAGTATGGATCGAACAATACGAAATGGGTAGAGACCCATGGAAATTCCCGCCAAAAGCCTTCTGGGCTTGGCAAGTCTATATGCGTTGGAAACGCGAAAATAAAGGAGGACATTTATCCTTTGAAAATTTTTAGTTCGTCTAGGAAGCTGAAACCTAAAAAGGGGGTACTGTCATGACTCGTATTGAACACTCAAATTTCTAAGTCATTTTATATTCATTTTCCTTTGTATTTTACATGTAGGGTAGCCAAACACTTAGCTAAGTCGGCGTCTATCTTATCTAGTCAGCGCTAAGATTAGATTAGATTAGATAACGATTAGATTAGATTACGGACTACCGGACCGATGACTCATGCCTGCTGACTAATCCGCAGTCAGTGCGCAGCAGTCTTACTCATACAGGACTATTATTAGCGTAGGGTTCTACAGCCTTTAGGGTTGTAGGGGTTAGCGCACAGACCAGCCTGTATTGTATATAAACTATGCAACAAGCACCCAGAGTCCTCAGTCGAGTTCTCTTGGGTTTCCACTCTTCCCTCATCCCCTCCTCTCTTAAGTCTTCTGTTGGGGCCCTAAGCCGTCACGGCGAGGGTAGTCCTGATACATTGGAACAACGAAACAAACAAGGCAGAAGATCAACTATTCCTACCCCCAAACACTGAACCTGAGCTCACTTGGTGGCACAAGTTTCGAGTTGACAAAGAATTAGGAGACTACAGATTCTTTGCATTTGATAAACAGACTATTGCCAAGTGGAACGAATACAAGGAACAGCAACAGATCGAGATAGATCTAGCCTTTGGGGACAAACTGAAACAAGGAGAGAACTTGAAAGAAGGCACAGGACCAAAACACAAACCTGGAACACAGGATCCAAGACCTGAAACACCAGAACCAAAACAAGAACCAGAAAAAGGAATGTCAGACAACAAGGACACATCCTCAAAAGGGATAAAGGGAATCTCTGTTAAGGAATTCAAAGGACAGCACTCTAAGGCGAAACACTTCATCAATACATTTGATGACATCTTCAATCTTGATGAAGGGTGCTTTGAAACATCAAAAAAACAAATCAAGTATGTTCTCCTTCACTTAGGGGAAGAACTAGATGATTGGAAAGCCAATCTTCGAGGAGAATTAGAAGCAGCAGAAACAACCAAAGGAAAATCAGCAGAAAGCACATATGCACTCTCTTGGGATAACTATACCAGCTTCAGGCAATGATTCCTGAGCGACTGGGGAGAATCTGACAGCGCAGCCAGGACCCTGAATGATCTAGATAAAGTCAAAGTGGGTGGAGACATCAACATCCCTGCCTACATTCAGAAGTTCCAATCACTCATACACTCCACCAGAATTACAGGGTTCATGGCGCAGCACATTTACTTCTGTAAAGGACTCCCTGCATCAGTAGCAGCAAAGATCATTGAAAACCCCACAGTTGTCAGTATGGAAACAGCTTATAATGCTGCAGAGCGCTTGCATAATGCTTGGGAGACCCTTAAATTGATGAACCAATCTTCTGGATCAGGAGACACAAAAGGGTGTTTCAAATTTAACCGAAACCAGAAGCCCTCTGCATCCGGATCAAAGGGAATCAATGCTGTGAGCACAGGATGTCTTTCAGATGCCCAAAAAGAGGAATACCGAAAAACCAGCAAGTGTTTCAGATGTGGAACACAGGGACACATATCCAGGGACTGCCCAAACAAGGGGAACACCCAAACATCATCCTACAAGTCCTCCTCCCCACAGAATTGCACAATCAGAGCAGTAGAGGAAACAACCTTGAACAAATCAGCCACCCAATGCATTAGGGCCCTGTTGAAAGAACTCCCAAATGAAGAGCGCAAGAATACCCTCCAGGAACTTGAATCTGAGGGATTTTAAGAAGGAGACGCCAGAAAGCAGTTGATGCCTCCAGTACCATCAAACAGTTAGCACTTGACTCTGTAATTGTAAATTCCAATAATAACAAACAAATTTCTATTACTGTGCAAACAACCCATAAACCTGCTGAAATATCTGCCCTCATCGACTGTGGAGCAGAAGGAAACTTCATTGACAAACGAATATCAAAAGAACTACCTAAAGAACTCTTAAAACAACTGATTAGAGTCAAGAACGCCGACGGAACAGTCAATCAGAACGGATTAATCACTCATTGCACTTGTCTTACATACTCTATCGAAGGAAAGACGTACAGCAACTGGTTATGGATCACCAACCTAGGCGATCAGGAAATAATCTTTGGGATACCCTGGTTAGAACAGCATAATCCTACTATTGACTGGCAAAAGAAAACCCTCCAAATGGATGACAATCTAGAAAATACCAGACCAATTTGGCGCATAGCATTGGATACCCAACGATGGGGAGAAGACAAATATTGGATCAGGGTAAAGACATTGGCATCACAAGCACTTGAACACCAAGCAAAGCGAGATGAAGTGCCAACTGTCTTACCTTCTGAATACACGCCCTGGCAAGCCACCTTTGAAAAGAAAGCATCAGAGCGTTTCCCATCTTCTCACCCATGGGATCATGCAATTGAACTTAAAACAGGATTTATGCCAAAAGTCAGCAAGATATACCCATTATCACTAAAGGAACAATCAACCCTCGATGAATGGATTAAGGAACAACTTGACAAAGGATACATTTGACTGTCTAAATCACCACAGGCATCACCATTCTTCTTCGTCTCTAAAAAGGAGAGTGGCACACTTTGACCTTGTCAGGATTATTGATACTTAAATGAATGGACAATATCCACTACCTTTGGTCTCTGATTTTATGATGAAACTAGAAGGCGCAAATTACTTCACTAAGCTTGACCTGCGCTGGGGATACAACAACGTCTGAATCAAGGAAGGTGACAAGTGGAAAGCAGCGTTCATAACCAATCGAGGATTATACGAACCAACAGTCATGTTCTTTGGTCTTTGCAACTCTCTGTCAATGTTCCAAATGATGATGAACGGGTACTTCCAAGATATGATAAATGAAGGATGGCTCATCATCTATATGGACGACATCTTGATCTGTGCAAAAACAAAGGAAGAAATGTGGGAGCACACAGAATGTGTCTTGAAATGTCTACAGGAAAATGATTTATTCCTGAAACTCAAGAAATGCAAATTTTGCATTCAAGAAGTCGAATTCCTTGGCATGATCATTACACCCGGACATATCCAAATGGATCCTGTTAAACTTGCAGGAATTCATGATTGGCCAACACCAACAACAGTTAAACAAGTCAGATCCTTCCTTGGATTTGGAAACTTCTATTGGAGATTCATTGGCAATTTTGCCACCATAGCAAAACCATTGATGGACCTAACAAAGAAGGGTTTACTTTTTGATTGGACAACAATTTGTCAGACAGCGTTTGAAGAACTCAAGAACAAGTTTTCTTCCATGCCCATTTTACGCATGCCAGATCCAACCCAACCATTTATTCTTCAGATGGACACCTCAAACAAAGCTACTGGAGCAGTACTGAAACAAGCAGACACAACTGGAATGCTTCATCCATGCGGATTCATTTCCCATGCCTTGACACTCACAGAACAGAATTACCAGATTTACAATTGAGAATTACTTGCAATCATTAAAGGACTACAGGCATGGCAACATTTACTCCATGGATCACCACATCCTATAGTGGTTCACTGTGATCTTTTGTTCTATTGGTCACCTCAACAGTTAACACCTCGACAAGCACGATGGTCCATGATGCTCTCGGAATTTGATCTGAAAATTGAACACGTACCAGGGACCAAAATGTTTGAAGCAGATGCTCTATCTTGCCAACCTGATCATATGAAAGACAATGACACCCCAGACAATATAATCATGTTACCTGATAACAAGTTCATTCGCCTTATTGCTACAGACCTAGCGCAAGAGATTAGAAACGCTACAGCTCTTGATAGCTTTGGACGCACAATTATTGAAGTTATTGAAACTCAATGAGCTCCACCAATTAAATCTAAGCTTCAGGACTGGGCATTTGTTGACGGAATCATCCGATATATTGATAGAGCATACATCCCAGATAACAGCACACTCAGGACACAGATTGTCAAAACAATTCATGAATTGCTCACCTAAGGACATCCGGGTCGCATGAAAACTCTTGAACTCCTGCAACGCGATTATTGGTGGCCAGGAATGTATAAACATGTCAAAGAATGGATTACAGGTTGCGCCACCTGCCAACAGATGAAAGTAAATACGCATCCTAACACCCCGGCTCTTCTACCTATCAGATCTAAAGCAACTTGTCCATTCCAACAAGTCACACTGGATTTCATTATGGATCTACCTATTGCAGATGGATATGACTTGATTCTGGTCATGGTGGACCATGGTCTTACGAAGGGGGTAATTCTTACTCCTTGCAAGAAAACCATTGATGCCTTAGGAACAGCCGACCTTTACATCTCAGAAATATTCAAACGCTTTGGATTACCTGATATACTTATCTCGGATCAAGGACCACAATTTTCAGCTAAGGTCTTCCAGGAGATCAGAAAGACGCTAGGAATCGATCACAGAATGAGCACAGCCTACCATCCACAGACAGATGGAGAAACAGAATGTGTTAATCAAGAATTGGAAGTATATCTTCGGATATTCTGCACAAACAAACCTCATAGATGGAAACAATTACTCCCAATCGCCAAATTTGCTCACAATAACTGACATCATGACTCAGTTAAAGCCTCTCCATTTCAACTCATGTATGGAACAAACCCTGTTGTGCTACCAACTGCTGTGCAGAAAATGACAACACCTGCCACTGAAGAATGCCTACAGCTGTTACAAAAAGCTAGGTAAGAAGCGCTAGCAGCACATGAGCTAGCAAGACAGATGGTGGCACGACAAAGCAATCAAATTTGTACAAGGAGATAAAGTGTGGCTCGAAAATAGAAATCTCAACATACCTTATCAGTCCAGGAAACTAGCGCCTAAATGAGAAGGAACCTTTATAGTCAAACAAGTACTAGGACCAGTAACATATAAGCTCAAGCTACTGAAACAATGGTGCATCCTGTTGAACGACCTTCACCCTAAATACCCCCTAAGCATAGCCTTCAACACGGCTATCACTGGTTTGACCCTTAGAGGGGTATTTTCATTTATATATTTTCTTTTATTTACGTATATTTAATTACAGTTCTATACACAAATATGTACATACACTAAAAGTGTATATAAGACCTGTAGATAGAGAATATACGTTCAGTTGCTCTTTCTTGCCTACCAGCATGTGAGTATCTCCACTCTATGAGTGCAAGACCTGGAGAGGTCTCTGGTCACTGTCTCTGACAGTGATACAATACTCAAAACACCTGGAGAGGTGTCTGGTCACTGTCTATGACAGTGATACAATACTCTTGTCATCACGGACGTATGACTCTATGTCTAACGGACATATGAGCTCATCGTTCATGACAGTGACGACCACTGAGACAAACTATGTCTGATGGACATATGATTGCTGCTCAACACATCCATCCAGTCTTTCACATATCACTCCTTATGCCATATAGAGAAACTGAAACACACAGACCAAATTACACTACTCCGCCCCCTGATCTCATAAATGGACAAGAAGAGTTTGAGGTGGAAGCGATTCTTACACATCGAAAACGCGGAGCAGGATATCAGTATTTGGTTAAATGGAGGGGATATGGCCCAAACGACAACTCCTGGGAACCTGAGTGAAATTTGAACAATGCTGCAGACGTTTTACAAGCATATAAACTCAGATGACAATTGTAAAACCCCATGTCTTGTTATTGCAACCACCAAACTCTCAAACAAAACATCTGATATACTAAGAAATATTGTTCCACTTGAGGACAATACTCTCCAAAACCATATGAAAGTTTCAAAGGACGATTAATTACATTTCTCATTTATCATCCACCAGTCACTCCTTCAGAACCACCCCGATTAATCAAACCCAAGCAACTCAACTAGTTGCATATAGAACTCCCAGACTCATCGCCGGACATTTGGCACATCCACAGGGACATGTTGAAATCCCATTCAATGCTCGCTTACACTACCTCCCAAAGTACATGGATCTCACGTTCGATCCTGAAGAATTACCATACTATCCCAACGCAATGTCACCCTATCTTCTGTTGCCCAACAAACCCTTAATTCATACATGCAATGTGTATACTGAAGCAGCCCTTTGCTGAGAGAACCCAGCAGCCTTTGACCTCGCTCAACAGCTGATACACGCAGGAAAAGAAATCGAAATATACAGATGGGTTCCTACATTACAAGTCCCAGATGCAATCACAAACCTCAATAGAGCACTTGAAAGCCTTGAGTTTTTAGACACGTTCGACAGCACTGACAGACCCACTATACCCAATTCACCCGAAAGTATTGTGCCACAGGATGTCACTCCTGAAACAGGTACAGATTCAGAAGACAAAATCTCCACAGTTACCAGGAATGAGTTGAGTGAATCAGAAGAATCTGATGAAGGACTTGAATACATTCCCAGCATCAGAGCACCCACATTCTCTTACCAATCCATGGATGGGGAGCTCTGGACAGTCAATTGGGATGACAAAGTATTCAACTGAGGATAAAAGAGTGCCTTTGACAACAATGAACTTCTCAAACCCGCATAACTTACAACAATGTTCTTCTTTGTTGCCATCACCTACATTGCCACCCTCCTCTTCGCCCTGTTGGTCACTGCCTGTGGCCACTATTATATTGATACTCCCACCATCATCTCTTTCGCCACCTCCGCCCATGACCTCCCACTTGAGGTCTTTGTCTCCACCACTGTCACCATAGACGATTTCAACTTTGCCAACCTCCCTGCTCTTTATGAGCATCCCAAAGAACTCACTGCTGCCCCTGTCTCTCCCACGCATATACCAATTGTCCAACCCTGTAACACAATGCTCAACAACATCAATGAAAACCTTGCCACCCTAGTCACGTACTTCAACATGTTCACTGAACTGCTCGATTTTGTCACTGCGCTTGCCCTCACCACTGACGATCATTTGCTCACATACCATGAATGAGATGCCATGCTCGAGCAAACTAAACAATTAAAACAAGCCATTCAAACAGTACAATGGCGAGTGGAAACTGCAGAGAAGGACATTGGAAATATCATTGAGTGGCTGGAATCCAGACAGGATCATGGTTGGACAAATTCTTGGTAGAAGTTGGTGACTTCTTGCATATGAAGGGGGTAATGTTACAGTTTTCTCTTCGTTTCATCTTCCTGTCTCAGTAGACCATTTCATCTCCATCATTTCTCCCTAACTGCACATTGTACAGCCTGGATGCTATCTCCTTTCATAGCTGAAAATTCCAGCATCCTGGAAAATCTACAACATATTTAATGAAATCCACCTTAAACCATATAAAGAACCGGTTTTTCCTGGTCAGAAGGAAAAAGCCGCTTTGCGCAAAGAAGCGCAGATGGTGGAGGAGTCAGTAGATGACAAATACGAAGTGGAGGAAGTCATGGATAGCCGCGTCAGTGGGTGTGGAGGTGGACGATTGGAGTACCTCGTCAAATGGAAAAATTATCCAGTCGAGGAGTCAACTTGGGAACCGGCAGAAAACTTAAGCAATGCCAAAAAGGAAGTTCAGAAATTCCACAAGGCAAATCCTAGTGCGCCCCGGCGGATGGTCAATGTGCGCGACATTAGCGCTAGCTTCTGAAAGTGGCAAAATCACATGGCGATTCCCATCGCTAAACGGCTGTATGGGTGGGAGGATGGCAAGTTTGAGCGAGAATACTTAGAAAAGCTCAAACGAAATTGGCAGCGCTGGAAAGGCAACCGGCACGACATATATGCCGAAGAAGACGTGTGGCATGAGTTTGTCAGGAACTCAAAATGATTTTTACGACACGCGTGGCTTCCCGGGACATGAAGCCTTAAGGGGGGGGTCATGTTACGACTCTGGACGTTTTCTCTTATTTTATACTATTTTTCTATATTTTATCTGGAGGCCTACGGACGCTGGACGCAATACCAATACGCATAGGGGCTTGGGGGGATCCATTATGGAAGGACCGGTTAGGTAAGCCATGGGTGGCTGTACGAAGGTCTAGGCATAGGGGTCTGGGCGAGTCTGGCTATGGAGGGGTCTGGAACGTTGCTGCGCGTACACAGCCTTGGAGGCAGTGTAGTCTGTGCGCACAGACCAGGACCAAAGGTATATAAGGAGGGCGTATCCGTAGGTAGGAGTCCTAAGACTCTAGATAGTTTGCTCTTACCCAGCTTACTGGTCTACTGTGTCGAATCTATTCTCTTCTCCTCCTCTCTTTCGTGAGACCTGTGGTTGTGTGGGATTAGTCCTAACATCTTGACTCTAATCGGTTGTTTTAAGGGTTCTTTAGGTAGATCTTTTGATATCCGTTCGTCAATGAAGTTTCCTTCTGCCCCACAGTCAATGAGAGCAGATATTTCAGCGGGTTTATGGGTCGTTTGCACAGTAATGGAAATTTGTTTGTTATTATTTGAATTTACAATTACAGAGTCGAGTGCTAACTGTTCAATGGTACTGGAGGCATCAACCACTTTCTGGCGTCTCCTTCTTAAAAACCCTCGGATTCGAGCTCCTGGAGGGTTGTTTTGCGTTCTTCCTCTGGAAGATCCTTCAACAGTGCCCTAATGCGTTGGGCAGCTGATTTGTTCGAGGTCATTTCCTCTATTGCTCTGATTGAGCGATTCTGTGGGGAGGACTTGTAGGATGACGTTTGGGCATTTCCCTTGTTTGGGCAGTCCCTGGATATGTGTCCCTGTGTTCCACATCTGAAACACTTGCTGGTTTTTCGGTATTCCTCTTTTTGGGCATCTGAAAGACGTCCTGTGCTTACAGCATTAATCCCCTATGATCCAAATGTGGAAGGCTTCGTGTTTCGGTTAAATTTGAAACGTCCCTTTGTGTCTCCTGGTCCAGATGATTGGTTCATCAATTTCATGGTCTCCCAAGCGTTCTGCAGCGTTGTAAGCTGTTTCCATGCTGACGACTGCAGGGTTTTTGATGATCTTTGCTGCTACTGATGTAGGGAGTCCTTTACAGAAGTAGATGCGCTGCGCCATGAACCCTGTGATTCCGGTGGAGTGTATGAGCGATCAGAATTTCTGAATATAGGCAGGGATGTCAATGTCTCCGCCCACTTTGACTTTATCTAGATTATTCAGGGTCCTAGCTGCGCTGTCAGATTCTCCCCAGTCGCTCAAGAATCGTCACCTGAAGCTGGGGTATTTATCCCAAGAAAGTGTATATGCGCTTTCTGCTGATTTTCCTTTGGTTGCTTCTGCTGCTTCCAATTCTCCTCAAAGATTGGCTTTCCAATCGTCTAGTTCTTCCCCTAGGTGAAGGAGAACATATTTGATTCGCTTTTTTGATGTTTCGAAGCGCCCTTCATCTAGATCGAATACGTCATCAAATGTGTTGATGAAATGTTTTGCTTTAGAGCGTTGTCCTTTGAATTCCTTAATGGAGATTCCCTTTATCCCTTTTGGGGATTCTTCTTTGTCGTTTGACATGTCCTTCTGTTTCGGTTCTGGTGTTTCAGATTTCGGGTCCTGTGTTCCGGGTTCGTGTTTCGATTCTGTGCCTTGTTTCGAGCTTTCTCCTTGTTTCGATTCGTCTCCAAAGGGGTCTATTTCGTTCTGCTGTTGTTCTCTGTATTCGTTCCACCTGGTGATTGTTTCTTTGTCAAATGCGAAGAAGGAGTAATCCTTTAGTACTTTGTTAACTTGGAACTCATGCCACCAAGTAAGTTCTGGTTCGGTGTTTGGAGGTAGGAACAGTTGATTGTCCTTGTCGTTTTCTTCGTTGTACCAGTGAATCCAAACTTCTCCTGGTAGCTCGTCGTTGTGATCTCCTTCTTGGTACTCTCCTTCGAAGAGTTCCTCTGGAACCGGTAGGTTCTTTCTCTTTGTTCCTGAAATGTAGCACCAGACCTTGTGTGTCGTAGAAAAGTAGACTTCTCTTCGATTAAGGTAGTACTTCTGTCTGAAGCGAACAGAGTTGTTCGGGGGTCTGATCTGGGAGTTTCTGGTATCAATGGTGTCTGGCTAGTGACGATGCACTGAGCGGTTCCTGAGTTCCAACTTGTGTTACGGATGATGCCCTCGTCGTGGTTCGTTCTAAGTCAACAGTGACAAGCAGAGTCTCGGTCCGCTCCCAGCCACTGGACACAGGTCTAGACACTAAGTCAAGCGATGACGAAGGTCTTAGAGAACGATGAGAGAGAAGAACGTTGAAGTCAATCGTTGTTGAGAGCAAAACTCGTCTAAGTTGGAACTGGAGCTACTCTACAGTACATGGGGTTTATATACGAGCAGGGAACAAAGGAAACTATAAAGGGAATGAAACGATAGCTACCTGAGAAAGGAAATATGAAGGTGGCTAAAAAAGGAGGTAGCGTCCAAGCTGTACAGTGCGCAGTTAAGGAGAAATGATGGGTATGAAACAGTCCGCTGAGACAAGAGACCGAAACGAAGAGGAAACTGTAACACATTGCCTGAATGACAGCCGTTCACCCATAGTTTTCCACGGGCCAACATTCATGAACTATTGTCACCTGACATTCTCCACCAACTTATCAAAGGCGTCTTCAAGGATCACCTTGTCACATGGGTGGAAAACTACATCAAAAATGAACATGAACCTTCAGAAGCAGCCAAGATTCTAGCTGAAATTGACTGTTGGTATGTCATTACTTCATAATGTGTTATCCTGACTTAAAAATAAATCTCAAGTATTGCTGCGGCACCTCATTTTCCTGGCCTACGGAGGTTTAAGGAAGGACGTGGATTTAAACAGTGGACTGGAAAGGATTCAAAGGTGCTTATGAAGGTATGGTCCTCATTATAATAGTTATCATAGATTGAACTGAACTGTTACATTTATTAGGTGTATCTCCCAGCAATAGCGGGCCTTGTACCTGCTCACATGGTGCAGGCAGTACGTTATTTTCTAGATTTCTGTTATTATGCCCGCCGGCCTGTTCTTGATGAGAACGACTTGAACAAACTTGACCAGTTGCTCACGAAATTTCATGAAGAAAGGGAGATCTTCTGGGAGGTTGGCGTATGCGAAAAAGGTTTCAACTTGCCATGTCAACATGCACTTACACACTATCGACAACTCATTATTGACTTTGGTGCTCCAAATGGTCTATGTTCCTCAATAACAGAATCAAAACACATCGAGGCGATTAAGGAGCCTTATCGACAGAGCAACAGAAACCATCCATTGGCACAAATCCTCCAGACTAATCAACGGATGGACAAACTGAAGGCTGCCCATGTCAACTTCGTGGCCCGGTGTATGCTTGACACTTCTTTATTCGATGATCACAGAGCACCATCACCACAAGTAGTCAACAACCTTCAGACAGTGGTCCCGGATGAGGACAATGGTGACAGTGATGATGAAGCAGCAGTAGACGATCCTCTTGGCGAAACAATCCTAGCATGTACTGCAGGTATAGTATATCATTTTCTTCAGACTGCAGCTACAATTAATATACTTAAGTTCATTCTTACCCGAGAGATGTAGAAACGCTAGCTACTAAGCTGGGGATTCTGTCTCTAAGTGAACATATCTCCCGGTTTCTGTATGAACGCAAACACCCGAACCTTGAGACCCCCCTTGCAGACATCCCAATAGCCGATTGCCCAGAATATACAGGGAAGATATTTGTTTTTTCATCTGGTTTTAGTGATTCACCAAGAGCCTGAGGCAGGGTGGGGGGAAGTCGGGTCAAAGACCGCAGGAGTATGGGGGGCCGAGTTCACGTTGACGGCCACAGGCCGCTGGTAATCGACGGGAAGGAGGCCAATCGGGATATCGCGGGGGGGTGGTGCGGGACAATCACGTCTACGCAATACAAAGGGATGGACGCTGTATCGCCGGAACAGGCCTGACGACTAGTGTGGTTCGCGGGGAAACGTTCAGACTCGGCGTACTGGCTCGTGGTGCGGAATGGAACATGATTAGTGACTCAACAAAGCTAAAGAAATTTTCCCTGGTCCCGCGAGGTGCTGCCCATAAACGGTAACCGGGTCAAGTTGTGGAAGGTGTGAGCAGGGCTCTGAGCCGGAATGAAGAGGAGGGAAGGGGGGCTCGACGAAGGGAGAAGGGGGAAAAGAGGGGGCTAATCACGAGGAGTATACTTGCTGTTTCGAGCCCGTTGTGTTGGAGGTAGCGTCCTGCTGGTGGTGAACTCTGAAAGGGAATAGAGGCGGGTATATGACAGAATTTGGGTGTCAGTCAGATTGGGATTCGGGCTGACCCGGGCGGGGGTGATTCTGGGGTCCTATGGGGGATAGGGGACGCGGTCATGGGCCAGCGGCAGTAAAACTAGTGTTCGCAATCATATAGTTAACACAGGCGTACTGGGGTGTAGACGAGTGATGGAAGCAATCTGAACAACAAACGGAAACAGCGCTAGTAACATTCTTTCACCACAGTACAAGGTTTATGGGAAGGTATTAAAAAAGAATCATGGAAGGCCGAAGGACAAAAAAATACCACAATCCTGTTGACGTGACGTTATATCGCAACGCCGGGCAGACAGCTATATATGGTGTGGAATGCATGAGGTGGCTGATAATAGAGAGCGAGAGCGAGGAAGAAAAAGGAAAAAACGGGTGTAAGTTGGTAATAACAGGCAATGACGATGGTATACAAGTAGGTCGTCGTACAGAAAAGCCCAAGAGATGGTAGCGGAGCAGTACGGAAGGACAACTGTAGCGGCCTGTGGTCTCATTCAAAAAGATAAAGTATGGGCGGGGAAAAAGGAAAATTGATGCGAAAAAAGCGCGAGAACAAATGTCCCACTACATTATGTGGACGCGATGGATCGCACGTGAATACGGCAGGAAGGTTATGAGTGAAGATACAAAGTCTGACTGGATAAATAGCAGCGGCATGTTTTAGTTGTGTGATTTTTGGACGCATGCAGGGTATGCCCGGAGTGAATGAAAGAAAAAGTGTGATTAACGCGGAGAGAACAACAGCGGATGGTCAAAGAAAAAGAACGAGAAAAGGCAGAAGATAGCATGAGTAAAGGTTCAGGTTGTAAAGTATCCAACCATATCGAGATAGTCGCAATTGTCTAGGGTTATGTGTGCCGGACATCTCAAGATTGGAACTCAATGGGGATTAGGGTGTATTTAATACTAGAGGAAGCAGAATGCACAAGGGAAGTGGCCAGGCAGGGGAATCGTCCACATTGGGGGTTTGGCAACGTGACCAGATAGGCTTAGGTAACGAATTCCTGGGAAAATAGTATGGTTAAAGAGAAAGGCAGAGGTTCTACCTAAAAAAGGACAGTGGAAATGCACACGACGAGGTAAGCATTGAGTGCAGAATGATATCAGTGTGAAAAACTAGGGATGCGACGAAAAGTAACGAAACTAACAAAATAACCAAAGGATCAGGAAATAATCGGTTCGGCGAGCGGGGCGCCGGCAGAGGGTCAATAATAAAGATGATTAAAGAGTGAGGCGGTATTCATAAGCGGCAGGAGACTAACGGCGTGTGTGCGCTAAAGAAGGGCATAGCACCATGTTAGTATGGAGGAAACGGCCGGTAGGTGAGTGGGCTGCTTGACGGGCGTATAGAGGAAGAAAAGTGTTTAGGATTATGGAAAAACACTAAAAGGTATGACGAGGGTGTAACGCTAGCTGTTCCTGGGTGCAATAGGAAGGGGTTGTTTTAGTGAGGTCTAATGTGAAGAATCATGGACATTTTTCCTTGATCGGATGGCCTGGTTTTGAAAAGTAAGGCTCGGGCAGGTGAGAGCAAAGTCGGCAATGGCAAAATGGTAAGGGGTTAAGTGAATATATAGTAGTGAGCCGTTAGACACGAGTACGTAACCTATAGGGGCAGGGGTGCTGGGGAAAAATAGTGGGGCGAAGAGCTCAAAGGGATCAGTGAGGAGCAACAGAGTTTACCACGTATAAAAATAAGTCAACTTGCGAAAGGAAAAAAACACAAGGTAAGGGGGGAAAGTACTGGGTTGGGTAGGGGGCAGCGACAGGCGTCCAAATGGGTGATGGGAGCCGGGGGGAGTGAAGTTTGTTCTCAAAAGGCCACAGAAAAATTAGATGAGGATTTTGTGAGGGGGAAAGGGACGAAACAAAAGGTACGACATTAGTGGAACAAGGGGAGTCATGTGGAAACAGTAATGTAAAAGCTGAAGGGAGGAAATTTGGCAAATAAGGCAAATGTCAAAAATAAGGAGAGGGGCACACAAAGCGTAGTAGAAGTACGGTAGAAAGGGGATGGTTTCAAAAGACAATACGTAAAAAAGGAAGATTGCAGAAGTGGGAACGGACGAAATGAAGGTACAAACTTAGAAAGTATAAGCGCTTCGACTCAAGGAATCAAAGGCCGGTAGGCGGGAACAGGAGAGGAGATTACAGAATGCCAAAAGACAACTTTAGACGAGCAAAGAAGTAGCGGCATGGTCGAGGTGCCTAGGTGGATAACCGGCTGGTGTTTTCGCTGGGAGTTTCATCGCCCATGAGGCTTTGATTTCGGGTCCAAGCTCTGCATTAAAGGTCTGTCTGGATTTAGCCGCAACAATACAGGCAGGCTTGCAACCCTGTGTTGGTTATCGTCGCGTTCAACTGGGCCCGGGTTCTCCTCCCGGCGAAGACGGGCCTGATGCGGGCCTGGTAACTTTTGCCTCACGGGGCGCTCTGAGCACAATGCTGAAAATGCGCGCACTGGGGTACTTTCCGTGTTCCTCATTGCTAGCCGCGGCAAAGCTTCTTCTGCACGCGCAACGTCGCCTAATGACTGCTTCCGAGCAGCGGCTACGTCCCGAGGGTCGGATGCCAAAATGGCTCCACGTCCTCTTGCGGCAGTCGCATTAAAGCCCGGTCTTCATGCGCCCGTCGCGCGGCGTAGGCTGCATCCCTTGCGGCCTAACTTTCCTGGCTGTTAGCCAAGTGCCGGGGGTGGCAGGCGGGCCGTCGTGTGGCTGGTTGCCGATCGCATGGTCCGGAGTCCTCTTGAGCCCGTCGCTGGGTGCTTCCTCACTCGCGCCGTGGGCCGAATGCGGAATACCGGTAACGTCGTCTCCAGAGGGGTCCTCTTTGCTGCCAAGAGGAGGGACCGCGACTCCTCGTTCACGACGCCCGTAGTCGACTGGCTTCGTAAAAAGTCGTGCTGCTGAAGTTAAGCCGGGATCGCTCGCCGCCTGTGTACGTGGTTCACAAAGACTAGGTCGTTAGGGATGACGGCAGTGGCGGCATCTCCTCAATATCGGGGGGGAACGCCGGGTCGACCAGGGCTTGCCTCCTCACACTGCAAAGCTAAGGCGATAACTGCCTGCTGTGTGGGTAAACTCAAACAGTCGCCTCGACAGGGTGTTGTGGCAGGCAACGTGCATGCGTTACTCGGGGCGCGGGCGGGTTGTGCACAAGGAAAGAAGGGGGGAAAAGGGAACTCATCGTTTCGGTGGGTTGGAGTGGGACCAAGGGCGAGGAGTTTCAGGGCCTCGGGCGCAAATGGAAACTGAGAGGGGCATCTGGGTAGGGGTAGCGGAGAGAAGGCGGGGGGCGGGAAAGTGTATGCTGCGGGGTGGTGTGGTCGACGGCCGCGTTTGAAGTTCGGTTGGTCGGGGCCTCCGGCGGATGATGGACATGTCGGCGGGTGGCGGGGGGGGGGGCGATGAGTGACTTGGCTGTTTGAAGGCCTCGGTCCCAGGACAAACAGTTCTTGGCAAGCTCGTACGTGCTCGGAAGGTAGGCGGGCCGTCAAAGATATGCGAGTCTCAAGTGAATTGCCGGGTCATAGATCGAGCTCGATCGTGACTCAAGGTGTGATCCAGGTTCATGTAGGTAAGTAAATGAAGGGCGGGGTGAAGGAGGCGGAAGGATAGGTGGGAAAATGGTGGTGTGCAGTAGGTTGCGCGGGGGAAAATGAGGATGCGGAGAAGTGAACAGGGAACACGGTTAGTAAAAAGGGGAGGAAGGGAGAAAGGAAAGGTGAGAATAGGTGGGTAGATGAAAAAGAGTATGGGGAGAGTCGGAAGCAGGGAGGGGCGCAAGATGAACAGGAGGGGAGGCGTTGCGATGTGGGAATGGTAGTGAGAAATCGAGGGGAACCAACGGCGAATAGAAGGAAAGATGTGATAAAGGAGCAATTTGGAGATCAGAAAGGAGAGTTGGGCAAGGACAAAAATAAGAGCAGTTGGTAGCGTGGATTGTGTAGTCGGGAACAGCTGGCGGACAATCGTGGAAGACCTGTTTGATGAGGTCAAGGAATTGCAGTAACCGGGTGAAGAAGAGGGCACAAAAGGAGATGATAATAAAACGGAAAAGGGAGGATAAGGACGGCATCAGCGTCAGGGAGGCGGGGGGAGCGGGAAAAGGGAGTGGAGTGTCGAAGGGCCGGACAAGAAGGACCCTGGCGCGGCTTCGTGCTACAGCATTACGGAGTAATTACAAAAGGTACCTGCGAAGATCAGGGAGCACGTCAGAAAAAACGCGCACCGTTGGCACGAGAAAGGGGGGGAGAGAAAGAGCCGAAAGGCTCGCCACCCTGGTGAGAGAGAAAAAAAAGGCAGGGGTAGGCTGAGACTCCAGGGGAAAGAAACAGCCTTGCACTTTTGGGCCTAACTCTATGAGAGACGTTTGGGAGAAGGAAGGCCCAGAACTTATAAACACGTTTCGGGAGATGAGGGAATGGTGCAAAAAAAAGGGGGCCAAGAAAATATCCGTGGTTCAGTGTTGCCTCTACATGGGGTGGCAGGGAGGGCAGTTAATGCGTTTATAGTAATCATAGACCGATGCGGGTAGTGACGGTCTGGCAAAGAAACCGAAGCATGAGCGAACGAAACCATAGAAATCTCGTCGCGCTAGTGACACACACCGATTTAAAAGCGCGGTAGACGCAAGTGTGTACCGGGCCATACTGGGCTCGAGAAATCGGATTCACATGTCAAGGCGACATACCATGGCTAAGATGGCGAATAAAGGAGGGTACCTGTATTCCTGTATTCATGAAGGGCGAAAGGGGAACACGATCATTGGATGGTGAAGAATAAGGTACCAAAAGAAGGGCTGGCATAACGCGAGCTTCGAGAGTGAGGTGTGGCGAAACGCGAAAAAAAATGTAGTTCAACATCAACAGCTAACAATGAGTAAATGGAGGTGAGCGAATATTCGTACCAGCTTATAGTGAACAAAAGGCAGGCGGTCCAGGTTGGATATTGATCGAACAACAGCCAAGGTTCGTAGCACACATAAGAGATTGGTAAACAAAGATTCGAAATTGGAGTTTGATAGCACGTTCTTGCCGGGGGGGGGAGCGCGTAGAATAAAAGGGGGAGCCATCAGACTCGGTAAACTCCCGAAGGAGAGAGGGCTCGTAGCGGGTGTCGCAAATTAAATAATTTGGAGAGAGCAATCAGTACAGGGTCACTAAGTGGTTGTGTTTGACAGTGTCGATTGAACATGGAAGAGTGACAAGGAACATGTTTTTAGAAGTGCGAATGACAAGATTGTCACAGTAAAACCAGGAGTTGTATCAGAAAATGGATGCCCTGAAGACCGTACATGGGGAAAGGGAGGGGTCATGAGGGGGAAAAGTAAACGACAATGGTCATCGCCATGTGCACTCCTGAAATTGGGGCCATTTCCGTTCAATATAGGGGAAAGTTAAGGAAGACAAAGATAAAAGAGTTTACTGCAGGTTTCGGGGGTAGTGTAGTATTTTAGATATTGAATGGATAAGGCCTAGAGCGGGCGTACGGGAAAAGAAGGAGGGGGGGGAAAGGGGGCCAAGTAGCCAACAAACCGGTGCATTACACATAATAGAAGAAAGGGAAAGTGGCTACGCAGAATCCACCTGCATAAGGGCTGTTGACGGAGTGTCAGAAAGATTTCAGGGTGATAAGTACTAGGAATGATACTACGTAACGCGGTGTCGGTCTGGTATAGGATGGCTCTTGTGTTTAAAAAAGTTTTGGCAGTGATGTGACAAGAAAAAGAAAAAGAGGGAAGGGAGAAAACCAGCTACGCGTTCATTCGTCACACGGAGATGCTGAAAATGAACACTAGTATTGAAGGTGTCAGGCGGACGACATAATGAATAACTATTAATCAAACACAAAACCAACGAACTCGGAATGGCACTGCCATCACTCTCGGACGGACAGGTGACACAGTCTAAGTAACACTCTGTCGGAATGTTGCTGGGTTTGGGCACTGGTTGCTAGTGGGGCGTGGGAACGAAAAAGTCTTTGGGCGGCAAAACATTGGGAGTCATACGGAAGGAGGGGGGGAAGAACGACGGCGAGGGCGCCCATGGGCTGAAACAGAGACCAGCCTGGGAAAAAGTATGTCGGGATTGGAGGAAAAGCGCAGAAGGCATTAGGGGTTAACACGGGGAGCTGATTGCTAAATCCTATGGGGTATAGAACTGATGGTGCGTCAGTCACAAACCATGGACCCAAAGGGGGGTACCGGATGGAGAACGTATCGATGTTTTGATATGTAAAAGGGGGTAGCGACGGCTCAAAAAAAGAATCAGAGACATCAAATTTGTTATTCATGAGTGGGGCAGGTCTGCAACTGTAGCTCTGTTGACCTCACTCCAAGGGGAAAAGCGACTGTCTCAAAGCCAGGGTAGCCGGCGCAATTGGGCGACCAAAGTTGCGGCGAACGGGACAAATTCAAGTGGCCACAGGGAACACATGGTCACAGGGAACGAAGGGTGGGAATTGGACAACGAACAAGTTTCGCGTGATTGTATGTAACGGGCGAAAAGAGGAACTGAGAGAAACAGGAGAGTATTAGTTGGCAAAGACATAGGAGCATGCATGTAGGGTGAGGATTGAGTAACAGCATGATAAGACGTAGATCCGATAAACTCTCTTTGTCTTTCTTGCTGGCGCAAATGGGGATCGAGATTCTGTACCACAACAAAGGTCTACCCGTGGGGCCAATGTTTTTATGGCACATCTCTCCCATTCAATGGCTACGCTAGTCTGCTAGAAATGCAGAATGTCAATCAAAGCGTCTTTATGATGACCTGTATAATGAGCCGGCAAAAAGCCAAAGTTGGGATTCGGCCATTCTTTGCACGGGAAATCAAGTCGGCGAAAAAATACTGATGTTGCCCTAAGTGTCACGGGTTCATAGGGTCTCATTAGTCTCCGTGTCTGTCTCGCACAAAATTCAGGTGCTAATGGAAAGTTCATATCAAATCGCGACTCTGGCTGGGGGGGACGGGTAGCAGGAGCGATTAGGATCGCGGCGTTTTAGGCCAAGGCAAGCCGGTGGTGACCTAGGGTGGCCTTTCGTGCGAGGGAATCGGCGTGCGGTTTGCATGGGGCAAGGGGGGGCTGGAAAACGATTCGACATCGCCAAGGAGGTGCCAAGGTTAATGTGGCGGCTGTATTATCAGCGTTTTGTAGCTGGCAGCGGGCATGTCTAAATCGGCTCGTGGTATAACGGGAAAAAGCCTTGGTGGCGGTGGCTTCCTCATTATTCACGCACCGCCCCTTGTGTCACATAGGGCATGGGTGATGATGGACACAATCTATGGTTGGGAGCGGGCGAGGTTGTATTGTTTTGGCCGGGAAGGGCATGTAGAGCAACCATATGAGCACAAAGCCCCGTTTCCGCTTTCGATGGGGGGCAAATTGCTCCATTCTCCGTTTGGGGGGGGACAAAACCTTCTTCGGTAAAGCTCACCATGCGGACTCGCATGTTCAATGCTAAACGCCGTGTCTGCTATAAAGCTCAGAGTTATGGTCGCAGGCTTTTATAATCACAATTGGTTGCCCCCATCAGGATTGGCCCGCCTGTCAGGGCTGACAAGGTTGGGGCTGTGGCCACCACTGGCTCAATGCTATCCCTTGTCATATACGAATCTAAATATGCCCCTTATCCCCAGCTCTCGCGTACAGGAAACCGCTTGGTTGCACATAACAAGGAATCTACAAGGTGAGAGACTTACCGGCCCAGATTACCGAGCCCCATTCAAAGTGGGGCGAAAAGGTCATCGGTGGAAGGCGGCGGGGGGTTTAGGGTGCTGACGAAGAATTGCCCCTGCAAGAAAAAAAGAGGGCGAACAAGGGAGCTTCACAAGCAGCGATAGCCAGAAAGCGCATGTCGTTATATGAGGTCTAGTTAATGAGACCAATGCAATGCCGCAGACTCCAGAGCCACGCATTGACCTGCACCCAGGGGTGACGGAGCAAGATTGGGTTCAAAGGATAGAACTCGGGGGGGCAAATGGATCAAACGTATCACGCGCTATCTTCCCGAAAATGGGAAATTTGCCGGAGAGGTGTGAGCGGGAAGGAAAGAGGCGCGTGTCGAGGGACTCCAGTGGAGACATAAAGGGGTTATGGGCAAACAACACTGCCGCTGGAAAAAGGAAACTGCCGCAACCAAGATGCTGTAGCCGTATCAACTGCTTGCCTTGCCAAACGAAGAGTTATTCTAATGCACGGCGGCCATTGATGGCATGGGGGGCGCCGATTCGCGCATTCAAAGAACGAAGCCCGCCCACCCGGCGGCATCTAATAGGATGCTGGCAAGAAATCAGAAAAGAACGAGGAGAGGGTCGGGGTTGTAAGCGTGTTGCTTGAACTTTTGTTTCCCATTGAGATTCACTGCAGGGCATTGCGATATTGACGACAATTAGTGTTAAATTATTCTGTTAATTTTTTTGAGACCCGGCGCTCTCTATATCTATATTTAAACTAGGACTGTTGTCCAAAATGCAACTTACCTATAACCCATTCAAACTTGCACCTGCATCGCGAAGCTTTCCCAATTGACGATAGGTCTAAAATGCGAAGTTTTTTTGCGTGAAAAACAAAGAAGTGAGCAGAGATGACAGAAGGGATGTTTGAAAAATTATGGAAAAGAAGACTGTAATAAAGGGCACGCTGAATCGTGAGACTTTGGCCAAAATGGCTTCCTGTCAATTTAGCAGCTTGGCGGTAAAGATTTACAAAAAAAAAGACGCCAGCGAAGCAAATCGCCACGTTCCAAAACAACAAGCCTGGGTACTCAAAAAATTTATCTGAAACAGGAGGAGATACGGTCCACCACAGCGGGTTTGTCTGCGAAGGGACCCCAATCCGATATGATGTGGCGGGTAATGGGGGGAGGTGTGCGTGGGTGGGGCGGTGAGTCGGACAATGGGGGGGGGTTGACAGTGGGGCGGAGGAGGGAGATGTGGTAGGATGGTTGTAGCGGGGGGGGCCGAATGGGAACAAACCATCATCAAATGTAAGCAACTCAAGTGAGGCCGGTCTTCCTAAAAACGCACTGGGCCACCACTGCCGGAAGGCCACTCTGTGTTGGGGGGGGGAAGGGGAGGCGTTATCGCCCACGGCCGGTCGGGTTAAGGGGGGAGACGGGCGCTCGTCTCATGTGATGGATTGTAAGGGTTTGGCCAGCTGTCAAACTCTCCATCTTCGAGCGACAACACATGTAGCCTCTGCCATTGACGTAAACTGGTGGGGTCTTTGTGCGATACCTCCTCCTCCGAATAACATGCTAAAGGTGCAAGCTATATGTTCATGTACGATTCGCGCCACCTCCCCACTAACCGATTTGCCGTGCAGTTGTAAGATGTTGGAGTCGAATTAAGGCCGTAACCAGCCGGTTGATTAATCCACCCTCGCACGCTTCCTGTGGCACAAGCCATTGCCCGGTCATTTCCAGTAGCTGTGCTAGCAAGTGCAAAGCTCTCTGTAGATGCGGTGGCCCGTTGCCATGAGCTTTGGCAAGCCACGTCCTGCATACCACTTCTAGCGTCTCAGCATCAAGGGCTCACCACTCACCCTAAAACTTTGGAGGGAGTAAAAGGAATTTGTACAAGTGAGTCCCGCAGGCTAGGGAGTGGCAGGCTTGAAAGGCATTCAGTAAAAGGAGAAAAAGGTGTCCTTGGTTGCCAGGTGTGCGAATGGGATGAGAGTGGTTCCCAGATTGACAGCGCGATGGACCTGCGAGGGGGATAGCCATGGCGAGCTCAACTACGAGGGTTAGATGGTCGTGGAAGCCCGTTTTTTGCCTGTTGCAAGATGTCCTTTGCAAGCTCGGAGGAACACACACGGGGGGGGGGGGGGTGAGGAACAGGAGGCACATCTGTCGATGGAAAAGGGTGGGGCAGGGTGGTATAGTGAAAGGGGCGAGTGGGGACGATGCGACCGACAGCTCAAGCAAGTGAACCTGCGAGGCCCGTCACTTCCGCTATCGATCCCGTTACGGACCACATCCATTTTCATACGCGCATTACGCTGTGTTCAAACGTGATACGACTCTATTTGCTCCGTTGGTTGCGAGGACTCTACTAACCATCATCCAGCACTTCACCTCCACCATCAAAAGCCACAAAACGCGCAAGTACAAAGATTAATCGCGAACGCGATTTTACGATCTGACTTTACTTCTACCACAACACAGCGTTCGGAGGTAACCCATGTTCTAAGCGCGAGTGTGGATCTCTTAACTGCTTGACCACGAGAAAATAACTTTCACAACTTTTTAGGCGCCTTTGCTCTACAACCACCACCACAACTGTTCGAGGCCGCTGGGTACGATGTTTATCTAACCAGTTGACCGCAAAAACTCACCAACAAGTAGCCTTGAATCCAACCATCAGAACCAGAAATTCCCGAGCAAAAGTATACTTGATGTCTTCCAACACTGAAACGAGTTGGTATATGGCTCATTCTTAATCAAAAGTGTTTATTAGGCAAGCTCAGCACACCTGGCGTCCAAAGGGAGGGAGGGAGGGAGGTGGGGTAGCGGCACGGTTGAAGGTTTCTTGGTGCGTGTGGACTCCATCTGCTTCCATCGTTCTAACAGTCCCTCAGCCCATATTCACTCCGTCATGCAGACATATTGGATCCAGGCACACACATAACTACGGAAACCTGCAGACTCGTCTCAATTGCCAAAACCACGGTTGTCATCGAGAGTGGCAACAGCGAGAGCGACGACAGCTATGATGATGTGGAGGACAATGGTACCTATGCGGCCGCGTCTAGCATTGTGTACTATGACACACAGCACCCGAGCACAATGATGGTTACGACGCCGAAATTGGAGGACAAGAGTACATCAGGCGCGTGCTTTTAACCATCGCGTCAGTAATAGCCTCGGTGGTGCCAGCGTTGAGGCACGACGATGGTTATGACGGGGCGACAAGAAGAGGCTGGGCGATGAGCCGTAGACCTGAATGGTAGAGATGTGACTTGCGTTTCTTGTAGCCTTGTTGCGGAGACTGGCATGAACAGTTTTGATTGGCTTAATGATGCATTTTGCCTTACTTTTTGGCTTTCAGGCTTAATCGTTACCTCACAGCTATACTTCAATAAAATAGCTCTAAGTCAAAAAAGAAATGTTGTCTTTTTGCAAGTGTTAAAATAAGTCCAAAATATGTGGCAAAACTAAAAGTGTATATAAGACCTGTAGATAGAGAATATACATCCAGTTGCTCTTTCTTGCTTTCCAGCATGTGAGTATCTCCACTCTATGAGTGCAAGACCTGGAGAGGTCTCTGGTCACTGTCTCAGACAGTGATACAATACTCAAAACACCTGGAGAGGTGTCTGGTCACTGTCTATGACAGTGATACAATACTCTTGTCATCACGGACATATGACTCTATGTCTAACGGACATATGAGCTCATCGTTCATGACAGTGACGACCACTGAGACAAACTATGTCTGACGGACATATGATTGCTGCTCAACACTCTGTTGACCATATCCTCTCACGATGCATACCGTGAACACCTGACAAGTCACTGGGGGTGTAATATTGCGCAACAGCAGATGAAAAAACAAATATCTTCCCTGT
>JAEBUT010000023.1:272752-316100 GCA_020011035.1 Amanita subjunquillea | reverse complement strand
TTCTAAGTCATTTTATATTCATTTTCCTTTGTATTCTTTGTAGTTGGTAGCCAAACACTTAGCTAAGTCGGCGTCTATCTTATCTAGTCAGCGCTAAGATTAGATTAGATTAGATAACGATTAGAATTAGATTACGGACTAACCGGACCGATGACTCATGCCTGCTGACTAATCCGCAGTCAAGGCGCAGCAGTCTTACTCATACAGGACTATATTAGCATAGGGTTCTACAGCCTTTAGGGTTGTAGGGTTAGCGCACAGACAGCTGTATTGTAATATAACCATGCAACTAGCACCAGAGTCCTCGTTGAGTTCTCTCGGGTTTCACTTCTACCCTTCTCTTCTCCACTTCTCAGTCTATTGTTGGGGCCCTAGGCCATCACGGTGAGGGTAGTCCTGATATCTGCTGCTTGCATTCATACACGAGCTGTGTGAAGGCAATCATTGCCATCACCTGCGCTGTCTTCCCCACCCCAACGTCATCAGCCAACATCACCCGGAATGTCTTCTTCCCCTCTGCCACCCATACCTTGCTCACCATCGCCGCTACACCAGCCAACTGGTGCCAGAGGAGCCAAACCGGCTCCATCCCCTCTCCGCCTTGTTCATATACGTTGCCATCCGGTCTGATGGCCTCCCATGTGTTCCTCACATTGTTGATCTGCTTGAAGCAGTTCCAAATGAACAGCCGTTCCTGTAGGGAGATATTACAAGCCAGACTTCTTGGACACCCATGATTCTCACCTCTTGAAAACCGAGCACTCCACTCAGCTCCTCCGTGCTTTTCTTGCTCATTTCCTCCACCCCATGTCTCCTTCCGTCGCTTTGTTCACAACGTCCAGCCGTACATTGTCCAAGTCGAATCGTTCCTTCACCTGGCTGAAATACTCAACATACATGTTGAGCGTTTGTTCGACTGCTTCTGTGTCCGCAGGTCATTTGGATCCAGATCAGCTCTGCACACTGCTGAAGACTTTCAACTGCTGCCGTGTGAATACCAAGTTCCCGGAATGTGATTAACTTACCTTCCCTGCATCCTCCTATGTACATCCAGAGCTTCTGGATCCCACTTCAAACCCAATGCAGCATCGCTGATTCCACAAGTCCTCCACTTCAGATGCTTGCTACGCAGGTTAGGTAATAGAGCGTCGCTTTCTTGAACCTTCACACCCGCATCACGTCTTGAAGATCAGTGAACTTAATTGGTTGTCTTCCTTTGACTCCTATCTCTCCCATTATTACTATCATTACACCAATGACATGTCACATACCAGTGAAAATCATCTTGAGCTCTTCAGCTGCCTTGCCGCCATGTTTTGAGACACGCCCAAAGATGCACCGCAGCCAATCATAATTCAATGCCATGTACAATTGAAATATAATTGTCACTGTCATTCCTGCCAGTGTCAGTGTCCACTGTTTGCCTAGCAGCTCACTCGTGCAGCAGTTTGCTACTCAACTCCCATATACATTCATCCACCCTGACGCCCACTCATCCGCTCCTGCATTTTTCATCAGCTGAAAAGGATGGACACCGGCAGCGTCCATTTGTTGCTCCACCATCGTGTTGAGCTTGGCCAACACCATTTTTGTAAACGCCTTCCACACCACAATCCCACGCATCGTCCCAAGCCTCACGTCCTCTTTGACTTCCTTATTGGACGCATTGGCTAGACTTGACAAATATGACTGGAATGCCTCAACCTCTGCAGTCTTGACACAAACGGGTGCATCGTCACGACTGCACGTGCCTGTGCGGCATTGGATCCCGAGTTTTTCGTTGATGGTGAGATCGTCATAGAGGCGGAACATTTCATTCCCATCAGTGAGAGGAGTGAAAAGGAGAGAGTGAAGGAGGAGCCAGGCAGCAGTGGTAGGCATGAAGAGCTTAGATGGGGGGGAGTTAGTGCGGCCAACAGATTATGGTCTTATATGTGAATTCACCTTGTCTTCTCATACTTGAGATGGAAGCTACATTGCTTCTATTATGTTTGCCATCACGACAACTGAGGTTGTCGTGTATACCTTTGATTCTCCNTGACTTTATTTAGATCATTCCGGGTTTTTCCTGGCCTGCCCCGCATGTCAGATTCTCCCCCGTCGTCTTCAAGAATCGTTCGCCTGAAGCTTGGGGTAGTTTTCCCAAGAAAGTGTGTTGTTATGCGCTTTCTGCTTTTTTCCTTTTCTGTCATTCGTTGCCTTCTCGTTCCCTCCTCCGAACGATTGGCTTTTCCAAATCGTCTTAGTCTTCCCCTCGGTGAGTGAGAAATATTTGATTCGCTTTTTCGATGTTTCGAAGCGCCCATCATCATATTGAAACGTCATCCAATGTTTGTTATGAAAAAATTCTTGTTTCGCTTTATGAGGCTGTCCTTTGCATTCCTTACTTGGGAGCTTCCCTTATTCCTTTCCGGGGCCTTCTTCTTTGTCGTTTGACATTGTCCTTCTGTTTTGGTTTCTTGTGTTTCAGGTCTCGTGTCTGTGCTCGGGTTCGGTTGTTTCCGGCTCTGTGCCTTGTCTTTGATCTTTCTCTCCCTTGTTCGATTTATCTCCAGATGGTCTATTTCGATCTGCCTGTTGTTCTTTGTATTGTTCCACCTGGCCAATTATTCCTTGTCGACTGCGTAGAGGTAGTACTCTTTTAGTTCTTCGTTAATACTCGGAACTCGTGCCACCCAGGGAGTTCAACCCTGTTCAGGTTCGTGTTTGGTGTTCGGTAGGAACAGTTTTTGATTGTCCTCGTCGTTTTCTTTCGTTGTACCAGTGTAATCAAACTTCTCCTGTCATTCGTTTTGTGCGAATCCCCTTCCTGGTTTATTTTTCTCCTTCGACGAGTTCCTCTGGAAACCGGTTTAGGTTCTTTCTCTTTTTTCCCTGCACGTTTAGCCCCAGACTGTGTGTCGTAGGAAACGTCGACTTCTCTTCGAATTAAGGTAGTTACTTTGTTCTGACTGCGAACAGATTTGTTCGGGGGTCTGATCTGGGCGTTCCTGGTATCAATTGATGTCTGGCTCGTGATCGATGCCATGAGGCGGTTCCCTGAGTTCCAACTTTACGGACGATGCCCTCGTCGTGGTTTTTCGTCTCTAAATGTCCACCGTTGGACAAGCAGAAGTCTCGCGTCCCGCTCCCAGCCACTGGACAAGGGTCTAGACACTACGTCACGTGATGACGAAGGTCTTAGAGAATGATGCAGAAACAAGAGTTGCGTCCTGAGTTCCCGATCGCTGTTGAGAGCCAAAACTTGTCCTACGTTGGAATCTAGAGTTACTCTACAGTACATGGGATTTTATATATGATTCGCGAACAAGGAACACATAAGAGGCAATGCAATGATGACTACCTAAGAAAGGAAACGTGAAGGTAGCTATGAAAGGAGATAGCGTCCAGTCTGTACAGTGCGCAGTTGAGGGGAAATGATGAATATGAAACAGTCCACCGAGACAGGAGGCCAAAACAAAGAGGAAACTGTAACAGTCATGAACGATGAGCTCATATGTCCGTTAGACATAGAGTCATACGTCCGTGATGACAAGAGTATTGTATCACTGTCATAGACAGTGACCAGACACCTCTCCAGGTGTTTTGAGTATTGTATCACTGTCAGAGACAGTGACCAGAGACCTCTCCAGGTCTTACTCTCATAGAGAGGAGATACTCACATGCTGGTAGGCAAGAAAGAGCAACTGAACGTATATTCTCTATCTACAGGTCTATATACACTTTAGTGTATGTACATATTTGTGTATAGAACTGTATTAAATATATGTAAAATAAAAGAAAATATAAAAGAAAATACCCTCTAAGGGTCAAACCGGTGATAGCCATGTTGAAGGCTATACTTAGGGGTATTTGGGGTGAAGATCGTTCAACACCCCCCCATAATCTGTACATTCATGTACTGATTAGTAATGATCTTCTCACAAGTCTGCAAGAAGAGATATATATTCTTTCAAAAATCTTCAAAAGAAATGTGTCCAGAGACACCTTCACGTCTCCACCTTTCTTTTAATTGCCAAGCCCAAAAGGCTTTAGGAGGAAATGTCCAAGGATCACGTCCTTGAAGGGCTTGGTCCATCCACATGGCAACAGCCGGAGTCATTGTGATCAATGGCTGTGATTTTTTAGAAGGTGTAGGTGGGGTTTGCTCAAATTGGCAGCGAGATGAGCACTCGCATTCATGACCAACGTTGGAGTGTCCTCCAATCGTTAGGATTGTTTGTTGTTTTTTACTGCGGGTTTTTATTTTTGCCCATAATGATAAAGCTGTTCAACAGTCTTTGGGTTTAACTGGAGTAATCTCAACAGTGAGAGACTGTTCCCTTTATCGCAGTAAAATGAAGCAGTTTAAGGCCCTACTCCAGGGCCATCAGTAATCAATTCAATGATTCTGATAAACCTAACATTGGTATAAATTTTTGAAATAATATTCTACCAAGATTTTTAGTCAGAATATCTGCAGGATTTTCAGATCCTTTGATGAATCGTAATTCAATCTCTTTGTTATCTATGAGTTTTCGTATATGATGATATTTGATATCAATATGTTTAGAATGTTTTTCAGTAACAGGATTATTTGCAATAAATAGAGATCCCATATTGTCACCGTATATTGGTGCAATTGTTATGGGAAAATGGATTTCTGTAAGAATAGATCTAATCCATTTGTTCTCTCTAGCACAGTCAGATAAGGCCATATATTCTGCCTCTGTTGACGATAGTGCCACTGTTTTCTGTTTCCTAGACGTCCAAGATACTACTCCTCCTGATAAAAGAGTAAAGAATCCAGATGTGGAATGACGATCATTTTTATCTGAAGCCCAATCTGAGTCTGTATAACTCATTAAGCCAGATCTTAATGATCCATCGTATTTTATGCAGAGATCTATTGATTTGGCTAAATATCTAGCCATTCCTATTGCATGTTTTAGATGATCTGAGGACGGATTTGCTGAAAATTGCGACATTTTTATTACAGCAAAACAAATGTCTGGTCTTGTTCCGATCATTAGATATAATAATGAACCAATAACCGATTGATATTGAGATCTAATCGTATGATCTAATGTTTGATCATTTTTAATTGGTTCATATCCAGTAGGAAGAGGAGTATTTGTATGAGTAGCGTCGCTCATTCCTAGTCTCTGGATTATTTTATGCAAATAGGGTTTTTGATCAATGGTAATGATATTTCCATTTTTCTTTATTTGAAATGATAAGAAATTTTTTGATTGACCATCGATGAGATCTCCTAAATCTTTAGATTCCCATCTATTCATAAACTCCTGCTTTTTACGCAATGTTATGATTTTGTTGGATCCCAAAAACATTGAGTCATTGACATAGATAATCGCTATGACTATGTTGGTTCCTTGTTTAAAAATAAATACACCAGCATCTGAATGTATTTGTATGAAGCCCATTTTTTCCATTGACTTGTCTAATGATTTCCACCAAGCTAATGAAGCTTGTTTTAATCCATAAAGTGCACGGTGTAATCGATATACCATGCTTTTCTTGTCTTTATTGATAAAACCTGGTGGTTGTTTCATATATATTTCTTCATCCAGTTTTCCATATAGGAATGCAGCAGTCACATCTAGAAATGATATATATAAACTTTCTAGTGCTGCAAGTGCAAGTATGAGATGGCATGTCTCATATCTTACTACTGGTGAGAATATTTCATCATAGTCAATGCCATCTATTTGGGAAAAACCCTGGGCAACTAGACGAGCCTTTTTACGTCCATTGTCTTTTTGGACATAAACCCATCTACAACCTATAGCCTTTCGGCCTTCAGGGAGATGTTGTAGATTTATTATAATGCCTCTTTTAATGAGCATATCCCATTCTTTTTGTTCAGCGTTAATCCAATCTTGTTGTTCGCTGACTGGTAAGCAAAATATTTCGTGATGATGTTCAGGTACAGCTGTATTAGCTGTTTCATTGATAGGAATTGCACACAATAATAATTTATTAATCGTGAAACGATCTAATCTCGTTCTTCTATCAATTTTTTCAATTTCGACTGGATCTAAATCTCCATAGATGTTATCTGGTCGATTTACTGATCGTCTGGTTCTAGTTGGTCTAGGAGATGATGGTCTTGAAGGAGCAAATAAATCTTCTTCAACTTCATTTTGATCGTCTGAATCATCGCTTTCAGAATCATCTGAATCATCACTTTTAGAATTGTCTTTTGAACTATCAGATCCCTTTCCTTTGGGAGATATACTAGATTCATCAGATGAGTTATTATCACTCTCTGATTTCGATGAATCTTCTTCTTCATCTGATGTATTATGTTCTTTAGACGTTCCATGAGGTATTTCTGGCATGAGATCCTCAAACTCTTCCTCTGGATTAAGGAATGTGGGAATTTGATCAGAATTTCGACATTTTGGAAATTTTGTTTCGTCAAATACTGCTGTGGTTCCCATAAAAATGGTGTTGTTTTCAGGGTTCATAAATTTATACCCTTTCATTCCATTTTTATATCCCAGAAAGATCATCATCTTAGATCTGGCTTCAAGCTTATTTTGTCTGCGTTCAGCAAGAATATATACATAAGCTTGGCATCCAAACACTCGCAAATCTGATACATTCGGTTTCTTCTTTTCAATAAGAAAATATGGTGTCTGCCATTTATTGCGAGCTATGGGAGTCCTATTGTATAGGTATACTGTGTGTTCAAGCGCAAATTCCCACCATGATTGTGGTAAGCAGGCGTCGAATGGTAACAATTTTTGGATTTCAATTCCAAGATCTTTGAGGTATTTTTCACTTTTAGTGAATTCGCTTCCTCCATCAAATCGCCATTTCTTAGGCAATTTTTGATATTTATTCCTTATTAAGGCAACAAATTGTTTCAGTGAAGATTCCGTATCGGATTTCTTCTTTAGTAAACCAATCCATAAATGTCCAGAAAAATCATCGATAAATGTCACAAAATATTTATATTTGTGATATGATATCATCGAGATTTCTTTAAGATCTGAATGTATTAAGTCAAAAGGAGACAAAGCTCTACTTTGTGACTCTGGAAATGATTTACTGCGCATTTGTCCTTTAGCGCATCCTGAACAAGTTTGTTTCCTTTTAGGAACAGGAATATTAGGGAATCCTTCTAAATGAATTTTTCCTTTACGGATTACTTCATCTTGAGGATGTCCCAATCGTTTATGCCATATATGAAAATCTGGTTTTCTTGTTACAACATTTATTGATTTGCTATGAATCTCAGAATCTAACCAATATATGGTTTGTCCTTGTTTGTGTGGTGAGAATCTTATAATTGAAGATTCTTTGATTAGATCGATATGATCTTTATTTCCTGAAAGAGTATATCCTTGATTTAGGAATGTTCCCATGGAGAGTAATCTCGTATCCATGTCAGGTATATAAAAAACTGGCCTGATCAATCTAATATCTGTCTTTACATTGACGATAATTTTGATCATAACGGCACCTACGCCTAATATCTGTAAAGTTTTACCTTTAGCAGCGGTTTGTACAAACCTTTTATCAATGAGCAGTCGATAATATAAGAAGTCATTTTGATTGTGAGTAAAGTGTAATGATGCTCCTGAATCTAAGATCCATGACGACTCATTTTCTTTACATTTCACACAATTATTGCAATGAGAAAAATAATGTATATTTTCATTATATACATTTACACTACCATGTCGCTTTAAAAAGCAATTAGTAGTTTCTCTATTGACAAATGAATGACTTAACTCATCACTGAGGCTTACAGCATCATCATCAAATAGAGGATCCATTTGATCGTCAAACGGATCCTTTGGGATGTCGTAATCTTTTTCGCCATTATCAAATAAAGTTTCTTCTAAAACGTCGTATGGATCTCCCACTGTTGAATAATCAAGATCTATATCAGATCTTTTTCGTTTGGGAGGTGGTTCAAAAGATAATTCATCCTTTGTGACGGTGTCAAGTATTTTCAACATTTCTGTCGTTGGTGTGACACCAAGGCGATCGGCAAGAGATCTAGTATTTATAGATTGTTGCCATGTTCCTTTTCCATACTTTGATTGACCCGTGAATTGGGTAGCTGATGGATGCATGCGGGCTTGTACATTTCTAGCTGCAATAGAAAGAGCCGGAGATATGATCTCAACAGCATTCTGCTCCTGATCAGATTCAGGAGGAATGTCTGCTTCTTGGGCGCGTTTCTTTCCCTTGCCTCTAAAGCCCTTGCGAGAGCGAGGTCTTTGGTTTTTGGATTCATCAGAACCCTGACGCTGATTCTTGTCATCCTTCTTCTGATTATTCCATGACACATCTTTCTCCTTCCTTTTAACTCCGCTGATTTTATTCGCTTTATCCCTCAAGTTGTACTGTTGCTTCATAGCATATCCCCTTTGATATTCTCCGATGATGGAATCAGAGATTGTTTCAAAAGTGAATTTATCTGTTCTGTATAATTGGAACATTGCTGTAGAAACAGTGGTCCACTCTTTCGGAAGAGCGGCTGCAAGTATAAGGGCTTGCATAAAATCAGGAATGTCAACTTTATCTTCCCTGAGCTGTGAAAAATATGATCCAAGTCTTTCGATCTCAGGAACGGGATCCTTTCCTGAAAGTTGAAATTTAACTGCCTTTTGAAATCGTTCAAAAATGAGTGCTGGGGTCGTCTTTTTGTAGCTATTCTCTAGCGTTGTCCACACTTTGAGAAGTTCATCTTCTGCAGCTATATGTCGCCTAATCAAATCTGATACTTTAAGACGTAAAGCACCAAGACCAGAGTCGTTGAGTTTTTGCCATTCTCGAAGATCTTTTTTATATTCGGTGGCGGCAGCAGCAGTAAGTGTAGCGGTGGCAGCGTCAGCGGGAGGAGACAGTTTCGGAAATGATTGATTAATGATTGCCCAAGATCCAATATGGAGAAGATAGGATTTCATCCTTTCTGCCCAAACACGATAGTCGATGCCAGAGAAGATATTGATGGAGTCAATTCCAGTGGAAGTTTTGGAGGATGACATAGTGTATGATATCTTTATCTATGAAACGTGTTTTATTAGCGTCTTTGTTTCATAAAAAATAATTTTTGAAAAATGTGAAAATTTTTCATTGTCGTTGATCATGTCCTTGAGACATTTTTTGTCATTGTTGACAACAATGACGGGCTTATTGGGGCCCATAACCTGTTGAGCAGCAATCATATGTCTGTTAGACATAGTTTGTCTCAGTGGTTGTCACTGTCATGAATGATGAGCTCATATGTCCGTTAGACATAGAGTCATATGTCCGTGATGACAAGAGTATTGTATCACTGTCATAGACAGTGACCAGACACCTCTCCAGGTGTTTTGAGTATTGTATCACTGTCAGAGACAGTGACCAGAGACCTCTCCAGGTCTTACTCTCATAGAGAGGAGATACTCACATGCTGGTAGGCAAGAAAGAGCAACTGAATGTATATTCTCTATCTACAGGTCTTATATACACTTTTAGTGTATGTACATATTTGTGTATAGAACTGTAATTAAATATACGTAAAATAAAAGAAAATATAAAAGAAAATACCCTCTAAGGGTCAAACCGGTGATAGCCGTGTTGAAGGCTATACTTAGGGGTATTTGGGGTGAAGATTGTTCAACAATCTCTTCTGTGGATCGTCAAGGACTCGCAACCAACGCCATTAATCAATAGCATCAGAGTGTTTTCGGAAAAGCATTGGAATAATATACTTGAAGACGCTCACCGGTTTGTGCCGAAGAATGAGAATAGTCGGAAGAAGGAAAAGACATCGAGGAAACTCGAAGCAATACAAGACGGCTTGACCATTATTGAAGATGAGTTGTGCCAAAGACCGACTTTCATTGCGAAAGACAATGAAGACTCAGAATAGACCTGGTGCGCCATATTGTCAAGGATCCCATTCTGACGCGGCCCCTGATTATTATCAAACTACAGTCAACTCCCTCGTAACCCATACCCCTCGAAACCCATACTCTCCCATAACCCATAATTTTTTTCGACTACCGAGTTGGTTCACAGGGAATTTGATCCCATAACCCATAATTCTCCCTTACCCCATAAGCCATAGCCTGATGCCGGCTCAAAACCCATACCCTTAGATCAATTTATGGTCGATTTTTTTGATTAATGGCATGTAGTGCTGATCTGAATTATTGTAAAACGGTTGAATTTGCTGTATTCAAAGTTATGAGCACATTCCTCTCCCTCGACGTCCTTAAAAATGGATTGAAGGCACTTGAAGACCAAATCAAGGAGCAGAAAAAGACCCTTGAGGCTAAGCTGTCAAAAAATTGGCAAATCTCATCAGATGACGAAAGATGGCTTGATGGCGAAGCAAACCTTGTTGACAAATTAAGACTTGTCAAGCTGCTGGAGAACACAGCTGATTATGAGAAATCCATTAAGGGATTGGATGTGACCCAGATGAGCATTCTCAGGAAGGTGCAGGAAGTGGGTCAAAAGCGGGACATGGAAGGCTCCGGGCTGGTTGTACCAGCGAGTGCTAACTTGGTGGGGAACAAACTGAGACCACTTGGCGTAAGGTAGACACAACCACGATCAGGCATTGTTGGAGAAAGGCAGGGATCTTACCTGCAGCTGACGATTCTGACCCCAAACCCATCCAGCCCACTGTTCCCATCGCATCGCTCCTCAACAGTGACACTACCGTAACAGCGATTGTTGAAAGTTGTGGTCAGAGGAGTAGCAAGAGATTGGCAGATCCTATTGCTGATGCTGATAAGGTGCTGGAAGAGGCCTTGGATGACCTGTCAGAGACTGGAGCATTACAGAAGAACAACAGAATGGACATTGCCTCCCTCCTCAATCCACCAAATGAGTCGACTCGCATCAGTGATACATCAGATGAAGACATTTTTCAAGCTGTCATGGAGGCTCGGGAGGCGCAGACGATTGCTGGTGGGGGCGATCGCGATGAAGATGAACCTGCCGAAACTCGCCCAACATATCATGATGTCCTTCTTGCGGCATCTGTTATCAGTCGATATATCAATGGCGTTGATGATCCGATTGCACACAAAATGGAGGCGGTGCTGCCCTCTTTCACGCGTCTCGCTTGCTCACAACAATCCCATACGCTGATGCCAATGGCTATTACAGATTATTTCACACATAGATAAGCCCTTTTAATACTTTATTAGACCAGGTATTTAGTATGGAAACTAATATATAGAATTTTGGGTGTCACTGAGGCCACTCCCTCGAAACCCATACTCCCTCATAACCCATAATAAATTTTGTCCACCGAGGGGTATGGGTTATGAGGGAGTTGACTGTAGAACAATTCCCCATCAAATCTCTCGTTCTCGCACTTGGCGGTTCTCGTTCACATGCCAACTCTTTGGCGCCAGTCCTCCCTTGCTTGCTCTCTCTGGGATAGAATCATTTGCATACCAATAGAACACTCAGGCTTGCTTTTATGGACTCATTTGCATGCTGGTTTTGGTGCATTTCTCACTCAGTTTCGCACACCAACTCATGAAATATTGCTCCAAATACTACTGTTGACGCTCCTCGCTTACTCACGCATTTGCAACCTGATTACTTGGTGATTCCCACTCATGGACAACTTGTGGCTTGCGTGCTGACTAATTGATAGTCCTCAATCACTCAAAGACTCACTTGCGGCTAGTACCGGATGGTTTGCTCACTCTCGGACAATAACATTAGATTGTATGTCTGCTGTATCAGAATTATATGAAATTACGAGTCGTTCGTGATATGCATTGGGGGATTTGATTGCTTCCCAAAGCATTCAAAGTGCTTCGGGATGCTTGCAAAGTGCTTTGGAATGCTCGCAAAGACAAACTGACCTTCCTTTGTAAAGCTGTTTGCACTTTGTGGGCTTTGAGTCTTTGGGTCCTTCCCAAAGTGACCAAAGAGCCCAAAGGAGGGTGTGCCGTTTTGCTGATGAACCTGATATTGTTGTGCAGTAAGTAATTTAGCTCATTCATGACTTCCTGTCTCACGAGTTGGTTGCTTACCAGGTACTTCACTGTCATGTTACAACAAGATATGAAGTGCTTCCCGAACGCTGCTGGCAGCAATGTACCGAAACCCACACTAGGGCTGGGGCCTAGTGTTGCCACCGGCTCGGCTCTGAGCCAGCTCTGAACTTAGCCGAGCCGATTTGGAGCCAAGCTGGAGCTGAATTTTCAAAGCCAGCTATAGCCAGCTCAAGCTGGCTGTAGCTGGGCCCCAGTACTGACACATAGGTAAGCACCCTGCCTTGAGTAAAGCTCCCCCTGCAGTGCTTATGCATTTAGGATGTTTAGTTTCACTCATTACAGAGTTGGGGAGTAGTGGCTGTATGACTGGAAGCCAGGGTAGGGTCTTGGCACAAGGTGAGTAAAGATTTGATCATATCTCAGTCATTTCTTGACAGATTCCCTTCAATGTAGGATCATTTGAAAGCTCCATCTGAGCTAATTCTTGACGTGTTAATTGCTTGGCACTGCGTGCACTTGATCCCGCCTGTCAAGATATAGTTGAGTAACACCATATATTCTCTTTATCATATCTCCCCCATTTCTTGACAGGTTTGCTTCAATCCAGCACCATTTAGAAGAGATTTTGGCCCTCTTTCTCGTCGCATTGACTCCTTGATGTAGCGTGCTTTTGTTCTTTTGTCATTCACCAATCCTTCATCCACATTTTATTTTACATGCATGTGGGGTCATATCTTACTCATTTGTGGTCAATTTCACTCCAATTATGTCGCTTTTTGAACCATTTTCTCTACACATGGGATTAATGCATTGCAAGCACTTTTGAGCAGGATGGAGCAATGAAACACAATAAAATAGGCTAGGTTTTATCATGGTCCACTTATAGCTTGAAATTCAAATGAAAACAACTTTATCCATGTGTATGTGATAGAATTACATGCAAAACTGGGCCTACATGACTGAAGAACAGAAAAAACCAGTACCTAAGTATACAGATTTGTGAATAACAAGAAGTTGAATGTGCAGCGCATAAAGCGGTTACCACGTCAAAGAAGAGAGTGGAAGGCGCTTCTAAACGACGCAGGATAGAAGCAAAACCATTGTGAAACGGATGAGATATGATAAAAATGGTTTTGGTGAAAAGATTGATAAATAACAAAAGAACGAAAAAACGCCGCATCAAACGGTCAATGCGACGAGAAAGAGGGCCAAAATCTCTTCTAAATGGTGCTAGATTGAAGCAAAACCACGGAGAAATGGGGGAGATATGATAAAAAGACATATGGTGTTACTCAACTTTATCTTGATGGGCGGGATCAAGTGTGCGCGGTGCCAAACAGTTTGCACGTTGAGAATTAGCTTGAAAAGAGCTTTCAGATGATCCTACATTGAAGGGAATCCGTCAAGAAATGACTGAGATACAATCATATCTTTACTCACCTTGTGCCCAGACCCTACCCTGGCTTCCCATCATGCAGGCAGTGCTCTCCAACCTTCTTGAGGCAAGGGGTAGGTAAATAAAAGCTTCAAGAAATGTCTATAATGCCTGAGAAGGCATTACCTGGGGCAGGGCATCGTCAACTTGAAAAACATAGCCAGAGCCAGCTCCAGCCGGCTCTGGCAATTGAGCCGAGCCGAAAAAGCGGCTCCGGGGACTGAGCTTAGCCGGAGCCGAGCTGAGCCGAGCTTTGGCAACACTACTGGGGCCTAATTGGCAGAAGGTTATCGACCGCACAATTGCATTCAACCCATAGATTCACATAATTCACAATCATCGAGTTACATAGCACTACTACACATCCATTCCTAGCTATTCTACATTTACGTAGATGTTATTTTAATGTCACTGTTTTCGACGAACAAAATGTTGGCCCCGTGGTGTAGCCAGCTTCTGTGGATAATGGAACGTGCGGTTGAAGTGCTGGCTGACACTGATGGAACAAATGCCGGCGCAACGATGCCACAGTGTTTGTAAAACCTTTCGGACAGGTTTTCGCCAAGCGGGTGTTACGGCGTCTTTTCAGCATGATCACAGTGGCCGGTAAGAACCCCGACAGGCTAATGTATACCGAACAGGACCAGCCTCTACTCGACGTCCATCCTGCACACCGGTTTTGTATTATTATTAAATTTAGTCCGCTTCGGGCCCGACGGCGTTGAACCAGTACCCTCCCTTAGATACGATCCAGCAAGGGGTCGTTAGTTACACTGGCGAAAGGCGAGTCGTACTGGATGACCAAGTGCTCGTATCCCATTCAGAGCTGGTAAATATGTTAAGTAAATGTCGTTTTTCATTGGGGAAATAAGGGCAAGGACAGTACGTGACCAAATTATCTGAGTCACAGGTCGTGAAGGTCAGTCCCCCGAGATCGCCAGGTTGTACACCGCCTGTTTGATGGTGGGTGTTGAAGCGTTGACCGGCGAACGTTTGAACACTCAGAGATGCGCGAGAACAGTGAAACACAGGAAAGTTCATCACTTGCTTGCGGCTTACATAATACATGCCGAATCCCTGCGATTCCTGCGTCAGACGTATTCGTATACCGGTCCGGCTTTCTCGAACCTCACACCAAAACCGTCATCCACGGCTTTTCATATCACTCGCGTTTGTGAGGTGAAATGTGACGGCCGACCTTGGCCCACACGCGCATGGCTCAGACGAGGCGGACTTGAGAAGACATCACTACTACTACGGGTACTGGTATACCAAGGGGCCGACAAGGTCAAATACTCTGTGGATCCACCCCTGCGTTTGGATGGATGAGGGCTTATCTGCCAGTGCCTGAATCACGCGCACGGCCAACCATTTCATAGGAGGGCGTAGCTCCTTACCATTAACGAAAGAACAATACTATACACGCTAGTCACACTGAGTTTGCCCAGGATTTTCAAAAAAGGACGAGGAAGCCAGGACGCAGTGGGTGCAGAGGAAATTCATGTATGCGCCAGGGACGTTGGAATAGCAGCAATGATTAATCATAACTCGGATAGATTCTGCCTAACCCGAAGTTTATCGTACACTAAGGGATGGATTCGGACGTTTACCATAACGTAATTGTAGCAAAGTTTCAGCTCCAGTGACATCTTCCGTGCTATGCCTCGTCTTATGCCTTTCGGCCCTGTGAAGAAAATTCAACACATACTGCATCTACGTCACGGCTACTTACGTGGCATCATGCATCATTTGATCCAGTGAGAAAATTGGCGTTGCAGTCCACCCTTTACGTTTTGTCCATATGAATTCGTGCGGACTGGCTCTGCAGCAGTACAATGTCCAGATTATCTACGTCCATGTCAAAATTGCTTACCTGGCATATTCCATTAGCTGTTTCCATTGTAGTTCGTCACTGTGATGAGCCAAATTCAGCTTATCCACATCCATACCATACAACTTACTAGTGACAGTCTTTCTTTCTATCCTGGAGACTCACAAGAATACATGATTCGATCTCGGATACCGTAAATAACGAATCCAATTCCGGAACGCGATTATCCACAACGATGACAGCATCGGGCCGGTTTTCGCCTCTGCTGTGATATACAATGTGCTTTGTTTTTTGTGCCGTTGACCACTTTCTTAATTCGCTTTCATAGTGCGGCTCCCAAGTAGGATTATCCTCTTTGATGAATTGCTCGATAATGAAATTTAGATTGGTTGGTTGGCCGGGCCCATGGCGTGAACTTGCCCGTACAACTCGAAAGCCACGTCTGTTTATGACTACACTTTCTGGCGGTTCGAAGGGGCTCTAGAAGAGGAATGTAAGCACCAAGACAATATTCGTGCGTTAAAATCAGAACGAGTAGTACGGAGGACTCGGATAATAAGCCTACCGACGACGGGTCTTGGCTATGAGCCGCGGAATTCATTGGTAGTGCATTTGTGATGGATGTGAAGAAAAGTAAAAAAGTGGAGACGATTGAGTTGAACCGCATTGCAGCCTGGGGTTGAAAGGACCAGCCTCTACTCGACGTCCATACTGCATCGGTTTTGAATCGAAGGCCGTCGACTTCGGCCGCGACGGCCATCAGCGTTGTCATGACATTACCCAGCTCCATGAGCGAACCGTTAAGCCTCTTGTGTTCTCGGCCTCATTTATACCAAACACCGTAACCGTCAAGCGGGCGATGCGCAACCTATCACAAAGAGTGGCGATCTCGGAGGACTGACGCGCTCACGATGGGTGACTCATCTACGCATTGTGGTTATGGATTGGGGCGTCCACGACGCATTCGGCTGCCCCGAAAGTCATCATGCGTAGACGCTATGTGGTGAACAGGGCGGGGTGGTGAGATTCTGCAGATACGTCATTGGTTACTGTTCCACGCATTTCCCGTTTGGGCAACACCGTTTCCACGCATCTCCTGCTCGAAACAACACTCCCACACGTCGGCGGGCAGCGGGCGGCGGAGAGGTAGGTAGGTAGGTAGAAGTGGCTCTCAGAAGCACCGGGAAGTCGGGAAGCCGGCGGCGGGCAGGCCGGAGGGGGGCATTTGATATTTTGATGCGTCATGAAGCGGGCGTTGGGATGGGAAGC
Source organism: Amanita subjunquillea (assembly GCA_020011035.1). Lineage (NCBI taxonomy): Eukaryota > Fungi > Basidiomycota > Agaricomycetes > Agaricales > Amanitaceae > Amanita > Amanita subjunquillea. The sequence goes on along the minus strand of JAEBUT010000023.1, from coordinate 299,590 downwards.
GGGTGGCAGGAAGTGGGCGGTGGGACAGGAAGCGAGTGGTGGGACGGGAAGCGGGCGGCGGGTAGAAGCAGGCGGAAGAAGAAGGCGGGAGGCAGAAAGCAGGTGCAGCCTAATCGGAAGGGGCGGACGCAGGCGTATGATGCATCACAAACAAACGAGCGGCAGGTGAGAGGCTTCTACACGTCAAAACGAGCAACTGGTACAAACAATTAGCAGAAACCGTTTCCAGGTGGCCCTGCGAACCTTTGCCAAAGGTTTCGATCGCCATGGCCAATCAAAATGGCCAAACATTGCCATCATGTTTGATATCCCTTGTTACATGAACATGAGTAAATATTGTGCCGAAAGTGTTCCCTGAGCCTGCTGTGTGGCTTATGAGAACATTCCTGACTGAGTAGAACTATGTGCCACAAAATTGGACAAAACCATTTTTGGAAGGAAAAATGTAGATGATCATCAATGATCTTCAGTGATTGTCCATTATCACCTGTGTTCATCATAGATTATGATTAATGAGCATGTACACTAGTGAACAGAAGTGATAGTTCATGGTCCATTCTAATTGCCTACTTTCTTATCCGCAAAGGTGCTCATGAATCAAACATACTACATGATGATCTTATATGTAGATAAGATTTTAACATTGTTTCACATTTGCTCACTGTTGTCAACAACCAATCAGGAAGAAACGGGTTCAGATGGCAAAAGCTGTTAACAGTTGACTCACGTCTGCTCACTATGGTTCATGATAACTAATTGATATTCATCAATGATCACCGGTGATCATGGCTGTTCTGGATGAGGCACAATGAAATGAGATGAGTGCAGATGATCATTCAAGATCATCAATGATCACTATATTTTGTCCAGTTTTGTGGAGCAAAGTAGAACCCAACGTTGAGTGAGTGCCTGACTCCCCACAATGTTGAAATGCCTAGGTACAGGGTGTCACAAAGCCTGTACCTTGCCTTGCCAAAGGATTTGGGCAACAGTAGCTTACTTAGCTCTACTACAACTGTAACTATAAGTATCAATGTTTCCTTGCCCCAAAACTCCAGGACCCATGATGCAGTAAGGGAAGCTGCACTTGAGATGAGGATGGGTTGGAGGTGAGGCTGACAACTGCTAACGTGCATCTGTTGAATGACCTTCACCCCAAATACCCCTAAGTATAGCCCTCAACACAGCTATCACCAGTTTGACCCTTAGAGGGTATTTTTCTTTTATATTTCTTTTATTTACATATATTTAATTACAGTTCTATACACAAATATGTACATACACTAAAAGTGTATATAAGACCTGTAGATAGAAAATATACATTCAGTTGCTCTTTCTTGCCTACCAGCATGTGAGTATCTCCTCTCTATGAGAGTAAGACCTGGAGAGGTCTCTGGTCACTGTCTTTGACAGTGATACAATACTCTTGTCATCACAGACATATGACTCTGTGTCTAATGGACATATGAGCTCATCATTCATGACAGTGACGACCACTGAGACAAACTATGTCTGACGGACATATGATTGCTGCTCAACAGCATCTGCAGAGCTCATGTGATGGGATATTGAATGGTGAGCAAACATTTGGTTCAAGTTCAATGTTGATTTCACAAACAAATTACAACGTGTACTCTACTTTGAACATATCAATGGATGCTGGTAAAACAGAGATATGTGCTGTTGAAATTGTAACCATAAATCATGCAGGGGAGTTGTGCTACTGTCAAAACCACCATTACAAAGGTTTCCATCTAGCCAACTCTGAATGAAGGATCCTGTTGTCAGAATTCTACAATTCCAAACTGGCCAATCACTGGCTGGAAATTGAGGGTATGTGGCAATGTATGCCATCCAGAACGCTTCTTGGCCCCATGCCCACTCAGGTGTTGATGAATCCATGACAATCAAAAGAAGCCACTCGGTGATTTGTTTGACAAGCTCCTTCCAGCATTCTGTGCATTCAAAGTCAAACCCAACTGGTAATGGCAAAAATTCATGATATATCCATGCTCAGCTAAGTGACAGGTAAATTTATTAGCTGCAAGAGCCCAGCAATCAGTTTCCACTCACCTCCAACATTTCCAACTTGGAGTCTGGTTGAGTTGTGCTCATTGTTGAGACCTTGGTCTGTATAATGGGTTGTACATAGTCGTGAAATCCTTCTGGTACAGAGATCATGATTTGCAAGGGCTACATGAAGTATCATTAATCTCCATTGCTATTGACTGACAGTAACACTTACAATTTCCTGTTTTTCATCAACTTCTGGTAAACCATGGATGTCAACCATAATTGAAACAAAATGCTGGGTTGCAAAGTGTTCACATTTGATGCATAAAACGCTGCTATATGCAATATTGGTGGAGACAACAGAAGATAATACACAAGACATGGGCAGAATAATTGAAGCCTGCTGGAGGTTGACGTGTTGAGATGTTGAGCTGTGAGCATGAACGTTGAATGTTGAACTGTTAATTTTGCACGTGACTTATGATTACCAGATAATCATGATATCGCTGGCATGGTGCTCTTGCAAACGCACGTCTCATTCATTCTACACTATGCCCAAAGTCTCCCCCAGTTTAGACTGCAACAGTAAGTGTCTGATTTATATCAAAGCAAGATTGACACAACAAAGACCAATGATAGTCTATCAACCGGTGTTAAGTGCTGGCCCTTCCAAAAGCAAAAACTCCTTGTACAAATGTCTTATATGCCCTAAAACAAATGGAGAGTTCCGCGTTTTGCATCAGCATGATATTTCTCAACATGAAACAACAAACATTCACCATCATAGTGTCAGTCTGCATAAGAAAAACACTGATAATACACAAACGTCTATCTCCCATGAGGAGAATTGTGCCCCCTACAGCAACTGTGATGCTGAGTTGCTTGACCACCTCCCAACATTCTCCGATTCCAATATCAATGCTATGGCTAGCAATAACAGCAATAATACCAATCATGGAACAACCAGAAACAATAGCAATGAGGAATCTGACTACTTCACTGATATGTCCTTTTGGCCTAAGCCCAATGAAATTGTTGACTATTATGACGAACTTGTCAATGCCAATGAACTATTGTTTACATTCAACTTCAACCTTCCCAAGGGACTCAGACGGGGGACTGAACTACAGGACAATGCAGGTGACAACAAAAATGACTCTTTTGACATTGAATTACAACCCAAAGGTGTATAACTCTCATCATGCATATGAAATATACTGACCTATATTCCAGATGACTTGGACATGATGGAAGACATGACCAAAAGTTGCAGAATAGTCATGCCAGATACACCAACTTATCCGTGGCCATCCATTGAAGTACGTTTAACAGACTACACCAATGGTGGATCATTACTCATGATAGTGACAGTGCTTCCTTACAGATGTACTTTTCAGCTCATCTCACTTTTGGTTTTCACTGGCCCAAAAACAGGCTGTACTTACTTGGGTGCAATGACTAGGTGCAAAGGGAGTTCCAACCTTACATCAACTACAAAAATCCTGTGAATTTACATATTCTATGCTTGGAGATCCAACGCTATGTGTTACAAGTCCTTTAAGCACCATTGTTACAGTTTCCTCTTCATTTCCTCTTCTTTCTCCTATAGACTGTTTCATATCCATCTTTTCCCCTTAACTGCACATTGTACAGCCTGGATGCTATCTCCTTTCGTAGCTACCTTCACGTTTCCTTTCTTAGGTAGTTATCGTTTCATTCCCTTTATAGTCTCTTTTGTTCTTTAACCATATATAAACCCCATGTACTGTAGAGTAACTCCAGTTCCAACTTAGACAAGTTTTGCTCTCAACATTGTTTGACCTCAATGCTCTCTTTCATTGTCATTCTCTAGACCTTTGTCATTGTTTGACTTGGCGTCTGAACTCTTTGTCCAGTGACCGAGACTCTGCTTGTCACTGTTGACTTAGAACAAACCACGACAAGGGCATCGTCTGTAACACAAGTTGGAACTCAGGAACTGCTCAGTGCATCGTCACTAGCCAGACACCATTGATACCAGGAACTCCCAGATCAGACCCCCGAATGACTCTGTTCATTACAAACAGAAGTACTACCTTAATCGAAGAGAAGTCTACTTTTCTATGACACACAAGGTCTGGTGCTATGTTTCAGGAACAAAAAGAAAGAACCTACCAGTCTCAGAGGAACTCTTTGAAGGAGAATACCAGGAAGGAGACCATAACATTGAATTACCAGGAGATATTTGGATTCACTGGTACAATGAAACAAACAAATAAAACAATCAGTTATTCCTAACCCCAAACACTGAACCCTAACTCACTTGGTGGCACAAGTTTCGAGTTGACAAGAAACTTGAAGACTTCGCTTTCCTTGCACTCAATGAGCAGACAATAACCAAGTGGAATGAATACAGAGAACAACAACAGATTGAGATAGATCTAGCCTTTGGGGATAAACCAAAACAAGGAGAAAGCTTGAAACAAGGCACAGAATCGAAACACGAACCCAGAACACAGAACCTGAAACTTGAAACACCCGAACCAAAACCAAAGAAGGACATGTCAGATGACAAGGAAACATCCTCGAAAGGAATAAAGGGAATCTCCATTAAGGAATTCAAAGGACAGTGCTCTAAGGCAAAACATTTCATCAACACATTTGATGATGTATTTGATCTTGATCAAAAAAGCGAATCAAATATGTTCTCCTTCACTTAGGGGAAGAACTAGACGATTGGAAAGCCAATCTTTGAGGAGAATTAGAAGCAGCAGAAGTGACCAAAGGAAAATCAGCAGAAAGTGCATATACACTCTCTTGGGATAATTATCCCAGCTTCAGGTGACGATTCTTGAGCGACTGGGGAGAATCTGACAGCGCAGCCAGAACCCTGAATGATCTAGATAAAGTCAAAGTGAGTGGAGACATCGACATCCCTGCCTACATTCAGAAATTCTGATCGCTCATACACTCCACCAGAATTACAGGGTTCATGGTGCAACACATTTACTTCTGTAAAGGACTCCCTGCATCAGTAGCAGCAAAGATCATTGAAAACCCTGCAGTCATCAGCATGGAAACAGCTTACAACGCTGCAGAACACCTGCATAATGCTTGGGAGACCATGAAATTGATGAACCGATCATCTGGATCAGGAGACACAAAAGGATGTTTCAAATTTAATCGAAACACGAAGCCCTCCACATCTGGATCAAAGGGGATCAATGCTGTGAGCATGTTATGATCATGAAAATCGTCATCACATTTTCAATCTATCTATCAGTGGTCGGGGACCACTACCACAGTCTTTATACAGGCCAGGAGCCTTAGGAGGGAGCCTGGGAACATTTTGCATGGGTTAGCGCATGGGGGCGCTTACTATGGAACAAGATGATGGCCATACACTATACTAGGAAGGACAGCCGGATTAGGCAAGAGGATCGCGCCCTTGATGGCATCATTGATCGACGTCGGCATCAACACATCAGGGATCATGTCATCATGCATCAGGAAGCAGCAGTGGCAGCGCACATGGACATATGGGATTGCAACACAGCCTATGGAGACAAGGAGGCTTTAAGGATATAGCCCCTTATGGTTATAAGGTCTAGAGCAACCTGGACTGGTCCAGAGGATGGCGTTGCAGCGGCTGCACCCAAGAAGCATAGCAACGGTGACAGCGTGGAGGCAGCGCTCATACAAGACAATAAGGAGTATGGATGCTGTGGGAGTGCCGGTGGTACTAGGCGGTGGCAAGGGTCTTGGTAGAGTAGTATATAAGTACAAGTGTCTTGAGTCGCCCCAGACTTAAGATGGTTTCTCTTATGCCCATGTAAGACTCTGTCTGTATGTCAATATACCCTATTCCCCTCCCCCTTCTCTTCCCTGCTTGATGAGGCCTGTGGGTCTGTGTCCTAAAGGACAGTGGGTTAGTGTTGTTGGGCGTGAGCTCATAACAGAGCACAGGACATCTTTCAGATGCCCAAAAGGAGGAATATCAAAAGACCGGCAAGTGTTTCAGATGTGGAACACAGGGACACATATCCAGGGACTGCCCAAACAAAGGGAATGCCCAAACAACGTCCTACAAGTCCTCCTCCCCACAGAATCGCACAATCAGAACAGTATAGGAAATGACCTCAGATGAATCAGCCTGTTACGGACGATGCCCTCGTCGTGGTTCGTTCTAAATCAACAGTGACAAGCAGAGTCTTGGTCCACTCCCAGCCACTGGACAAAGAGTTCAGACGCTAAGTCAAATGATGACGAAGGTCTAGAGATCGACGAAAAGAGAGAGCGTCGAGATCAAGCGTTATTGAGAGCAAAACTCATCTAAGTTGGAACTGGAGATACTCTACAGTACATGGGGTTTATATACAAATTAGAGAACAATGGAAACTATAAAGGGAACGAGGCAATGACTACCTAAGAAAGGAAATGTGAAGGTAGCTACGAAAGGAGATAGCGTCCAAGCAGTACGATGCGCAGTTAAGGAGAAATGATGGATATGAAATGATACATGGAAACAGGGAGATGAATCAAGAAGGAACTGTAACATTACCCCCTTCATATGCGAGAAGTCACCAACTTCTACCAAGAATTTGTCCAGCCGTGGTCCTGCCTAGACTCCAACCATTCGATGACATTTTTGACATCCTTTTCCGCAGTCTCCATTCGCCACTGCAAAGTTTGAATTGACCGTTGCAGCTGTTTGGCTTGAGCGAGCATTGCATCTCATTCATGGTAGGTAAGCGAATGCGGATCGGTGGTGAGGGTGAGGGCGGTGACGAAGTCGAGCGGTTCGGAGAACATATTGAAATAGGTGACCATAGTGGCGAGGTTTTCCCCAACAGTGTCAAGCATGGTGTTACGGGGTTGGACAATAGGTATGTGTGTCGGGGAAACAGGGATGGTGATAGTTTCCTCGAGGTCCGAGGGGTGTTCGTGGAGTACGGGGAGGTCAGCGAAGTCGTAGTTGTCCAGGGTGGTGGTGGTGGTGATGAACACCTCGAGTGGGAGGTGATGAGCAACGGAGGCGAAAGGGGGGCTGACGGTGGCAGCATCAATATAGTAGTGGCCACAGGCAGTGACCAAGAGAGCAAAGGAGAGGGTGACGAAGTAGGCGATGGCGATGATGGGAGACATTGTATTGTGGATGATAGGTTGGGGTGTGTCTGTGTCATTCGGAGTCCTTTTATTCCTCGTTGAACACTTCGTCATCCCAATTGACTGTCCGGATCTCTCCATCCGTGGACCGATAAGTAAACGTGGATGCTCTGATGCTGGGAACATATTCAAGTTCTTCATCAGATTCTTCTGATTCGCTTAGCTCGTCCCTGGTAGTGGTGGAAACTTCGTTCACAAGGTCTGTATTTGTTTCAGGAATAAGGTTTTGTGGTGCAATGCTTTCAGGCGAATTGGGTATGGTGGGTCCATCCGTGCTGTCAAACGTGTCCAAGAATTCAAGGCTTCCAAGTGCTCTGTTAAGACTCGAGATTGCATTCAGGAGATGTTGGGCAGTTATCCATTTACAAATTTCTATTTCCTTGCTTGCGTCTGCTAGTTGTTTAGCAAAGTCGAAGAGTGTGGGATCTTCTCGGCGAAGGGCAGCCTCGACATATATATTGTGTGTGTGATTCAAGGGCCTATTGGGCGATGGAAGGTAGGGTGATTTAGCATCGGGATAATATGGTAATTCTTCTGGATCAAATGTGAGGTCCATATATTCTGGGAGATAGTGTAGGCGAGCATTGAATGGAATTTCAACGTGACCTTGTGGGTGTGCCAAGTGTCCGTTGGTGAGTCTGGGAATCCTGTATCCGATTAATCGAGTTGCTTGAGTTCGAATATAGTTGATTAGCTGAGGTGGTTCTAAAGAGGTGATCGGAGGGCGATAGATGGGAAACGTGATGAGTCGTCCTTTGAATCTTTCATAAAGTTTTGGGGAATATTGTCCTCGAGTCGAGCAGTATTTCTTCGTGTATTGAATGTTTTGTTTGAGAATTTGGCGATTACGATAGCGAGACATGAGGTTTCACAGTCGTCTTCTGAGTTTATATGCTTGCAAAACGTCCGCAGCGTTTCCCAGATTGCGCTCAGGTTCCCAGGAGTTGTCATTCGGACCGTATCCCTTCCATTTAACCAAATACTGATATCCTGCTCCGTGTTTTCGATGTGTGAGAATCACTTCAACTTCAAACTCCTCCTGTCCGTTTACGAGATCAGGGGAAGGGGTTGTGTAGTTTGGTCCATGTGTTTCAGTTTCTCTATATGGCATAAGGAGTGACATGTGAAAGACTGGATGAATGCGCCACTGTTTCGGTAGCTTGAGCTTATATGTTACTGGTCCTAATACTTGTTCAACTATAAAGGGTCCTTCTCGTTTAGGCACTAGTTTCCTAGATTGATATGGTATATTGAGGTTTCTGTTTTCGAGCCATACTTTGTCTCCTTGTACGAATTTAATTGCTTTGTCTCTGATTCGCTGTGCAACCATCTGCCTTGCCAGTTCATGCGCAGCCAATGCTTCCTCTCTAGCCTTTTGTAGTAGTTGCAAGCATTCTTCAGCGGCAGGTGTTGTCATTTTCTGTACTGCTGTCGGTAGTGCAACAGGGTTCGTTCCATACATGAGTTGAAACGGAGACGCTTTGACTGACTCATGATGCCGGTTATTGTGAGCAAATTCGGCAATTGGGAGTAGTTGTTTCCATCTGTGGGGTTCGTTTGCACAAAATATTCGAAGATATACTTCTAGTTCTTGGTTAACGCGTTCTGTTTCTCTGTCGGTTTGTGGATGATAAGCTGTGCTCATTCTGTGATCGATTCCTAATGTCTTTCTGATTTCCTGGAAGACTTTAGCTGAGAACTGTGGTCCTTGATCCAAGATGAGTATATTGGGTAATCCAAAGCGTTTAAATATCTCGGAAATGTAAAGATCGGCTGTTCCTAGAGCGTCGATGGTTTTCTTGCAAGGAGTAGGAATTACCCCCTTCGTAAGACCATGGTCCACTGTGACCAGAATCGAGTCATATCCGTCTGCAATAGGAAGATCTGTAATGAAATCCAGTGTTACTTGTTGGAAAGGGCGAGTAGCTTTGGATCCGATAGGTAGAAGAGCCGGAGTATTAGGGTGAGTGTTCACTTTCATCTGTTGGCAAGTTGCGCAACCCATAATCCATTCTTTGACATGTTTGTACATTCCTGGCCACCAATAGTCATGTTGCAGAAGTTCGAGAGTCTTCATGCATCCTGGGTGTCCTGAGGTGAGCGATTCATGGACCGTCTTGACGATCTGTGTTCTGAGTGTTCCATTATCTGGGATGTATGCTCTATCAATATATCGAATGATTCCATCAATAAATGCCCAGTCCTGGAGTTTGGATTTAATCGGCGGGGCGCGTTGGGTTTCAATAACTTCAATGATCGTGCGCCCAAAGCTGTCAAGGGTTGTGGCATCTCTGATTTCTTGAGCCAGGTCTGTAGCGATGAGGCAAACGAACTTGTTATCTGGTAGCATTGTCACATCGTCTTGAGCATCCTCGCCTTTCATATGATCAGGTCGGCGAGAGAGGGCATCTGCTTCAAACATTTTCGTGCCGGGTACATGTTCGATTTTCAGGTCAAACTCCAAGAGCATCATAGACCATCGTGCTTGTCGAGGAGTTAATTGCTGAGGTGACTGATAGAATAAAAGATTCTTATGATCACAGTGAACAACTATTGGATGTGGCGATCCATGGAGCAAATGTTGCCATGCCTGTAGTCCTTTGATGATTGCAAGTAGTTCTTGATCATAGATCTGGTAATTCTGTTCTGTAAGCGTTAAAGCATGGGAAATAAATCCGCATGGGTGGAGCATTCCAGTTGTATCCGCTTGTTTCAATACTGCCCCCGTTGCTTTGTTGGAGGCGTCCGTCTGAAGAATGAATGGTCTAGTGGGGTCTGGCATGCGTAGAACAGGCATGGAAGAGAATTTGCGCTTAAGCTCTTCAAACGCATTCTGACAGGTGGTCGTCCAATTGAAAAGTAAGCCCTTCTTTGTTAGATCAGTTAGCAGTTTCGCTATGGCGGCGAAATTGCCAATAAATCTTCAATAGAAATTTCCGAATCCCAGGAAGGATCTGACTTGTTTAACTGTTGCTGGCGTAGGCCAGTCACAAATTCCTGCAAGTTTGACGGGATCCATTTGTATATGTCCTGGGGTGATGACCATGCCTAGGAAATTGACTTCTTGAATGCAGAATTTGCATTTCTCGAGTTTCAAGAATAAATCATTCTCTTGTAGTCATTGCAGAACGCGTTCTGTGCGCTCTCGTATTTCTTCTTTGGTTTTTCCGCAAATCAGGATGTCATCCATGTAGATGATGAGCCATCCTTCATTTATCATGTCTTGGAAGTATTCGTTCATCATGGTCTGGAACGTCGAAGGAGAGTTACAAAGACCAAAGAACATGACTGTCGGCTCATACAGTCCTTGATTCGTTATGAATGCTGCCTTCCATTCATCACCCTTCTTGATTTGGACGTTGTTATATCCCCAGCGCAAGTCAAGTTTAGTGAAGTAGTTTGTGCCTTCTAATTTCATCATCAGGTCCGAGACTAAAGGTAATGGGTAGGCGTTCTTAATGGTCCATTCGTTCAGGTATCGATAGTCCTGACAAGGTCGAAGTGTACCGCTCTCTTTTTTTGAGACAAAGAAGAATGGTGATGCCTGTGGTGATTTAGATGGTCGAATATATCCTTTGTCGAGTTGTTCTTTAATCCATTCATCAAGGGTTGACTGTTCTTTTAACGATAATGGGTATATCTTGCTGACTTTTGGCGTGAATCCTGTTTTAAGTTCGATTGCATGATCCCATGGATGAGAAGATGGGAAGCGCTCTGATGCTTTCTTTTCAAAGGTGGCTTGCCATGGTGCATATTCAGAGGGGAGAACAGTGGGCGCTTCTTCTCGTTTCGCTTGGTGTTCAAGTGCCTGTGATGCTGATGTTTTTACTCTAATCCAATATTCGTCCTCTCCCCATTGTCGTGTATCTAACGCCATGCGCCAAATAGGTTTGGTATTTTCTGGATCGTCATCCATTTGGAGGGTTTTCTTTCGCCAATCAATAGTTGGATTATGTTGTTCTAACCAAGGTATTCCAAAGATTATTGCCTGATCTCCTAAGTTGGTGATCCATAACCAGTTGTTGTATTCTTTTCCTTCGATAGAATAGGTAAGACAAGTGCGATGAGTGATTAACCCGTTCTGATTGATTGTTCCGTCGGCGTTTTTGACTCTAATTGGTTGTTTTAAGAGTTCTCTTGGTAGATCCTTTGATATTCGTTCATCAATGAAGTTTCCTTCTGCTCCACAATTGATGAGAGCAGATATTTCAGCAGGTTTATGGGTCGTTTGCACAGTAATGGAAATTCGTTTGTTATTATTGGAATTTACAATTACAGAGTCGAGTGCTAACTGTTCAATGGTACTGGAGGCGTCAACTGCTTTCTGGCGTCTCCTTCTTAAAAACCCTCAGATTCGAGTTCCTGGAGGGTAGTTTCGCGTTCTTCATCAGGAAGTTCTTTCAATAGCGCCCTAATGCATTGGGCAGCTGATTCATTCGAGGTCGTTTCCTCTACTGCTCTGATTGTGCGATTCTGTGGGGAGGAGGACTTGTAGGACGACGTTTGGGCGTTCCCCTTGTTTGGGCAGTCCCTGGATATGTGTCCCTGTGTTCCACATCTGAAACACTTGCCGGTTTTTCGGTATTCCTCTTTTTGGGCATCTGAAAGATGTCCTGTGCTCACAGCATTGATTCCCCTTGTTCCAGATGAAAAGGGCTTCTGGTTTCGGTTAAATTTGAAATGTCCCTTGGTGTCTCCTGACCCAGTGGATCGATTCATCAGTTTCATGGTTTCCCAAGCGTTGTGTAAGCGCTCCGCAGCGTTATAGGCTGTCTCCATGCTGGTGACTGCGGGGTTTTCGATGATTTTCGCTGCTACTGATGCAGGGAGTCCTTTACAGAAGTAAATGCGCTGCGCCATGAACCCAGTAATTCCGGTGGAGTGTATGAGCAATCAGAATTTCTGAATGTAGGCAGGGATGTCGATGTCTCCGCCCACTTTGACTTTATCTAGATCATTCAGGGTTCTGGCTGCGCTATCAGATTCTCCCCAGTCACTCAAGAATTGTCGCCTGAAACTGGTATAGTTATCCCATGAGAGTGTGTATGCGCTCTCTGCTGATTTTCCTTTGGTCGCTTCTGCTGCTTCTAATTCTCCTCGAAGATTGGCCTTCCAGTCATCTAGTTCTTCCCCTAGGTGAAGGAGAACATACTTGATCCGCTTTTTCGATGTTTCGAAGCACCCCTCATCAAGATCAAAGATGTCATCAAATGTATTGATGAAGTGTTTCGCCTTAGAGCGCTGTCCTGTGAATTCCTTGATGGAGATTCCTTTTACCCCTTTCGAAGCTGTTTCCTTGTCGTTTGACATGTCCTTCTTTGGTTCTGGTGTTTCAGGTTTCGGTTCCTGTGTTCCGGGTTCGTGTTTCGGTTCTGTACCTTGTTTCAAGCTTTCTCCTTGTTTTGATCCATCTCCAAAGGGATCTATCTCGATCTGTTGCTGTTCTCTGTATTCGTTCCACTTGTCAAGTGTCTGTTTTTCAAATGCGAAGAAGCCGTAGTCTCCTAGTTCTTTGTCGACTTGAAACTCGTGCCACCAAGTGAGTTCTGGTTTGGTGTTTGGGGGTAGGAATAATAGTTCCTCTGTTTCATTCATTTCATTGCTCCAATGGATCCAAATTTCTGGTGGTAATTCATTGGTAGGGTCCCCCCTCCTTGTATTCTCCTTCGAAGAGCTCCTCCTGGACCGGTAGGTTCTTTCTCTTTGTTCCTGAAACGTAGCACCAGGCCTTGTGTGTCATAGAAAAGTAGACTTCTCTTCGATTAAGGTAGTACTTCTGTTTGTAACGGATGGAGCCGTTTGGTGGTCTGATCTGAGCAGTTCTGGTATCAATGGTGTCTGGCTAGTGACGATGCACTGAGCGGTTCCTGAGTTCCAACTTGTGTTACAGACAATGCCCTCGTCGTGGTTTGTTCTAAATCAACAGTGACAAGCAGAGTCTCGGTCTGCTCCCAGCCACTGGACAAAGAGTTCAGACGCTAAGTCAAACGATGACGAAGGTCTAGAGATCGACGAAAAGAGAGAGCATCGAGATCAAGCGTTATTGAGAGCAAAACTCGTCTAAGTTGGAACTGGAGTTACTCTACAGTACATGGGGTTTATATATGATTAGAGAACAATGGAAACTATAAAGGGAATGAGGCAATGACTACCTAAGAAAGGAAATGTGAAGGTAGCTACAAAAGGAGATAGCATCCAAGCAGTATGATGCGCAGTTAAGGAGAAATGATGGATATGAAATGATACATGGAAACAGGGAGACGAAACGAGAAGGAACTGTAACACAGCCGCCCCAATGCATTAGGGCACTGCTAAAAGAACTTCCTGATGAAGAACATGAAACTACCCTCCAGGAACTCGAATCTGAGGGTTTTTAAGAAGGAGATGCCAGAAAGCGGTTGACACCTCCAGTACCATTGAACAGTTAGCACTCAACTCTGTAATTGTAAATTCCAATAATAACACACGAATTTCCATTACTGTGCAAATGACCCATAAACCCGCTGAAATATCTGCTCTCATCAATTGTGGAGCAGAAGGAAACTTCATTGATGAACGAATATCGAAAGATCTACCAAAGGAACTCCTAAAACAACCAATTAGGGTCAAGAACACTGATGGAACTATCGATCAGGATGGGTTAATCACCCATCGCACTTGTCTTACTTATTCTATCGAAGGGAAGACATACAACAATTGGTTATGGATCACCAATCTAGGAGATCAGGCAATAATCTTTGGCATACCTTGGTTAGAACAACATAATCCTACTGTTACGGACGATGCCCTCGTCGTGGTTCGTTCTAAGTCAACAGCGGCAAGCAGAGTCTCGGTCCACTCCCAGCCACTGGACAGAGAGTCTAGACGCTAAGTCGAACAATGACGAAGGTCTAAAGGGCGACGAAGAAAGAGAGCGTCGAGGTCAATCGAGGTTGAGAGCAAAACTCGTCTAAGTTGGAACTGAGGTTACTCTACTGTACATGGAGCTTATATACGATTGGAGAAAAAGGGAAGCTATAAAGGGAACAAGGCAATGACTACCTAAGAAAGGAAATGCGAAGGTAGTTTATAAATTTCTTCGTCCAGTTTTCCATATAGGAAAGCAGCAGTCACATCTAGAAATGATATATATAAATTTTCTAGTGCTGCAAGTGCAAGTATGAGACGACATGTCTCATATCTTACTACTGGTGAGAATATTTCATCGTAGTCAATGCCATCTATTTGGGAAAAACCTGGGCAACTAGACGAGCTTTTTACGTCCATCGTCTTTTTGGACATAAACCCATCTACAACCTATAGCCTTTCGACCTTCAGGAGATGTTGTAGATTTATTATAACGCCTCTTTTAATGAGCATATCCCATTCTTTTTGTTCAGCGTTAATCCAATCTTGTTGTTCGCTGACTGGTAAGCGAAATATTTCGTGATGATGTTCAGGTACAGCTGTATTAGCTGTTTCATTGATAGGAATTGCACACGATAATAATTTATTAATCGTGAAACGATCTAATCTCGTTCTTCTATCAATTTTTTCGATTTCGACTGGATCTAAATCTCCATAGACATTATCTGGTCGATTTACTGATCGTCTGGTTCTAGTTGGTCTAGGAGATGATGGTCTTGAAGGAGCAAATAAATCTTCCTCAACTTCATTTTGATCGTCTGAATCATCGCTTTCAGAATTATCTGAATCATCACTTTTAGAATCGTCTTTTGAACTATCAGATCCCTTTACTTTGGGAGATATACTAGATTCGTCAGATGAGCTATTATCACTCTCTGATTTCGATGAATCTTCTTCTTCATCTGATGTATTATGTTCTTTAGACGTTCCATGAGGTATTTCTGGCATGAGATCCTCAAACTCTTCCTCTGGATTGAGGAATGTGGGATTTTGATTAGAGTTTCGACATTTTGGAAATTTTGTTTCGTCAAATACTGCTGTTGTTCCCATAAAAATGGTGTTGTTTTCAGGGTTCATAAATTTATACCCTTTCATTCCATTTTTATATCCAGAAAGATCATCATCTTAGATCTGGCTTCAAGCTTATTTTGTCTGCGTTCAGCAGGAATATATACATAAGCTTGGCATCCAAACACTCGCAAATCTGATACATTTGGTTTCTTCTTTTCAATAAGAAAATATGGTGTCTGCCATTTATTGCGAGCTATGGGAGTCCTATTGTATAGGTATACTGCGTGTTCAAGCGCAAATTCCCACCATGATTGTGGTAAGCAGGCGTCGAATCTAAGGGATTGTGACTTTTCCCAAATAGTTCGATTCATCCTTTCAGCTCTACCATTTTGTTGTGATGTATATGGTAACGATTTTTGGATTTCAATTCCAAGATCTTTGAGGTATTTTTCACTTTTAGTGAATTCGCTTCCTCCATCAAATCGCCATTTCTTAGGCAATTTTTGATATTTATTCCTTATTAAGGCAACAAATTGTTTTAATGAAGATTCCGTATCGGATTTCTTCTTTAATAAACCAATCCATAAATGTCCAGAAAAATCATCGATAAATGTCACAAAATATTTGTATTTGTGATATGATATCATCGAGATTTCTTTAAGATCTGAATGTATTAAGTCAAAAGGAGACGAAGCTCTACTTTGTGACTCTGGAAATGATTTACTGCGCATTTTTCCTTTAGCGCATCCTGAACAAGTTTGTTTCCGTTTAGGAACAGGAATATTAGGAAAATCCTTCTAAATGAATTTTTCCTTTACGGATTACTTCATCTTGTGGATGTCCTAATCGTTTATGCCATATATGAAAATCTGGTTTTCGTGTTACAACATTTATTGATTCATTATGAATCTCAGAATCTAACCAATATATGGTTTGACCTTGTTCGTGTGGTGAGAATCTTATAATGGAAGATTCCCTTGATTAGATCGATGTGATCTTTATTTCCTGAAAGGTAATATCCTTGATTTAGGAATGTTCCCATGGAGAGTAATCTCGTATCCATGTCAGGTATATAAAAGACTGGCCTGATCAATTTAATATCTGTCTTTCCTTTGACGATAATTTTGATCATGACGGCACCTACGCCTAATATCTGTAAAGTTTTACCTTTAGCAGCGGTTTGTACAAACCTTTTATCAATTAGCGATCGATAATATAGAAAGTCATTTTGATTGTGAGTAAAGTGTAATGATGCTCCTGAATCTAGGATCCATGACGACTCATTTTCTTTACATTTCACACAATTATTGCAATGAGAAAAATAATGTATATTTTCGCTATATACATTTATACTACCATGTCGCTGTGAAGAGCGTTTAGTAGTTTTTCTATTGACAAATGAATGACTTAACTCGTCACCAAGGCTTACAGCATCATCATCAAATAGAGGATCCATTTGATCGTCAAACGGATCCTTTGGGATGTCGTAATCTTTTTCACCATTATCGAATAACGTTTCTTCCAAAACGTCATATGGATCTCCCACAGTTGAATAATCAAGATCTATTCAGATCTTTTGCGTTTGGGAGGTGGTTCAAAAGATAATTCATCTTTTGTGACGGTGTCAAGTATTTTCAACGTTTCCGTTGTTGGTGTGACGCCAAGGCGATCGGCAAGAGATCTAGTGTTTATAGATCGTTGCCATGTTCCTTTTCCATATTTCGACTGACCCGTGAATCGGGTAGCTGATGGATGCATGCGAGCTTGTACATTTCTAGCCGCAATAGAAAGAGCCGGAGATATGATCTCGACGGCATTCTGCTCCTGATCAGATTCAGGAGGAACGTCTGCTTCTTGGGCGCGTTTCTTTCCCTTGCCTCTGAAGCCCTTGCGAGAGCGAGGTCTTTGAATTTTGGATTCGTCAGAACCCTGACGCTGGTTATCGTCATCCTTTTTCTGATTGTTCCACGACGCATCTTTCTCCTTCCTTTTAACTCCGCTGATTTTATTTGCTTTATCTCTCGAGTTATACTGTTGCTTCATAGCATATCCCCTTCGATATTCTCCGATGATGGAATCAGAAATTGTCTCGAAAGTGAATTTATCTGTTCCGTATAGTTGGAACATTGCTGTGGAAACGGCGGTCCACTCTTTCGGAAGAGCAGCTGCAAGTATAAGAGCTTGCATAAAATCAGGAATGTCGACTTTGTCTTCCCTGAGCTGTGAAAAGTACGATCCAAGTCTTTCAATTTCAGGAACGGGATCCTTTCCTGACAGTTGAAATTTGACTGCCTTTTGAAACCGTTCGAAGATGAGCGCTGGAGTCGTCTTTTTGTAGCTATTCTCTAGCGTTGTCCACGCTATGAGTAACTCGTCTTCTGCAGCTATGTGTCGCCTGATCGAGTCTGATACTTTAAGACGTAAAGCACCGAGACCAGCATCGTTGAGTTTCTGCCATTCTCGAAGATCCTTCTTATATTCGGTGGCAGCAGCAGCAGTGAGTGTGGCGGTAGACGCTTCTGCAGGAGGAGATGGTTTTGGAAATGATTTATTGATAATAGCCCAAGATCCGATATGGAGCAAATAGGATTTCATCCTTTCTGCCCAGACACGATAATCGATGCCAGAGAAGATGTTGATGGAGTCGATACCAGTGGAAACTTTTGAGGACGACATAGTATATGATATCTTTATCTATGAAACATGTTTTATTAGCGTTTTGTTTCATATAAAATAATTTTGAAAAATAAAAAATTTTTCATCGTCGTTGATTATGTCCTTGAGACATGTTTTGTCATCGTTGACAACAATGACGGGCTTATCGGGGCCCATAACCTGTTGAGCAGCAATCATATGTCCGTCAGACATAGTTTGTCTCAGTGGTCGTCACTGTTATGAACGATGAGCTCATATATCCGTTAGACATAGAGTCATACGTCCGTGATGACAAGAGTATTGTATCACTGTCATAGACAGTGACCAGACACCTCTCCAGGTGTTTTGAGTATTGTATCACTGTCTGAGACAGTGACCAGAGACCTCTCCAGGTCTTACTCTCATAGAGAGGAGATACTCACATGCTGTTAAGCAGGAAAGAGCAACTGAACGTATATTCTCTATCTACAGGTCTTATATACACTTTTAGTGTATGTACATATTTGTGTATAGAACTGTAATTAAATATACGTAAATAAAAGAAAATATAAAAAGAAAATACCCTCTAAGGGTCAAACCGGTGATAGCCGTGTTGAAGGCTATGCTTAGGGGTATTTGGGGTGAAGGTCGTTCAACAAGTAATCGCGTTGTAGTAGTTCGAGGGTTTTCATACGTCCTGGATGGCCTGAGGTGAGCGATTCATGAACTGATTTGACAATCTGTGTCCTGAGCGTTCCATTATCTGGGACGTATGCTCTGTCAATATATCGAATGATTCCGTTGACAAACGCCCAGTCCTGGAGTTTGGATTTAATTGGTGGGGCGCATTGGGTTTCGATAACTTCGATGATCGTGCGCCCAAAGTTGTCAAACGACGTGGCGTCTCTAATTTCTTGGGCTAGGTTTGTAGCTATGAGGCGAATGAATTTGTTGTCAGGTAACATTGTCACATCGTCTTGAGCATCTTCGCCTTTCATATGATCAGGTCGACGAGAAAGAGCATCTGCTTCGAACATTTTAGTGCCAGGTACATGTTCGATCTTCAAGTCGAATTCTGAGAGCATCATGGACCATCGTGCTTGTCGAGGAGTTAATCGTTGGGGCGACCGATAGAATAACAGATTTTTATGATCGCAGTGAACCACTATGGAATGCGGCGATCCATGAAGTAAATGTTGCCATGCCTGTAGTCCTTTAATGATTGCTAGTAGTTCTCAATCGTAAATCTGGTAATTCTGTTCTGTAAGTGTCAAGGCATGCGAAATAAATCCACACGGATGAAGTATTCCAGTTGTATCTGCCTGTTTAAGCACTGCTCCAGTAGCTTTGTTCGAGGCGTCCATCTGAAGAATAAATGGTCGAGTGGGGGTTGGGCATGCGCAAAACGGGCATGGAGGAGAACTTGTTTTTGAGCTCCTCGAATGCTGTCTGACAAGTGGTTGTCCAATCGAAGAGTAGACCTTTCTTTGTTAGATCTGTCAGTGGTTTTGCTATGGCGGCAAAGTTGCCGATGAATCTTCGATAAAAGTTTCCAAATCCAAGGAAGGATCTGACTTGTTTAACCGTTGTTGGTGTTGGCCAGTCGCGAATTCCTGCAAGTTTAACAGGATCCATTTGAATGTGTCCAGGTGTGATGATCATTCCAAGGAATTCGACTTCTTGAACACAAAATTTGCATTTCTCGAGTTTCAAGAATAAGTCGTTTTCCTGTAGGCGATTCAAAACGCGTTCTGTGCGCTCTCGCATCTCTTCTTTCGTTTTTGCGCAGATCAAGATGTCATCCATGTAGATGATAAGCCATCCTTCGTTTATCATATCCTGGAAATATTCGTTCATCATCATTTGGAATGTCGATGGGGAATTGCAAAGACCAAAGAACATGACAGTCGGTTCGTATAGTCCTCGATTGGTTATAAACGCCGCTTTCCATTCGTCACCTTCTTTGATTCGAACGTTGTTGTATCCCCAGCGCAAGTCAAGTTTTGTAAAGTAGTTTGCACCTTCTAGTTTTGTCATTAAATCTGAGACCAAGGGTAACGGGTAGGCGTTCTTAATTGTCCATTCATTTAGGTATCGATAGTCTTGGCAAGGTCGAAGTGCGCCGCTTTCCTTCTTTGAGACGAAGAAAAATGGCGATGCTTGTGGTGATTTAGATGGTCGAATGTATCCTTTATCGAGTTGCTCCTTGATCCATTCGTCGAGGGTCGACTGTTCTTTTAGTGATAACGGGTAGATTTTGTTGACTTTTGGCGTGAATCCAGTTTTAAGTTCGATCGCATGATCCCATGGGCGAGAGGATGGGAAACGCTCTGATGCTTTCTTCTCGAAGGTGGCGTGCCAGGGTGTATATTCGGAAGGTAGTACTATGGGCACTTCGTCTCTTTTTGCCTGATGTTTGAGTGCTTGTGATGCCGAAGTTTTCACTCTGATCCAATATTCGTCTTCTCCCCATTGTCGATTGTCTAATGCCATGCGCCAAATAGGTTTGGTGTTTTCTGAATCATCGTCCATTTGGAGGGTTTTCTTTCGGCAATCGATTGTAGGATTATGCTGTTCTAACCACGGTATTCCAAAGATTACTGCTTGATCTCCGAGATTAGTGATCCATAACCAGTTGTTGTATATTCTTCCTTCGATAGAATAGGTAAGGCAGGTGCGATGGGTGATTAATCCATTCTGATTGATAGTTCCGTCAGCGTTCTTGACTCTAATCGGTTGTTTCAATGTTTCTTTTGGTAGATCTTTCGATATTCGTTCATCAATAAAGTTTCCTTCTGCTCCACAATCAATGAGAGCAGATATTTCAGCGGGTTTATGTGTTGTTTGCACAGTGATAGAAATTCGTTTGTTATTATTCGAATTTACAATTACAGAGTCGAGTGCTAACTGTTCAATGGTACTGGAGGCGTCAACCGCTTTCTGGCGTCTCCTTCTTAAAAACCCTCGGATTCGAGTTCCTGGAGGGTAGTTTCGCGTTCTTCTTCTGGGAGTTCTTTTAATAGTGCCCTAATTCGTTGGGCAGCTGATTCGTCCGAGGTCGTTTCCTCTACTGCTCTGATCGAGCGATTCTGTGGGGAGGAGGACTTGTAGGACGGCGTTTGGATATTCCCTTGTTTGGGCAGTCCCTGGATATGTGTCCCTGTGTTCCACATCTGAAACATTTGCCGGTTTTTCGGTATTCCTCCTTTTGGGCATCCGAAAGACGTCCTGTGCTCACAGCATTGATTTCCCTTGATCCTGACGCAGAGGGCTTTTGGTTTCGGTTAAATTTGAAACGCCCCTTCGTGTCTCCTGATCCAGATGATCGGTTCATCAATTTCATAGTCTCCCAAGCATTGTGCAAGCGTTCCGCAGCGTTATAGGCAGTTTCCATACTGGTGACTGCAGGGTTTTCGATGATTTTTGCTGCCACAGATGCAGGGAGTCCTTTACAGAAGTAGATGCGCTGCGCCATGAACCCTGTGATTCTGGTAGAGTGTATGAGCGATCGGAATTTCTGAATGTAGGCAGGGATATCGATATCTCCGCCTACTTTGACTTTATCTAGATCATTCAGGGTCCTGGCTGCGCTATCAGACTCTCCCCAATCGCTCAAGAATCGTCGTCTGAAGCTGGGGTAATTATCCCATGAGAGTGTGTATGCGCTTTCTGCTGATTTTCCT
This sequence comes from Amanita subjunquillea, assembly GCA_020011035.1. Taxonomy (NCBI): domain Eukaryota; kingdom Fungi; phylum Basidiomycota; class Agaricomycetes; order Agaricales; family Amanitaceae; genus Amanita; species Amanita subjunquillea. The sequence goes on along the minus strand of JAEBUT010000023.1, from coordinate 278,198 downwards.
TTGGTCACTTCTGCTACTTCCAATTCTCCTCGAAGATTGGCTTTCCAATCATCTAGTTCCTCCCCTAGGTGAAGGAGAACATATTTGATTCGTTTTTTCGACGTTTCGAAGCGCCCTTCATCTAGATCGAATACATCATCAAATGTATTGATGAAATGTTTCGCTTTAGAGCGTTGTCCTTTGAATTCCTTAATGGAGATTCCCTTTATCCCTTTCGAGGATGAATCCTTGTCTTCTGACATGTCTTTCTCTGGTTCCTGTTTCGGTTCTGGTGTTTCAGGTTTCGGGTCCTGTGTTCCGGGTTCGTGTTTCGGTTCTGTGCCTTGTTTCGAGCTTTCTCCTTGTTTCGATTCGTCTCCAAAGGGATCTATCTCGATCTGCTGTTGTTCTCTGTATTCGTTCCACTTGGTGATTGTCTCCTCGTCGAATGCGTAGAAGGAGTAGTCCTTTAGTTCTTCGTTAACTCGGAACTCGTGCCACCAAGTAAGTTCAGGTTCGGTATTTGGAGGTAGGAACAGTTGATTGTCCTCGTCGTTTTCTTTGTTGTACCAGTGAATCCAAACTTCTCCTGGTAGTTTGTCGTTGTGATCTCCTTCCTGGTATTCTCCTTCGAAGAGTTCCTCTGGAACCGGTAGGTTCTTTCTCTTTGTTCTTCTGTCTGAAACGAACAGAGTTGTTCGGGGGTCTGATCTGGGAGTTCCTGGTATCAATGGTGTCTGGCTAGTGACGATGCACTGAGCGGTTCCTGAGTTCCAACTTGTGTTACGGACGATGCCCTTGTCGTGATTCGTTCTAAGTCAACAGCGACAAGCAGAGTCTCGGTCCGCTCCCAGCCACTGGACAAAGAGTCTAGACGCTAAGTCGAACAGTGACGAAGGTCTGAAGAGTGATGAAGAAAGGGAGCGTCGAAGTCAATCGAGGTTGAGAGCAAAACTCGTCTAAGTTGGAACTAGCGTTACTCTACAGTACATGGGGTTTATATACGATAAGAGAACAAAGGAAACTATAAGAGGAATGAAACGGTAACTACCTAAGAAAGGAAGTGTGAAGGTGGCTACGAAAGGAGATAGCGTTCGAGCTGTGCAATGCGCGATATAAGGAGAAATGATGGATATAAACGATATATGAAACAGAAAAGTAATACGAAAAGGAAACTGTAACAGTTTCTATACAGCGGTTGTATCCGTATTGCTAACACATTGCATAGCGGAACAACATGGGGGCGCTAGCAGGGGTCATTCATCACCGATTGTCTTGCCTATTGAGGGTCGGTTTCTACACGCCATCCTTGCAGCCTTGCTAATCGGGCATATACTGTGCAGTGGAACAAAATGTTAACGCCAACAGAGGCCGTTCTCCAGCAGCAATGGGCGGCACTGAAGAGGAAGAAGAGAGCAAGGACAATGAAAAACGGTTTTGTGGCATTGATGGCCGACCGTTCTATAGGCAATATCACCCTTTTTTATCTGGTAGGCTCTTCAAGATCCTGTCAACTACGTTTGCTGATCATACTCAAAGGCCAACCCTGCGACGCTCTAGGAAATGACCTACCCTTGGGTACACCTCCACCTCAGGACAGCCCAAGACCAAATGATTGGTTTCCGTTTGAGAGCGGGGGTCAATTTGAACTTGCCGATTTCCTATATCGGAGAGAGCAGATGTCCGGAAACAACATTGACCTGCTCTTAAAAATAATGGGTAAATTGTCAGGCGATAATGTGCCTTTCAAAAACCGCGAGCAGCTATACGATACCATTGATGCTATTCCTACAGGCAATGTGAAATGGGAGAAATTAACCATCAAGTATAACGGCCCTTTGCCTGAAGGTGATGTGCCACACTGGATGACAGTCGAGCATGAAATATACTATCGAGACCCATGCTTGGTCGCAAAAGCAATGCTCTCGAACAGAAACTTTGAGAATGAAATCGATTATGCACCTTACCGCGAATAAGACACCAATGATTTGCAGCGTTACCATCATTTCATGTCAGGAAACTGGGCATGGAAGCAAGCGGTAGGTCACACGTACCCTATGAAATGGATTTTCGTTGACTTGGGCCTTACTACAAGACCAAGCTTGAGAATGAACCAGCATTTCTTGGTGCAATGATCGTCGCTGTGATCCTTGGAAGTGACAAGACAACAACATCAGTTGCAACGGGCGGTAACGAATACTACCCGCTTTACATGTCCATTGGGAATGTTCACAATGGCGTTCGGCGAGCCCATCGGGATGCTGTTGAGGTTATTGCATTCCTTTCAGTTGCCAAAAGTACGTGCACTTAGATCAACTGAGCCAATCAAGCCCTCATACCTTGTAGCTGCCAGGGAAGGCACCGATGATGCCAAATATCGTCGCTTCCGTCGTCAACTTCTACAATCCAGCCTAGCAACGATTTTAAGCCCATTAAGACCAGGTATGACTAAGCCTCTGGTCGTGAGCTGCTCAGATGGCCATTATCGCCGTGCCATTTTCCGTCTCGGGCCATACCTGGCTGATTATCCGGAACAAGCAGTGCTCGCCAATATCGTCAGTGGCTGGTGCCCAAAGTGAGGTTGCTTTCAAGCTGTATCCATAACAACAGCCGCTAAAATGACATATTAGATGTGAAGAAATCGATCTAGGTTCTGGAGAAGTGGGTTCGCGGCGGCTTCAGGCACGCACCGAGATTCTTTCGACAATACATGAACTCGCATACCTCTGGGAGAACCACGGCATAGTGGGCGATATTGCGGTAGGTACCTGTATAACTGCAGGAGGTTCATGCTTACATAATACATTGTATAACAAGCCATTCACGAATGAATTTCCACATGCAGATATTCATGAATTAATTGCTCCGACATATTACACCAAATTATTAAGGGCGTTTTCAAAGATCATTTGGTCACATGGGTGGGAAAATATCTGATTAATGCCCACGGGAAGCGCCAAGGTGAAGCAATACTTGACGACATTGATAAAAGGTAGGGTTGCATCGTATGGCTTTTTCATGGCTAATTTATCATAGGATATCGCTCGCACCTCCATTTCCTGGCTTGAGACGTTTCCCAGTCGGACGCGGCTTCAAACAATGGACAGGCGATGATTCGAAGGCTTTAATGAAGGTATGCAGTCACATGTATAGAAACGGATGAATTGCAGCTGATTCTACTTACTGACTAGGTGTACATTTCCGCCATCCAAGGGCACGTTCCTAACGATGTGGTTCGCACGTTTCGAGCATTTCTAGAAATCTGCTACATCGTTAGGAAAGAATACGTGGGAGAAGATACCTTGGTGGAGTTGGATCATGCGTTGAAATGCTTCCATAAATACCGACAAGTATTTTTGGATACCCGGGTCAGAGAACACTTTGATCTTCCACGGCAACACGCATTGCTACACTATCCAGAGCTTATCCGATTGTTCAGGGCACCAAATGGTCACTGTACGTCAATCACCGAGAATGCACACATCAGATTTGTCAAGGACTTTTATCGACGCTCCAATCGCAACCACCCGTTACTACAAATGTTAGAGTCAAACACTCGAACGTTACAGCTTTCCACAGCACGCCGAAAATACATCCACCTTGGCTTGCTGGTGAATCCCACAGTTCCAGGTCGGTCCCACCTCTACTGACTTTGCAACGGTTGCGCTAATATGCAAGCAAGATCCCGCTGATAAAGTCATCGGATGCGTTCAGAGCAAATCCACCTCAATTGAGCCCACTAGACGTGAGCCTGAAGCTGAGAACGATGATGAGATAATCGATGGCCCGCCGCAAAAGACCCATGTAAAACTGTCGAAATACGCCTGTAAGCATAGCAATCCACTCGAGCTTTATCACAATGCCCAACTTTGTCTATCAGCAAAGCGATTGAAACCAGCCAAAGTAACGGATTACGCAAAGCAGCCTAACTTCTTTTCCCTACTACGACAATACCTGGAAGTCAAACTTAATAGCCATAGCATCGACGCCGGTAGCATCAAATATATTGATGTCTACAACTCAGCAACCGCAGTAATATATTCCCCCTAGCGACCCGAGCGGCATCGGCAGGATGCGGCAGGAATTTATTCGTGCAGTTCCAACCTGGCGTGGACATAAAGACCGGTATGACTGCATCTTTATTGACACGGTGTATGACCCTGTGGCCATCGCGCGTGCCCGGTTGTTTTTCACCTTTTCATATAAGGGCACAAGCCATCCCTGTGCCCTCGTTCACTGGTTCACAAAGCTCGAAGATGAGCCGAGCGAATTAAATGGCATGTGGGTCGTAGAGCACGTGCGCAACCCAGATGGCACCCCCCGTTGCATCCATTGTTGGCATTAATGCAGTAGTTCGCAGCGCACATTTACTTCCCTTGTTTGACGACGACGAGTTCGTGTCTAAAGATCTGGAATGTGATGACACATTGGATCATTTTAATACGTTCTATGTCAACCGATACGTTGATCATCATAGTTTTCTAATCGCATAAGACAAACGAGATGTTGTGGGATAGTAGTACAAAAAACATTAGGTCTAATCTTACGGATATAGCACCCCCACTCAATAAATAACAAACCTGTACCCTTATGCTGTGGGCTGGTGAGCAGTTAAGATGAACACAGAATGCAACAAATAGGCAGTTTATGCCATAAGATCAGGAAGCTTAGAAAACATCCCTATGGATCTGCCCCACCTTTCTTCATTTTCTGCCTGCCTTTTTTTCATCTGAGCAGCATCCGCCCTTCTCTCCCACTCTTCATTGGACATGAACCCGTTCTCTGCCCATCTGAAGAGGCCCCCAGCAACATACTGAACGATTGAGTACCTGGTTTCATTCCATGAAATGTTTGTGTTTGAATGGAGTAACAAAGCGGAGGGTATAAGGATGGTTGAGCCCGCAGGAAAGTCAACAACCAGCCCAAGGTTCCATAGAACCAGCTGGCCTCCCTCCGTGGCATCAAAGTCCCCAACGGGGGGTGATGCTGCACCACGATTGGGCAAGGTTCATGGTATCTGTATGAGGGTACGATACCGTTTGCTCACCCATGTTGAACGATCTACAAGGGTACACCCCAACGCTGTCGTCATAGGGACGCCTGAGGCCTGGGTCTCTTGCCTTAAGCTCCTCAACGGTGCGCTTAACATAGTCGTGGTTCCTTTTATTGTAGGTCTTGAACCCATCTAATGCCACATCGGATCAGGCGGGGGCAGATGAAGAGGCAGGTGCCTACCACTAGCATAGTTGCATATCCGCTGAATTGAACGCTCTGCCATAAGTCTTTCTAGGGCAGCCTCTGTTCGTTGTGAATGCCGCAGACGTCGTGGCGACTATTTGTGTGATCAGGCAAGGCCAAGAAGCATAGAGAGTCTCACCTCCTGCCCCCCACCATAGGATATGCCATGGGCTACAGATGGGAAGGCACCTCTTCGATGCCTAGGCCTGCGCCTGGCATTAAAGTAAGC
>JAEBUT010000023.1:189049-272742 GCA_020011035.1 Amanita subjunquillea | reverse complement strand
AGCAACTTCGCCAGTGGATAGGACATTTCCGGACCACTCCACTGAATGTGATAGAACAGGCACCGGGGAAGCTAAGGGTTATGGTTGACCACTCCTACCCACAGTCTGGCCTCCCTGCGCCCACCCCACCAATGGACCAGGCAGCAGACTTTGCAGCCTTTGACCCAACTATTCACTCTGTCAATGCCATCATTGACTCCAAGAAGTTCCAATGTTTGTGGGGGACTTTTTCACAATGTTACCTCATAGTGGCCGATGCACCAGCTGGCACACAGGTGTCTGTGTGCAATGTGGATGCAGCATTTTGTAATGTTCCCACTCACCTGTCAGTGAGACCCTTTCTGGCTGTTCAGATAGCCAGCCTCATCCATTTAGATCATTGTCTGAATTTCGGTGCCTCACCATGCCCAGGAGTGTGGGGCCAAATAGCCGATGCTATGGTGGCAATTTACCGGGCCAAAGGCATTGAGGCAGTGATTAAGTGGGTAGATGACTTTGTATTCTTTCACTACCACACCACCAGCAATTTGCCAGGACAACCAGAATACCCTTATGACGAATCATCCATTTGGGCCATTGCCAAAGGTTTGGGTTGGCCATGGGCTCTGAAGAAATGCTTCCCATTCGCACACACCTTTGTCTACATTGGATTTCTATGGGACTTAATTGGCAAGACAGTTTCGTTACCAGAAAAGAAGGAGAAATATGTGACCAAACTACGTTGCTGGTCAGTGGACTTTAAACCCACTTGTGAAGAGGTGGAATCAATCATAGGTACCCTCAACCATGTATGCCTCATCATTCTGGAGGGCCATGTCAGAATGTTACATCTGTATAAGCTGCATGCCGGATTCAACCACACCTCTAGTAAATGGACCCGTCACAGGCTCTCAGCGGTGGTTCTGGAGGACATACACTGGTGGACGGACACGCTACAAATGGATTTTGTTGGTATGCCAGTAATACATCCACCACACCCGAACAACAACAAGATGTATGTTGATGTGTCAACCGATTGGGGTATTGGCATACAATTCAATGGCCGCTGGATGGCTTGGAAGTTCAAGGCTGGTTGGAAATCAGATGGCAGGGAGATTGGATGGGCCGAGATGGTGGCAGTGGAAATGGCTTTACGCATGCTCACAGCACATGGTCGCAACAATACCCACGTCATCATACATTTGGATAATCAAGGTGTTGTCCATTCCGTTAATGCTGGCCATTCCAGAGGATGCCAGCAGAACGCCATCCTATGACATATTGTGCACCTAATACAACTGCACAAAATCTGGATAACCACTTGTTGGATTTCTACTTCGATGAACCCAGCTGACTCATTATCACAGGAAAAACTACCACTACAGAAAAAACAAATAATACATAGGCCAGTGCTACCTACACATTTGACACAGTACTTAATGCCGGTTTAACCATAAACTCTGTTCAAATATGGACACTTATGGTGTTGTGTTACATAAGTCACAATTCAATTATCACACCACTAAACATTAAACCAAAATGGACATATTGACATATGTACAACATATCATGGACACCCACCCAAATTCCAGCTGTGTTCGAAGCAATAGTCTGCCTACCCCTTCACAATGGCAAACTGACAAAAGGAGAACATTAACAACTTTGAATCGCCCGGCACAATTCATGGCTTCTGTCATATCATCCAACAAATGGTCTACCAACATCACCTTCAATCCAAAATGTCAAATCCAGACACATCCAACCTTAACATGCTCCAGGACACATTCCAAAAACCAAGAACAACTACCAGCTACAATTCGACAAGCACTATCTTGAGCTTGGGCGCCTGCTACTTGCGCTCACTATGACATCAACATAAAAGAATGCCTATCTTTTTGTGACAATGAACAAGTCCCTGATGCTGACTGGCTACCAGCAAGCGAAATGCTATTAGCACTATTTGCCACCTCTCTAGTAGGATGTGTAGCTGGTGGCACCATTAGCGCTAAACTGAGCGCAGTCAAAGCTTGGCACATCCAAAACAACCAACCATGGAAAGGCAATGTTTTATTACAGTATGTGCTCAAAGGAGTGGTCAATGCTATGCCCGAAAAATCCAAACAAGATTGTTGCCTTCCCATCACAGCAGACATGCTTGTATGTCCTCCAGAACTGCCGCTGAGAGCCTGTGACAGGTCCATTTACTAGAGGTGTGGTTGAATCTGGCGTGCAGCTTATACAGATGTAACATTCTGACATGGCCCTCCAGAATGATGAGGCATACATGGTTGAGGGTACCTATGATTGATTCCACCTCTTCACAAGTGGGTTTAAAGTCCACTGACCAGCAACGTAGTTTGGTCACATATTTCTCCTTCTTCTTTTCTGGTAACAAAACTGTCTTGCCAATTAAGTCCCATAGAAATCCAATGTAGACAAAGGTGTGTGCGAATGGGAAGCATTTCTTTTGGAGCCCATGGCCAACCCAAACCTTTGGCAATGGCCCAAATGGATGATTCGTCATAAGGGTATTCTGGTTGTCCTGGCAAATTGCTGGCGGTGTGGTAGTGAAAGAATACAAAGTCATCTACCCACTTAATCACTGCCTCAATGCCTTTGGCCCAGTAAATTGCCACCATAGCATCGGCTATTTGGCCCCACACTCCTGGGCATGGTGAGGCGCCAAAATTCAGACAATGATCTAAATGGACGAGGCTGGCTATCTGAACAGCCAGAAAGGGTCTCGCCAACAGGTGAGTGGGAACATTATGAAATGCTGCATCCACATCACACACAGACACCTGTGTGCCAGCTGGTGCATCGGCCACTATGAGGTAACATTGTGAAAAAGTCCCCCACAAACATTGGAACTTCTTGGAGTCGATGATGGCGTTGACAGAGTGAATAGTTGGGTCAAAGGCTGCAAAGTCTGCTGCCTGGTCCATTGGCAGGGTGGGCGCAGGGAGGCCAGACCGGGGGTAGGAGTGGTCAACTGTAACCCTTAGCTTCCCCGGTGCCTGTTCTATCACATTCAGTGGAGTGGTCCGGAAATGTCCTATCCACTGGCGAAGTTGCTCTGGGGGGTAGCCAGGTGATATACGGCCCAATGTGATTTCCTCATCATACTTGGATGAAATGAACTGCTCGTGCTCCTCAGATTTGTAGTGATTAGGGGGTATCGCGGTATTAACAAGTCAAAACTGTTCTAGACCCATCAAGAAACCATATTGTAATCCAACAGGGATATTGCTGTACTGAGATAGTAAACCTACAAGGGGTAAGATATGTATCATGAGGGTAGTACTAAGGCACAAGACCTGTGGATGCAAGTGTATTGCGCCAAGCCTCCCAACGTAGCTTGGTGTGGATAGGGAAGAGGGTGTCATAGATGACATGCTTGAGCACTGTGATCTCCTGCAAAACACAAGGAACAGGTGTGTATGTGCGCACAAGTGTCCTTACATGGGCAGGGACGTGGGCCATTGTAGTTAATGCAGTAAGTTTGTCCTTCCATGTCCCGCCAGACACTGGCATCATCCTTAGTGAGCTTCGTACTGCCTGAACCTGGACAGGAACGGTACATGTGGTCTTTGGAGCCACAGTACATGCAGCGAGCTGAAGGCTTTTGCTTGCCGCCACGTGAGTGGCTCGATCCTGACAAGGAGCCAGAACAAAAAGACAGGCTGGTACCAGCAGTATCCCCACCCCCAGCACTCCCCCCCAGCGCCCGAGATGGGTCGTCATTGGCTTGGACAACAAAGAGCGCTGGGACAACTGTTTGAAGTAGTATTCCTCCACTATGGATTGATAGAGCGGCTCATGCCACATCGAGGGAGGGAATGAGTTTGGACAATGCACATATGCATTGCACACCCAAATGTCATACTTGAGATAAACCTAGAAGCGCTCAGCAAAATTTGGCCTGCGCTGTAAGCGACAGAAATGGGTATCCCACATGGCTGCCAAAGCTGCCGCATCTGGACTGCCCAGCTCCGCATTGTCACCCACTGTCAAATGATGGCGGATAAGCTCCACAAAACGGCCCAATGCGTCCAACCAGTCCAGCAGTGTTAATGTTGACTCTCTAGAAGCGTCAAATGTTGCCACTTTTACTGTGATAGCATTCCCTTCCAGCTGTAGTGTGTGCTTGGCAGACCGATCCAAGGAAGAGGAACAGAGCGCATCCCAACATGCTTTGGCTGTGAGGAGAGACAAAGGAATGAACTGTGGCATGCCCTGCTCTAGCACCAAGATGATCTTCATCGGAACTATTGTCACCGTTGGGTCGATGGCATTGTAGAGCCCATCCTCCCGAGGAAGGTAATGACAGGAACGTTTCAGGGGGCATGCAGTCGGCCCCATCCGCTCTTGTACACAACTCCGGAGGGTGGTATATGCGCTGGAGCGGTCAGCGTAATCTCAGCCATAGGAGGCTGTAGCCACTGGACATGGGTTTGAATGATAGCCTGCAATTCCGCCAGGATCACATGTGGACAACTGCATGGTAGAAGTCGGCAACTTCTCACATATGAAGGGGGTAATGTTACAGTTCTCTTTTTGTTTCATCCTTTTGTCTCAGTGGACCGTTTCATATCCATCATTATTACTCATTAACTGCACACTGTACAATCCGGACACTATATCCTTTCATAGTTACCTTCATGTTTCCTTTCTCAGGTAGCTACAGCCTTGTTTCCTTTTACGATCTCTATTGTTCTCTGACATATATAAACCCCTGTATAGTAGAGTAACCTCAGTTCCAACTTAGATGAGTATTGCTCTCAACCTTGCTTGATTTCAACACTCTCTTTCTTCATCACTCTCCAGACCTTTGTCATGCCTGACTTAGTGTCTAGACTCTTTGTCCAGTGGCTGGGAGTGGACCAAGACTCTGCTTGTTGCTGTCAACTTGGAACAAACCACAACAAGGGCATTGTCCATAACACCCTGGGTCCCAGTGCCAAAGCAACTTCATATTTCATGTCCTTTCCTGTCACACCATGTACAAATCACGAGTTTACAACTCAAGTGCTACATACACCAGAGCTGCACAATGTAACACAGCTATCTGCCCCAAGCAAACCAATAGGACCATTGACCCATGGTTCCTGCCACCACTACCACTACCAACTATGTCCTGTGTGCTTTGGTGGGACACTCTATGGCCAACAATTTGAACGAGAGTGTGTAGCCATTCCACATGATGTTACAGTTGATTAATTGAAGTACAGTGGTGGTGACATCCATGTAGCTATCAACAGCAATTTCCATCACCAACATCTTGCATCTGTGGGGGACTTGTCAAACTTCTACAATCCCAAGTACTTTATTCCTAAGGAAGAAGTTGATCAGGAATGAAAATAGCCCATAAGGCAAAGCTGAAGATACAAAAATCTCTGGTCCCAGATGAAGCCATTGACTGCTGCAAAGAGTCATATCACACCACAAAGGGGTATCAGCAGAACGCTGCAACAAAGCAGTGCAATGTCAATGGTTTGATGGCACTTGTATGCCAACATGATATACCAATATTCTTTGCGGACATTGATACACCTGGCAAACAACAGAAATATGCAGTTGTGCTCATTGAACAGCTCTTTGCCAATCTCCTGGAGGGTGCTACTGTGGTTGTATTATATGACATAGGCTGTGTGCTGGATTGCAGCCTGCGCACAGTACATTTTTTTACATAGCTATAACACATGACTTAAAGGAGACATCAGTATGATATGATTTCTGCGGATATTCTATGCCATCTTCAACTCGCAACTGCTGCTATGCATGCATACAGACATCAATGGGCATGTCAACTTGTTTACAATCCTCAAATGCAGGTGGGAATGGGTCTAACAGATGGCAAAGGCACCGAGCAACTGTGGTCATGCATGGGGCATCTGATTGGTATTGAAAGGACCTCTGTGGTTTGTTCTCTGATATTCAAGTTGGAAACATACTGATAATACAACAGCATGCATGTTGTGTCTGGCTTATTGACAGGTTAGTGATGGCTATTGCTGAAGACCATCAGGATGAGCTTGGGGATTGGATCACGCGGCACCTCTGCAAAGGTGTTGAGAGCTACTCTAAATGCACAGCAGTTGATCTGCAGGAATGCAAGGTTGATCTGCAGGAATGCAAGGTTCTGGTGGGAGAACTTCAGGAACAATGGGCTATGCAGCATGAGGCACAGCTCTCTGTTTTACAAAACAGCTAAATAATGTACTTGCATTGCAAAGTGACCTGGATACTCTTGACAGAGCTATTGGCAGAATGCATGTCGCACTAAAAGAGAACAATGAAACATCCACAGATGAGGCCATGGAGGCACTTGATAGCTTGCTACGCACACATGAACAGTTGAAGAGCAAAGTAGACATTCTATACAGTACAGTGAATGTACCAGACAATGTGATAGGCCTTTGCAACAAAGTCAATATCAAGTTTATACACACACTTGTTTTAGCTTGGGACCTCAAAGTGAATATTCAAAAGCGAGCAATAAGTAGCTTCCTTGAATGGGATCGTCTCAATCAGGCTGCAGGAGGGAAAGGACACCCATTAGGTATTGTTGTTACTAGTACTTGCTTCTATTCACCCTCAATTGTCTAGGGACCAAAATCCATCAACAGACCCACAATGCCATTGCTAAATGAAAGCCAGCACTCCTCAGTTCTATCTGAAAGTACAACTCATACTGCAACCTGTTGATGGAGTTGCATCCAGAAGATTCCAATATCCCAATTCCTCAACTGCTCCCTACAGACCTCACTGAACTCTGTAGCAAGTCCTCAGAACTGTTACAGATGATGCCCTTGTTGTGGTTTGTTCTAAGTCAACAGTGACAAGCAGAGTCTTGGTCCGCTCCCAGCCACTGGACAAAGAGTTCAGACGCTAAGTCAAATGATGACAAAGGTCTTGAGAACAATGAGAGAGAAGAGCATTCAAGTCGATTGTTGTTGAGAGCAAAACTTGTCTAAGTTGGAACTGGAGTTACTCTACAGTACATGAGGTTTATATACGACTAAAGGACAAAGGAAACCATAAAGGGAATGAGATGATGACTACCTGAGAAAGGAAATGTGAAGGTAGCTATGAAAGGAGATAGTGTCCAAGCTGTACATTGTGCAGTTAAGGAGAAAAGATGGATATGAAACAGTCTATAGGAACAGTAAGACAAAACAAAGAGGAAACTGTAACATTACCCCCTTTGTATGCGAGAAGTCGCCGACTTCTACCATGCAGTTGTCCAAGCGTGGTCCTGCCATGATTCGAGCCAAGTGACAACGTTCCCTAGATTGGCTGCCGCTGTCTCAGCTCGCCATTGGAGGCTGCAAACTGCTAGCTGCAACTGTTTTGCCTGTGCCAATGCCGAGTCCCTTTCTTCTTGAGTAAGGGAGTGGGGGTCAGTGGTGATGGTGAGCCCTGTAACAAAGTCCAAGGGTTCAGCAAACTGAGCGTAGAGGACAAGTATTTCAGCGAGGTGGTCACTAACATTCTGAAGCATTGCATTGTGAGGGCGGACGACAATAGGAGGTGTGGTGGCAGTGGTAGGTTTGATAAGTTCTGCAGGGTGTTCATGCAGCTTGGGAAGGTCGATGAAATCAAAGTTGTCAATGGTGACAGTGGTCTCAACAAAGACCTCAAGGGGGAAGTCATGGGCGGCGGTGATGAAAGGAGACAGGATGAGAGAAAAGAGCGTTCAAGTCAATTGTTGTTGAGAGCAAAACTCGTCTAAGTTGGAACTAGAGTTACTCTACAGTACATGGGGTTTATATACAATTAATGGACAAAGGAAACTATAAGAGGAATGAAACGATAACTACCTAAGAAAGGAAAGGTGAAGGTAGCTACAAAAGGAGATAGCGTCCAAGCTGTACGATGCAGGGTTAAGGAGAGATGATGAGTATGAAGCAGTCCGCTGAGACAGGAAGATGAAATGAAAGGGAAACTGTAACATTACCCCCTTCATATGCGAGAAGTCACCGACTTCTACCATGCGGATGTCCAAGCGTGATCCTGCCGTGACTCGAGCCAAGTGATGACGTTGCCTAAGTCTGCCGCTGCCGTCTCAGCCCGCCATTGGAGACTTCAAACTGCTAGCTGCAGTTGTTTTGCCTGCGCTAGCGCTGAATCCCTTTCTTCGAGAGTAAGGGAATGGGGATTGGTGGTGATGGTGAGCCCCGTGACAAAGTCCAAGGGTTCGGCAAACTGGTTATAGAGGACGAGTATTTCGGCGAGGCGGTCGCTGACATTTTGAAGCATTGCGTTGCGAGGGCGGACGACGATGGGGGGTGTGGTGACGGCGATGGTAGGTTCTATAAGCTCTGCAGGGTGTTTGTGCAGCTTGGGGAGGTTGGCGAAATCAAAGTCATCAATGGTGACGGTGGTCTCCATGAAGACCTCGAGGGGAAAGTCATGGGCGGCGGCAATGAAGGGCGAAAGGAGATCTATTGGTTCGATATAATAATGGCCACATGTGGTGACCAACAAGGTGAAGGCAAAGGCAGCAAAGTAAGCGATGACGGTGAAGGAAGACATTTGCGTTGAGTTATGAGAAGTTGGGGAGGCGTCCGTGCTGAGGGAGGCACCTTTTATTCTTCATTGAACACCTTGTCATCCCAATTGATTGTTCGGAGTTCTCCATCCGTGGATTGATAAGTAAATGTGGACGTTCTGATGCTGGGAACATATTCAAGTTCTTCATCAGAATCTTCTGATTCACTTAACTCATTCCTGGTGACAGTGGAAACTTCGTCTTCTGGATTGGTGCCTGTTTCAGGGGCGATGTTCTGTGGTGCAATATTTTCTGGCGAATTAGGTATAGTGGGTCCGCCTGAACTATTGAATGTGTCTAAGAAGTCAAGGCTTTCAAGTGCTCGATTGAGGTTTGAGATTGCGTCTGGGAGTTGTTGAGGAGTGACCCATCTGAAAATTGCCATTTCTTTGCTAGCAAGTGCTAATCGTTCTGCAAAATCAAATAGCGCAGGATCTTCTTGACAGAGAGCTGCCTTGGTGTATATGTCATCTGTGCGATTTAAAGGTCTATTGGGTGATGGGAGGTAGGGTGACATTGCGACTGGATAGGATGGTAGCTCTTCTGGTTCGAATGTAAGGTCCATATATTTTGGAAGGTAGTGTAATCGGGCATTGAATGGAATTTCAACATGTCCCTGTGGGTGTGTCAAGTGTCCATGAGTGAGTCTGGGAGTCCTGTATCCAATTAATCGAGTCGCTTGAGTCCAAATATAATTGATCAGCCGAGGCGGTTCTAAAGAGGTGATTGGAGGGCAATAGATGGGAAACGTGATGAGTTGTCCTTTGAAACTTTCATAGAGTTTTGGGGAATATTGTCCTCGAGTTGAGCAATATTTCTTTGTGTATCGAATGTTTTGTTTGAGAATTTGGTGGTTGCAATAGTGAGACATGAAGTTTCACAGTTGTCTTCTGAGTTTATATGCTTGTAAAACGTCCGCAGCATTATTCAGATTGCGCTCAGGTTCCCAGGAGTTGTCATTCGGGCCGTATCCCTTCCATTTAACCAAATACTGATATCCTGCTCCGCGTTTTCGATGTGTGAGAATTGCTTCTACTTCAAACTCCTCTTGTCCATTTACGAGATCAGGGGGTGGAGTTGTGTAATTTGGTCCATGCGTTTCAGTTTCTTTATACAGCATAAGGAGTGATGTGTGAAAGACTGGGTGAATGCGCCATTGTTTTGGTAGCTTGAGCTTATATGTTACTGGCCCTAGTACTTGTTCGACTATGAAGGGTCCTTCTTGTTTAGGCGCTAATTTCCTAGATTGGTATGGTATGTTGAGATTTCTATTTTCGAGCCAGACTTTGTCTCCTTGTATGAATTTGATTGCTTTGTCCCTGACTCGTCAAGCAACCATCTGTCTTGCTAACTCGTGTGCTGCTAGTGCTTCTTCCCTAGCTTTTCGTAATAGTTGTAAGCGTTCTTCAGCGGCAGGTGTTGTCATTTTCTGTACAGTGGTTGGTAGCGCAACAGGGTTTGTTCCATACATAAGTTGAAATGGGGAGGCTTTAATGGAGTCATGGTGTTGGTTATTGTGAGCAAACTCGGCAATTGGGAGTAATTGTTTCCATCTGTGAGGTTTGTTTGCACAGAATATTCGAAGATATACTTCTAATTCTTGGTTAACACGTTCTGTTTCTCCGTTGGTCTGTGGATGATATGCTGTGCTCATTCTGTAATCAATTCCTAATGTTGTTACGGACGATGCCCTCGTCGTGGTTCGTTCTAAGTCAACAGTGACAAGCAGAGTCTCGGTCCGCTCCCAGCCACTGGACAAAGAGTTCAGACACTAAGTCAAGCGATGACAAAGGCCTTGAGAGCGATGAGAGAGAAGAGTGTTTAAGTCAATCATTGTTGAGAGCAAAACTCGTCTAAGTTGGAACTGGAGTTACTCTATGATACATGGAGTTTATATACAATTAGAGAACAAAGGAAACCGCAAAGGGAATGAAACAATGACTACCTGAGAAAGGAAATGTGAAGGTAGCTATGAAAGGAGATAGCGTCCAGGCTGTACTATGCACAGCTTAAGGGGAAATGATGGGGATGAAACGGTCCGTTGAGACAGGAAGCTGAAACGAAGAAGAAACTGTAACATTACCCCCTTCGTATGCGAGAAGTCGCCGACTTCTACCATGCAGTTGTCCATGCGTGATCCTGCCGTGACTCGAGCCAAGTGACGACATTGCCTAAGTCCGCTGCTGCTGTCTCTGCTCGCCATTGAAGGCTCCGAACTGCCAGTTGCAGTTGCTTTGCTTGTGCCAAAGCTGAATCCCTTTCTTCAAGAGTAAGGGAGTGCAGGTCGGTGGTGATGGTGAGCCCTGTGACGAAGTCTAACGGTTCTGCAAACTGGGCGTAGAGGACAAGGATTTCAGCGAGGCGATCGCTGACATTTTGGAGCATTGCGTTGCAAGGGCGAACGACAATGGGTGGTATAGTGGCGGTGGCGGGTTTGATGAGTGCTGCAGGGTGTTTGTGCAACTCCGGAAGATCGGCGAAATCAAAATCGTCGATGGTGACAGTGGTCTCGACAAAAACCTCGAGGGGGAAGTCGTGGGCGGCGGCGATGAAGGGCGAGAGGAGATTGACGGGTTCGATATAATAGTGGCCACATGCGGTGACCAACAGAGCGAAGATGAGGGCGGCGGTGTAAGCGATGATGGTGAGGGAAGACATTTTCTTTTCGACAGTATGGGATTGGGAAAGCATTTGTGTTACGGGGCCCTTTTTATTTGTTGAACAGCTCGTCTTCCCAGTCGATTGTCCGGAGTTCTCCATCTGCAGATCGGTGAGAAAATGTGGGCGCTCTGATGCTGGGAACATATTCAAGTTCTCCATCAGATCCTTCTGATTTGCTCAGCTCGTTCCTGGTAACAGTAGAGATTTCGTTCTCATGGTCCACATTTGTTTCAGGGGTAGGGTCCTGCGGCGTTAAACTTTCAGGTGAATTAGGTATGGTAGGTCCGTCCGTGCTGGCAAACATATCCAGGAAGTCAAGACTCTCAAGCGCTCGGCTGAGGCTTGATATTGTATCAGGGAATCATTGATCAACAGCCCATCTATGGAGTTCTATTGCCCTGTTTGCGCAACTTAACCGTTGAATTAGATCAAATGCTTCTGGATTTTCCCGACGAATGACTTCCTCAGCATATACATCGCGTGTGTGATTCAGGGGTCTGTTAGGTGACAGGAGGTAAGGTGACATTGCCTCAGGATAGGATGGTAATTCTTCAAGAGCGAATGTGAGATCTTCATACTTTGGGAGATAGTGTAGACGAGCATTGAACGGGATTTCAACGTGGCCTTGTGGGTGTGTCAAGTGTCCATGAGTTAGTCTGGGAGCCCTGCATCCAATTAATCGAGTTGCTTGAGTTCGAATATAATTGATCTGCGAGGCGGTTCTAAGAGGTGATCGGAAGATGATAGGTGGGAATGTGATTAGTCGTCCTTTGAAGCTTTCATATAGTTTTGTCATGTGGTACTGCCTTTGGTTCTTCTTGCAGCACGGAAAGTTGTGGAGAAAGGACACAAACGGTTTACACAAAGTTGTTGTGGACCAGCCCCATTGTGTTTGAGTACTTCAGGAATGCCATGATGATGTTGGACATAAGGGCTTTGACGCTACTCAAGCCCTCATCTTAGAGTGTTTTTGGTGGCCACATGTTCACGAGGACATCAAGTGGTACCTCCAGACTTGTCACCTGTGTCAGGAGCGTCAACTTCGTCTTGTTTGAATCCCACCCACTGTTGCCCAGCCAGCCCCCCTCTTCTCAAAAGTCTATATCAACATCATGCACCTACCTCCCTCGAAGGGATACCACTACTTGATTCAAGCACAATGCTCGCTCTCTCACTACCCAGAGTACCGGGCCTGCACACCCAGACAGCCGAAGCCATTGGTTCTTGGCTCTTCGAAGACCTCTTATGTCGATGGGGAGCGCTAGTGGAGATTGTGTCCGACAATGGTTCCTCGATCGTCAGGCGCATGCACCTACCCTGTCCAAGCAGTACAAGATCAATCACTTTGGATCTCAGGTTATAACTCACAAGCCAACGGGATTGCCAAGTGTGCACACTTTGAAGTCAGACAGTCATTGTACAAAGCCTGTAGCAGAGATCAGTCGAAGTGGGCTAGGTCCCTACACACCGTCTTTTGGGCCGAGCAAGTCACAGTTCATCAACAAATGGGCGTCTCCCCATACTTTGCTGTCACCGGCACCCACCCTTTGCTTCCTTTGGATATCGTCGAAGCCACTTACCTATTGCCGCCTCTGAAAGCCTTCTTGTCCACCACAGATCTCATTGCCTGACGAGTGACTGAGCTGCAGAAATGCCAGGAGCAAGTAGAGGCCCTTCACGACAAGGTCTTTGAGGCTCGATTAAGGCAGCTAGACGTTTTGAGTCAGACTATCACGAAGCATCAAAGACTATTCGTTTCAACTCGGGACTAGTCTCGTCCGCAATACACCATTGAGAAGTCATTGAATCGAAAGATGCGAGCCCGCTATAACAGTCCCTACGTCGTCCTGGTCCAAACCCGGAGGAGCCTATGTTGTGTGCGAATTAGACGGCTCTGTCCTCACAGGCCTGTGGCCGCATTCAGAGTCGTTCCCTACTTTGCTCAAAAGGAGGTAGAAGTCCCTCACAATGCGCTGGACGTCCATTTGCAACATCTCCACCAGATGCAGGCCTCACAAGCCTAGAGACAATGATGAAGAAGTTGCTCAAACGCTGAGGCAGCAAAAGAAGAAGATCCAGGAGTAGGTGACCCCAGTGAAAGTGATGAAGATGGAGGAGGGAGGTTTGATGAAGACTATGAAGATCGCAAAGCACAACCTCGCACAGAAGCCCTGAAGGCCACTTTTCACAAGGTGGACTAATTCTCTTTTCTTTCCTGTGTTCCTTTTCTCTTGTTTCGTTGTCTTCTCTTCCGTTTTGAACTAGGATAGTAGCTTCAACAACGTTCACCTCACAGATCTCCCTCGTGTTCTTAATCTTTCTCTTCTCAGACATACGCTTTAGACCGCGAGACCATTTAACTTTCATTGCGCACGAACTACATGATATTTAACAAAACAAAAATTTCGAACCCAACAACAAATTCAAGCAGCAACCGGCAAGACCCCTAGGTGGCCTTTGCCTTTCCCTTGCCTTCTGTTTGTCCTGTCTCGTTCGCCTCGTGCTCTTCAAGATCTGCCGCTATCAGCAACGTTCGACCACAAAGCATCCCGCGACTTACCAGACTCCCGAATTGATTGCAATAATATCTCATTTGCGCCACTGCTCTTCAGCCTTCTCCTTGTGCGCTAGCTCGCATTCAAGCTTGTTGAAGATAGTATTGTATTTTAAATAGGTAGCAAGGCGTTGCTGACTGGGAGTCAACCAATCACGTTCGGATCAAGACCAGGACCCCCGGCGCCTTGTGCGACGGTCCGCTGAGGTCTGCTCCACGTGTCCCTTTGGCGGTCGCACCACGGCTTGCCCTCGGTTGTATTTTCGTGGCGTCTTTGTCATTGCTACGGTTGTGGGCCCTTGCTTCGGGGCCCGCACACTCTCTTGGCGCTCCTGCCTCGTGCACTTGCTGCTCGTTCTCGTTTCATTGCTGCTGGAGCTGCCAGGATAGTTGCGGCCTCCTCATGTTCTACCTCCATCACGCTGAAGTTGCACACGATCCTCGACACCTTGCAGCAAAGGCACTTGTCACGCCATGGTTCATCTGCATTTGCCTCGAGGCACCGTTTGTCGAGAATGCAGAAGGTCTTAGTTTGCGCCTTTTGGCACAGGCCACACTATGCTCGGATTAGCCACACTGTTCGACCTCGTAATGGTTCACCTCTGACCTTGTTCACTCGCAGTTGGTGGCAGCCGGCCTCCTCTAATGCCAGGTCGTTCCCCGCATACTTTGTCTTGAACTCCATTGGGTCCATAACGGCAGCCTGCCCTGGGACCACAGTCCACCCCCACTTCCGCTTTGATTGTCGCCTGCGCCGCGACTGTCGCATCGTCCACCACCAATTCCTCTCCCTCAGCTAGGACCTCGCTCTCGTCGCCGCTCTCATCCAACACAACATCTTCGATTGCCGGCAGGCGAATGATAGGCCTCGCGCCCGAGACCGCCCGAAGCAGTTCATTTGGCGAAGTAGTGACTGCTGGTACACCACGAGCGCAGTCAGGTGGCAGTCGTGTCTCAACCAGCGTAACATCCCCTGCCCTGTAGTTGGTTGGTCAGTCAAAGATGTTCGCAGAGAGGTTCCAATTTACTGCTTCGAAACTCCTGCATCTTCGCCATTGCCTGCGTCTTGCCTAGGCCCTGAAACCCCCATTGGCTCGGAAGTTCTTCTGTGCGCCGGCAGAGCCGTACGGTCAACTCAAGTGCAGGAGCCTCCATCTCGCAGATGTCACAGCCCTCCTGCGCCTTTGTTAGGTCTAGTCCATCCAGAGAGCTTTGAACCAGCTTACCACAACAGTCACCAGCTCCCTCAACCAGTCCTGCCAGGTTGCGAACGTCACCACCCCGTCAGTAGCCCCGGAAAGTTGCTCGAGCGAGGAAGGAAGAACGACAGATGGTGCAGGCATTGCGGCGCGGATCTTCTTGGCGAAGAGACATTGCAGCAGCAGAGGTTGGAATGGGACTCGACATCTCTGTGAAGGCAGTAGGAACAGTTAGAGAGAAAAGAGATTGGGCAGCGACTCACGAGGGTCTTTTGCAAATTTGCAGAGTATTTGGCGATGTTTGCAACATGGCGTCTTGGACTTCTAGACAGCAATCAAATTGCCACAGAGTCACACTAGTCACGTGCGGCCGCTTTGGGCAGTACTGTTACGGACGATGCCCTCGTCGTGGTTCGTTCTAAGTCAACAGTGACAAGCAGAGTCTCGGTCCGCTCCAGCCACTGGACAAAGTCTAGACGCCAAGTCAAACAATGACGAAGGTCTTGAGACGATGAGAGAGAAGAGCGTTCGAGTCGATCGTTGTTGAGAGCAAACTCGTCTAAGTTGGAACTAGAGTTACTCTACAGTACATGGGTTTATATACGATTAGAGAACAAGGGAAGCTGTAAAGGGAACGAGGCAGTGACTACCTAAGAAGGAACGTGAAGGTACTATGAAAGGAGATAGCGTCCAGGCAATACAATGCGCAGTGTAAGGAGAAATGATGGATATGAAACAAGATATGAAACAGAAAGATGAAACGAAGAAGAAACTGTAACAAGTACAAAGTCCTGAATTGACTGGGGACAGTCAAGATTTCAGTAAAGGGTGGATGATACACCTGGGACGCACCAGTACCTGCACTAGCCCAATTCAGCCCCACACGAAGCTATCCAAACCTAGCCGAAGCAGCCCACCTGCAGTCGAAGTCCGTAGTGCCAGCAGTACCCCAGCGAATGAAGGTCGAAGCCCTTGAGATCAGGAGGAGTCTTCAATCCGGTCTCCTTGGTCTTAGCAGATACCTGAAACCTCCCCCGACCCCTAGACAGTCCCTGTTCTGCACTACCCGGCTACATCACGACGACCTCAGTTCAGTCACTAGGGCCCCACCATATTGCAAATTTGGCAAAAATGGGTGCCTAGTGCCTCGCCTGACATAAGGACAAGATGTTCACCCTCTCATAGCCCAGATACGCTCACAACCAACCAGCCGAAGCATACATGACTCGACCAAGGATGAATGGAACCCCCTCGACCATACAGTCACTGACATTAATCAAACAACTCTCGGTGCCAGCTCATTCGTCACTTGCAGCAAGGATATCTGATTGCGCCAAACCTCCGACAGTAGATCCGGACTCTTCCATGGTAGACGTCCCTCCGAGCCTGGTCGAACCGCCAACGCACGACAACTTCATCTCGCTTACCCCAGGAGCAGCCTTCTTGCGGCTACCAGCATCCGAGCGCGCCAGTATATCCATCCTGGACTCGATAGGAATGCAATTCAGAGACTCGAGCCGATCTGACAGGGCTCAACGATGTTGTCGGTTCCTGTCAACAGTGGCTCGAAGCTAATTGCATTAGAGCCTATCGGGTTGCACGAGGATGGAGTATACTGGCGCGCTCGGATGCGGGATAGCCGCAAGAAGGGCTCTCCTGGGGTAAGCGAGATGAAGTTGTCGTCTTTGGGCGGGTTCGACAAGGCGCGGAGGGACGTCTACCATGGAAGAGTCCGGATCTACTGTCGGAGGTTTGGCGCAATCAGATATCCTTGCTGCAAGTGACGAATGAGCTGGCACGAGAGTTGTTTGATTAATGTCAGTGACTGTATGGTCGAGGGGGTTCCATTCATCCTTGGTCGAGTTCATGTATGCTTCGGCTGGTTGGTTGTGAGCGTATCTGGGCTATGAGAGGGTGAACATCTTGTCCTTATGTCAGGCGAGCACTAGGCACCCATTTTTGCCAAATTTGCATATGGTGGGGCCCTAGTGACTGAACTGAGGTCGTCGTGATGTAGCCGGGTAGTGCAGAACAGGACTGTCTAGGGGTCGGGGGAGGTTTCAGGTATCTGCTAAGACCAAGGAGACCGGATTGAAGACTCCTCCTGATCTCAAGGGCTTCGACCTTCATTCGCTGGGGTACTGCTGGCACTACGGACTTCGACTGCAGGTGGGCTGCTTCGGCTAGGTTTGGATAGCTTCGTGTGGGGCTGAATTGGGCTAGTGCAGGTACTGGTGCGTCCAGGTGTATCATCCACCCTTTACTGAAATCTTGACTGTCCCATCAATTCAGGACTTTGTACTTGTTACAGTTTCTTCTTCGTTTCATCTTTCTGTTCATATCTGTTTCATATCATCATTTCCCTTACACTGCGCATTGTATTGCCTGGACGCTATCTCCTTTCATAGCTACCTTCACGTTTCCTTTCTTAGGTAGTCACTGCCTCGTTCCCTTTACAGCTTCCCTTGTTCTCTAATCGTATATAAACCCCATGTACTGTAGAGTAACTCTAGTTCCAACTTAGACGAGTTTTGCTCTCAACAACGATCGACTCGAACGCTCTTCTCTCTCATCGTTCTCAAGACCTTCGTCATTGTTTGACTTGGCGTCTAGACCTTTGTCCAGTGGCTGGGAGCGGACCGAGACTCTGCTTGTCACTGTTGACTTAGAACGAACCACGACGAGGGCATCGTCCGTAACAGTACTGCCCAAAGCGGCCGCACGTGACTAGTGTGACTCTGTGGCAATTTGATTGCTGTCTAGAAGTCCAAGACGCCATGTTGCAAACATCGCCAAATACTCTGCAAATTTGCAAAAGACCCTCGTGAGTCGCTGCCCAATCTCTTTTCTCTCTAACTGTTCCTACTGCCTTCACAGAGATGTCGAGTCCCATTCCAACCTCTGCTGCTGCAATGGTCTCTTCGCCCAAGAAGATCCGTGCCGCAACGCCTGCACATCTGTCGTTCTTCCTTCCTCGCTCGAGCAACTTTCCGGGGCTACTGACGGGGTGGTGACGTTCGCAACCTGGCAGGACTGGTTGAGGGAGCTGGTGACTGTTGTGGTAAGCTGGTTCAAAGCTCTCTGGATGGACTAGACCTAACAAAGGCGCAGGAGGGCTGTGACATCTGCGAGATGGAGGCTCCTGCACTCGAGTTGACCGTACGGCTCTGCCAGCGCACAGAAGAACTTCCGAGCCAATGGGGGTTTCAGGGCCTAGGCAAGACGCAGGCAATGGCGAAGATGCAGGAGTTTCGAAGCAGTAAATTGGAACCTCTCTGCGAACATCTTTGACTGACCGACCAACTACAGGGGCAGGGGATGTTACGCTGGTTGGAGACACGACTGGCCACCTGACTGGCACTCGTGGTGTACCAGCAGTCACTACCTCGCCGAATGAACTGCTTCAAGCAGTCACGGGCTCGAGGCCCATCATTCGACTGCCGGTAATCGAAGATGTTGTGTCGGATGAGAGCGGCGACGAGAGCGAGGTCCTAGCTGAGGGAGAGGAATTGGTGGTGGACGATGCGACAGTCGCGGCGCAGGCGACAATCAAAGCGGAAGCGGGGGTGGACTGTGGTCCCCAGGGCAGGCTGCCGGTTATGGACCCAATGGAGTTCAAGACAAAGTATGCGGGGAACGACCTGGCATTAGAGGAGGCCGGCCGCCACCAACTGCGAGTGAACAAGGTCAGAGGTGAACCATTACGAGGTCGAACAGTGTGGCTAATCCGAGCATAGTGTGGCCTGTGCCAAAAGGCGCAAACTAAGACCTTCTGCATTCTCGACAAATGGTGCCTTGAGGCAAATGCAGATGAACCATGGCGTGACAAGTGCCTTTGCTGCAAGGTGTCGAGGATCGTGTGCAACTTCAGCGTGATGGAGGTAGAACATGAGGAGGCCGCAACTATCCTGGCAGCTCCAGCATCAATGAAACGAGAACGAGCAGCAAGTGGCGACGAGGCAGGAGCGCCAAAGAGAGTGCGCTGGGCCCCGAAGCAAGGGCCCACAACCGTAGCAATGACAAAGACGCCCACGAAAATACAACCGAGGGGCAAGCCAGTGGTGCGACCGCCAAAGGGACACGTGGAGCAGACCTCAGCGGGACCGTCGCACAAGGCGCCGGGGGTCCTGGTCTTTGATCCGAACGTGATTGGTTGACTCCCAGTCAGCAAACGCCTTGCTACCTATTTAAAATACAATACTATCTTCAACAAGCTTGAACGCGAGCTAGCGCACAAGGAGAAGGCTGAAGAGCAGTGGCGCAAATGAGATATTATTGCAATCAAATTCGGGGAGTCTGGTAAGTCGCGGGATGCTTTGTGGTCGAACGTTGCTGATAGTGGCAGATCTTGAAGAGCACGAGGCGAACGAGACAGGACAAACAGAAGGCAAGGGAAAGGCAAAGGCCACCTAGGGGTCTTGCCGGTTGCTGCTTGAATTTTGTTGTTGGGGTTCGAAATTTTTGTTTTGTTAAATATCATGTAGTTCGTGTGCAATGAAAGTTAAATGGTCTCGCGGTCTAAAGCGTATGTCTGAGAAGAGAAAGATTAAGAACACGAGGGAGATCTGTGAGGTGAACGTTGTTGAAGCTACTAGTCCTAGTTCAAAACGGAAGAGAAGACAACGAAACAAGAGAAAAGGAACACAGGAAAGAAAAGAGAATTAGTCCACCTTGTTGAAAAGTGGCCTTCAGGGCTTCGTGTGAGGTTGTGCTTTGCAATCTTCAATAGTCTTCATCAAACCTCCCTCCTCCATCTTCATCACTTTCACTGGGGTCACCTACTCCTGGATCTTCTTCTTTGCTGCCTCCAGCGTTTGAGCAACTTCTTCATCATTGTCTCTAGGCTTGTCGAGGCCTGCATCTGGTGGAGATGTTGCAAATGGACGTCCAGCGCATTGTGAGGGACTTCTACCTCCTTTTGAGCAAAGTAGGGAACAACTCTGAATGCAGCCACAGGCCTGTTGAGGACAGAGCCGTCTAATTCGCACACAACATAGGCTCCTCCGTGGTTTCGGACCAGGACGACGTAGGGACTGTTATAGCGGGCTCGCATCTTTCGATTCAATGACTTCTCAATGGTGGTATTGCGGACGAGGACTAGGTCCCCGAGTTGAAACGAATAGTCTTTGATGCTTCGGTGATAGTCTGACTCAAAACGTCTAGCTGCCTTAATCCGAGCCTCAAAGACCTTGTCGTGAAGGGCCTCTACTTGCTCCTGGCATTTCTGCAGCTCAGTCACTCGTCAGGCAATGAGATCTGTGGTGGACAAGAAGGCTTTCAGAGGCGGCAATAGGTAAGTGGCTTCGACGATATCCAAAGGAAGCAAAGGGTGGGTGCCGGTGACAGCAAAGTATGGGGAGACGCCCATTCGTTGATGAACTGTGACTCGCTCGGCCCAAAAGACGGTGTGTAGGGACCTAGCCCACTTCGACTGATCTCTGCTACAGGCTTTGTACAATGACTGTCTGACTTCAAAGTGTGCACACTTGGCAATCCCATTGGCTTGTGAGTTATAACCTGAGATCCGAATGTGATTGATCTTGTACTGCTTGGACAGGTAGGTGCATGCGCTGACGATCGAGGAACCATTGTCGGACACAATCTCCACTAGCGCTCCCCATCGACATAAGAGGTCTTCGAAGAGCCAAGAACCAATGGCTTCGGCTGTCTGGGTGTGCAGGGCACGGTACTCTGGGTAGTGAGAGAGCGAGCATTGTGCTTGAATCAAGTAGTGGTATCCCTTCGAGGGAGGTAGGTGCATGATGTTGATATAGACTTTTGAGAAGAGGGGGGCTGGCTGGGCAACAGTGGGTGGGATTCAAACAAGACGAAGTTGACGCTCCTGACACAGGTGACAAGTCTGGAGGTACCACTTGATGTCCTCGTGAACATGTGGCCACCAAAAACGCTCTAAGATGAGGGCTCGAGTAGCGTCAAAGCCCTTATGTCCAACATCATCATGGCATTCCTGAAGTACTCAAACACGATGGGGCTGGTCCACAACAACTTTGTGTAAACCGTTTGTGTCCTTTCTCCACAACTTTCCGTGCTGCAAGAAGAACCAAAGGCAGTACCACATGAACAACTGGTATTCTTTGTCAGTCATTTCTATGGGTCGCTTCAGGTCCTGAAGGAACTGTCGAACGAAGGGTAATCGGGCGTCTTCTTTCTGTGCAGCAACTGTCCTGGGTATTCTGGTGTAGCTGATCAGTTCGTCGTTGCTGGCGAGCGCAAATGCTCTGAGCACAGTGTCTGCGACCGGGCTATAAGTGTTGACTGTTCTACTGAGCGATGTGCATGCCGTCAACTTCGAGAGGGACGCCATAAAAGGTGAGGGGTTGATAATGTGCATGAAACTGTACAAGTTGTTGATCCAATCATTGAAGACTCATCTTCCACTTCTTTGTCAATGGCTTCATCATCTGGCTGCCAGGGTCTTCGAGACAATCCGTCTGGGCCATGATGGGTACCTGGGACATATACGAGCTCAAAGTGAAATGACAAGATGGCCAATATCCAGCAATTGACCAAGGCCGAGGGTGCGATATCCGGGTTCTGCAACATCCCTTTGATATACCACGCATCCACTTCGACTATGAGATTTCTCACTCCCAAAATGTAGAGCTTGAACTTTTGCAGGGCACGGTAGAGTCCGAATATCTCCAACTTGGCCTGAGAGAACCGACACTCCCTCTTGTTGAGGGTGATCGAACCAAATCCACTATAGTAACGCTTCTTCAGGTCTCCAACATCACACTGGCAGAGGTAAAACCTGATTGCAATCAGCGAAGTGTCGACGGCTAGGATAACTGGGGCTGATGAGTGGTAGTCGAGGGGTCAAATGGCAGCCGAATCTAAGACGGCTTTCTTCAAGGCGTTCTGCGCTCGAATCTGTTTGTCTCCAAATTCAAACTCAACTCCTTTCTTTGTGAGCATTGTCAAGGGGTGGGCCTTCAAAGAGTAGTGCCAGATGTATATTCTGAAGAGGCCGACGGTGCTGAGGAATGCTCAAACATCCGACAGGGATTGGCAGGGTCCCCAGGCAAGGATTGCTTTGACCTTCTGGTTGTCTGGGACTCGCCCTTCGATAGTGCAAACGTGGCCCACAACTGTGATTTCTTCAGCACACAAAACCAACTTCTTGCCTGAGAATGTCCCTCCCGCATACTTCATCCGCTGTACAATCCTGTTGAGGTTCTGAAAATGCTCCCATACGAAGTGTCATATACTGTCATTTGCAGGGATAGACTCGTAGGAACCATCTTCTAGCTGGTACCTCAAAGCGGGACCCTTAACCAGAACGTTGTCGATATAAGGGATCGTGTAGTTGGGGATCTCGAGCTGCAAGATGTAGGTTAGGGGACTGAATTGGTCCATCCCATAGGAAGGGTGACCAATCGAAGTGCTCCAAAGGGTGTTTGAAACATTGTAAGATCTCTAGAGCTTCGGGAGATCAGGCGCTCGTCATATCCCACGAATAGGTCCAACATGGCTCTGCAGGCTCGACAGGCAAAGTTCTCTGCAAGGTGCTCAGGAATTGGTGTGACACCTGAATGCTGGATGGTAACTTTGTTTAGTGGTTCGAGGGAATGAACGATGCGCAGGCGTCCATCTTTCTTAGCCATGCAAAACCACCACAATCGATAGGACGAGTTTGATGGCTCATAAACTCCAGCCTGTATCTTCATCTGAATCATCTTGCATACTTTGTCATATATGCCTGGCGGAATGGGGATATTTTTCTGGATCCAAGGGTGATGGGGAATCATAGGTATGTCGATTGGTGGAAAGTATTCTTCTTTGAAGCATCCGCGTTCAGCATCTGTCCAAGCGAACGCTTCGTGGTGTAATGTCATGAAATGGTGCAATAGCTTCCGCTCTTCAGTGCATAAGAAACCGTCCTTGTGTACTGCATCGAGCGCTTCCATCCGCTCCTGAGTGTATCGATGTTACAACTCTGGACATTTTCTCTTATTTTCTACTATTTTTCTATATTTTATCTGGAGGCCTACAGATGCTGGACGCAATAGCAATATACATAGGGGCTTGGGGGGATCTGTCATGGAAGGACCGGTTAGGTAAGCCATGGGTGGCTGTACAAAGGTCTAGGCATAGGGGTCCGGGCAAGTCTGGCTATGGAGGGGTCTGGAACGTTGCTGCATGTACACAGCCTTGGAGGCAGTGTAGTCTGTGTGCACAGACCAGGACCAAAGGTATATAAGGAGGGCGTATCCATAGGTAGGAGTCCTAAGACTCTAGATAGTTTGCTCTCACCCAGCTTACTTTTCTACTGTGTCAATACATTCTCTTCTCCTCCCTTTCTCCGTCTGAGACCTGTGGTTGTGTGGGACTAGTCCTAACATAATCTAGAGTCTTTCTACCACACCTCTCACTGTCGTTGACAACCACCTCGGGCATCTCTTGCTCGCTGTTGTGCGCATCCTCAACGAGTTCCCTCAAATCTGTGTGACAGACCTCGGTACACATTACACCATGTGACTACTGAGCCGCTCTCGAGGATTGCCATCGCCATTGATGACAGATAGACTCACTGATCGTCATCAGTGACTACTACTGAAAGGTTACTAGTCGACAAAAGATATTCGGACGAGAGTATTGCCATGTGATTGAAAGTGCGGGCAGGCACTGGTCAGCGGAATACACTGTTTATCTCGGAAAAGCTCAGGAACGAGTGAAAGCAATCTAGTAGCATGCTGTGTATCAAGGAGAACAGTCTCGAGATACCAATCACGTATCGGATCTAACAATCTGAGCACGAGGACACTCAAGTGAAACCCCGGGCACCACACTATTAGGTCATTTGGTGGAATTAAATCCAAGAATTGAGTGTGGGTGCGTTATTGACCGCATCAAAGAATATCTGCATTAGGAAGTGCAGGTATAGAAGAAGAGTCAACAGCCTTTTTACTTAAAAGGTCTAAGGCAACAACCAGGAACACAGTCATGGCTTCCTTATTCAACTACATCATCCCCCATGCCGGCCTCACTCTCATGCAGGCTGGAAAACAATTTGGAATCGAATGGGTGCAGGAGTGCACAGAAGAAGAAGTCACTTGGTCGGTCACAGTTTCTACTGACAATAGGCAACGGGATGCCCATGTACGGGCTTACTATACATGGCGCAAGGCGCAACACAGGGAGCATCGCCTCCAACAACGACAACGAGTGTTTCAGCTGTGGCAGCTGGAGCAGGGATCCCTCCGCGAACAGGAGGAAGCTTGGGAAGAACTTCTCAGGCAGCACTGAGACGAGTGGCGCTATCAGAAAAAGGTCAAGCAAGAGCTCAAACAAATAGAGAAAGACCGGCAGACCCTGGAGGGGCTGCTACATGATATGGATCCGGAGTCAGAGATCCGCCAACGCCTGTTTGACACGCCGTCAAACATCTGGCTCTTGTTGATGGGCTGGAATATCATAACACTACGACACAATGGCTTGGTCTTGTCAGCCAAGGAATGGAATTGGCTCATGCATGTTACAGTTTCCCTTCGTTTCACTCTCCTGTCTCAGCGGACTGTTTCGTATCCATCATTTTCCTTTATCTGCGCATTGTACAGCTTGAACGCTATCTCCTTTCGTAGCCACCTTCACATTTCCTTTCTTAGGTAGTTACCGTTTCATTCCTCTTATAGTTTCCTTTGTTCTCTTATTGTATATAAACCCCATGTACTGTAGAGTAACTCTAGTTCCAACTTAGACGAGTTTTGCTCTCAATAATGATCGACTTGAACGCTCTTCTCTCTCATCGTTCTCAAGACCTTTGTCATCGTTTGACTTAGCGTCTAGACCTTTGTCCAGTGGCTGGGAGCGGACCGAGACTCTGCTTGTCGCTGTTGACTTAGAACGAACCACGATGAGGGCGTCGTCCGTAACAATGCATGCCAAAATGGGAACATCAAAACCCATAGTCACAACAGAGCAACCACAGAGATCACGAACCAGGAGCAGCTGGACGGGAAACGACCTGATCCATATATGAAGGCACACCTAAGAAGAAAGGACATGCCTACGCGATACAACACACCATTTTTGGTGTTGCTGCTTGTCATGACAAACGACCCTGGCACGTCACCCCTGCTAGGACTCACGGATTTCCTCAAACTCGTTGGGGAAGATCTCACATACACGGACGACTGGGTCAAAGCATTGACCCGTCCAAAATTACCAAGTGCACCCATCATGGACATCCACGAGGATCGGCCATGGCGAAGGAGTGGGTACTGCTACATGTACCTATTCAAGAAAGAATTTTACAACAAGTTCAATTGGCCAGCTTGGCCAACCGTAACTCAGATCCTGTCCTGGGAACCTGAGATGCGTGACGAAACCATCAAGTTCGGTCTCCAGGACCACCACGAAAATGACATGTTTCATGTCATCGAAAAAGCCACGCTGTGTCCCCATGAAGACAAGTCCTATACTTGGAAGGACATGAAACTCATGGAAGGCCACAGCAAGTACAACAAGTTCGCCCGATTTGGTGGACAAAAGGAATCCAAGAAAGGGAAGGCACGAGCCTCCACAATTTCATCCTGGGTCGCAGGACAACCACCAACAGCGCGCTCGACGTCAGTGCCCATGTCATATGCTCAAGCGGTAACTGTCAGATCTGGACCTAGCAAGTTGCTAACCAGAACCGCAGGAGCAGACGCCAATTGGTACAATGGTACCATCCCATGTGCAGCAGATTGGGAATCCATGGACCCTGAACCCAAACAGGGGTTCAACGAAGAAAAGAAAAGGACAATTGACAACTGGAAACAGGAGGTCAAAAAAGAAATAAGCATTCCATACCCGTACCCTCGTCCCGCACACACTAAACACGCATTACATCTGGATGTACCCAGATATTGTTACCTCATTTTAATAAAGAACCAGTTTTGGGACATGTACAAGTGGCCAGCATTTCTGCAGATCCAAGAGATCAATTTGTGGGACTACAACCTGTGCAACACTCACGGTCGTGTGAATATCCGACGTACATATGGATATAATGACTGTTACCACATTGAACGAGTTCCAAAAGGACCTAAGGGATGGGATATGATTGCGTCACTAGTACGGTCTGGCAACAATTGAAAACATATAGGCGCAATCGAATGGGATGCAGGCGCAGACTGATATTTCAAGAGACCCCGAACTGCATTCTTGCATAATCGGATCCCAGGTTACTGTTACCTGATCCTGATCAAGCATAGGTATTGGGACACTTTCAATTGGCCCGCATTCCCCACAGTTGACAAAATCTTGTCATGGCAACCCGCATACCAAGAAAGCACTGCCATCATTGAAACAACAATGATGCTGGAACTCGAGCAAATTCATGTATCTAGCCGGGAACATGGAATGCATGGCTGGGAGGAAATGTATCGGTTGCGAGGAAACGGATTTGGGCAGTATACAGTGGGCACATCCAGGAATGATAACCTGACGCGGTTCCTAAGTCGCGAGATCCAACGAATTTGATTCAACCTTCCTGGGAATCACCCAAACCGATGTTTCCAGCAACAGGTACAAAGTGTGGTCAAAATCTTTGATCGCATGACACCTGCCATTCCTGGCTATTGCTATCTGATCCTGTTTAAGGAGGAATTATGGAATCAATTTGAATGGCCTGCATTTCCTACAGCACATTGGGTAAACCAAATCGATCCAGCTTATCAATCGGACCAACTTGTAAAATTCCAAGTAATTCGTCAAAATAAATGGGTCGGATTCCATGTGTGAACCAGTGTCAGTGGGACAAACGGGTGGTCAATGATTCAGGCAATCGTCAACAGGGATCTCGGACATGTGGAAATTGGTTTTGGATGGACAAATACAATGACCGCATACCTACATTTGGCCATCAATCAGTACAATTACTACTTTGGTCCAAATGCCACTCCAAGACCGGAACCATTGACTGTAGCAGGCGGAGCAACTCCACAACAAGTAGCAGAAAGGGACAAAGCTATCCAAGAATGGAATGAGGGCACTACCCAAATGGCGGCCCACATGGGGAATTTAGTGCAGCAAGCGGTGACGGAATATCAAAACACCCAATGATGAGCTAGAGCTCTGTACAGCAGTGGACAGGGGCTCTGCCTAAATTGGAGTTGCTTAGTAATAGTTGGTAGATAGTAGTCACTGTCACATAGTCACGATAATAAGAATACTCCCTCCCTCCCTCGTAATCAGCTTTGTTTGCCTGTCATTTGGCTCGTTCACCTCCCCCTTCCTCTCGTTTGGGGGGAGGGTTCTCTATCTCATCACCATTGCCATGGTCATGAGCATTGCATGCGTGCACCCATCGAACCAATGCTCACTCAAAAGGAGGTGCTGGGAACCTTCCAATGACCTCACAACCCCCCCCTCTACACAGCTGCTTAGCAGTGTAGAAGTATAACAAAATGGCTGCCCCAGTGAGGCCTTGTGAAGACGACCACCGGCACCTCCCCTCAACGAGCTTTCCTTGACAAGCCACACCCTAGCCTTGTGTTCATTCGTTTATGACACCTACAGCCAACGACACCCCTCGCCATGACCACTCCAACCGTTTTCCCAACAAGCGCCCACTTTCCCGCGTAACGCGCCCACTTGCTGACGTAATGCGCCCGCCAGCTGACTTTTGTGCCCACCTCACCACGTTGATGCCTGCATGCCATCTGTTTCATCGCCCACCACCTGTCTTCCCCTCATAGTCAACGGAACACCCTGTTATTGACGCCTGCCACTCGTCTCCGGACCAGCGCCCACCGTTTAGCCCGTGCATTGAAGTTTATTTTGAAGTTATTGTCATCGTTTATAGTCGCTGTTGTCAGAGACACAACAGGTCTATCTTTTACTGAGTCATTGTTTCGTTTCATATCCGTGCTGCACCAGCTCTCCAGCCCCTGCTCATTCAAGTCGAATCCAGCCTGTCGCCACCATTGTCGACCACTCCTGCAAGCTCCGACTCGTGTAATCGACCATTTGTTTCAACTGCAACGCCTCGCCATCAGTTAGGTACCCCTCACAAGATTGTCTAGCTTGTGTAGCAACCAACGCCTCGTTATACCGCCCTCGTTATCCGCACCCCACAGCCAGTCTGCAAATCAAGTCACTTGTTACGACTCCTTCCATTGCGCCTACTAAGTATTCTAGTCGACTACAACGTACTACAGCCCCTCCACCAGACCAACATGCCATTGCAATGTTGCCACGGCCACCATACCTCAACCATCATGCCACTGTGACTGCGCTCAAGCTGTCAGCTCACGTCACCGCCAGTGCCCTTCACAACACAGCTGCTCTGTCCGTTTCCATGACGCCCACCGACGTTTGCGTTGTCAATCAGCAAGCCCACGCCGTCAGCCCATGTCCAGGCCGTTCCAAAGCGACACCCCACGTCCACGCCAGTAGTCAAAACCCAGACGCTGTCAATCGATAGTCAATGCCGAGTCGACCATGCCACAACGACACCTGCGCATCAACCAAACGACAGTTCACATCACTGAGACGTGTCCACGCCGTCCTTGACACCACCGTCAGTCCACACCCATCAACCGCCACGTCGTCACTGCCTACATGTGGTCAGCAAACACATTGACCGTTCCCTAGTGACGCCCAACGACACCCACGCCGTCCATCAGTCCACACTGCTATGCCGCAGAACCTCGACCGCCCACGCCCTTGCCATCGTCCGTCATACACCCAACACATCCCCACCGCTCACTTCGTTCGCCACCACGCCCAGTACAGCAGCCTTATTCACATGCCCTGACGCTGCTCTCGCCACGCCGATGCATCTGTGCTTGGTTTATCGGTTTCGTCTTTGAGTAGTCGACCTTTGGCCTTCAGCAGCTGACCAAGGACGGTCAGATTTTCAAAGTTGGATGGGGATGATGAGCTAGAGCTTTGTACAGCAGTGGACAGGGGCTCTGCCTAAATTGGAGTTGCTTGGTAATAGTTGGTTTATAGTAGTCACTGTCACGTAGTCAGAGAATAATACACCTTACCTTCCCCTGTAATTATTCGATTTCCTCTCGGTTCTTGGCTGGTTCCCTCCCTTTCCCCCTCGTTTGGGGGCTCCCTCCCATGTCACAGACACAGTTGTTACACAGCATGCACGTCGAATCGTCACCAGGCACCCTCGGGGTGTCGGGAATCTTCCAGGACCTGTGCAACAACAACCTCCCCCAACTGGCCTGTTCTCCTGCAGCACCGGGGGTAGGCCTATCACCGGCTCAGGCATCATCATCGACTCATGATTCCAATGCAATGGATGTGGATAAAGTCAAACATGCGCCAGGTGCATGTTTCAATTGCGGAAAGAAGGGTCACTTTGCAAGGGAATGCAAAGAACCAAAGAAACATACATGGGCTGAGAAAGGAAAAAGCTGTGTAAGGGAGATAAAAATTGAGGAGCTCACGGAAGAGCAATGGAAGGAATGGGGCAAAGAAAAGGGTTTTGGTGACAGCCAGTAGGCACACACTCCGCGCTGCTGGCTAATAGAGTTTCGGTATCGGACAATGATTCTTGTGTACAATTACCAGAATTATTATATGAATGTTCTCCCCTCATTCACTGGATACGAAACTTAAGTGTGAGCATAAAAACAAACCAGATAAATCCATGGACCCCTGAATGGGTGTTGAGACAAATCTGGCAGGAAGATAATGAAACTGCGGTTCGTTGTTTAAAGGAATGAGTACCAACTAAACGAGTCAACGAGGTCAATGCCAAATTGGTAAATGACCTCAATAAATTATCAGAACAAGAGGCCTTGTGGAACCTGACGCAACTACGACAGCAGTTGGTCCATGCAACAGGAAAGCAGGAAATTGATTTACACTGTGTGCTTACAACAATGGACATGGGAGAAACAATCAATGTACTAGCATTAGTGGACTCAGGGTGCACAGGCTCTTGTATTAACGAGGAATTTGTGGAACGACACAAATTAAATAAACGGCGGCTGATAAAGCCGTTACCAGTCTACAATGCGGATGGGTCCCGGAACTCAATGGGAAGCATTGAATACATGACACAATTTAAGCTGCGAATTGGGGATCATGAGGAAATAATCGAATGCAGCGTGGCGCGTTTGGGGAAGACAGATCTATTTCTAGGTCACAATTGGCTGAAACACCATAATCCGGCCATTGACTGGAAACGAAAGGAAGTTCGATTCATGTGGTGTCCAGGAACATGCTGGACGGCATCGCAGGTAGAGGAACCGGAAGACGAGTCAGACCCAATGGAACAATTACAGGAGGGTGAACAATTATTGGCTATTGACATTGGAGAACCGGAGCTACAACTACGCTCGGTAGCAACCAATATAGCGGCCAAAGAATTCGAAGCCACTCAAAAGCGCACTTTAGAGGAAGTAGTGCCTAAACACTACTTGGAGCACTGGAAGGTCTTTGAAAAAGAGACCTTCGACGAATTACCACCATGATGGGCATGGGATCATGCCATAGAATTAATACCAGGGTTGAAACCAGTGGATTGTAAGATATATCCACTCAATCGGGACGAACAGGCACAACTGGATGAATTCCTGAAAGAAAACTTGGAGTCTGGACGAATTCAACCCAGCAAATTGCCTATGGCATCACCTTTCTTCTTTGTAAAGAAAAAAGATGGAAAACTACAACAAGTGCAGGATTACCATCGACTAAATGAAATGACAATAAAAAACCATTACCCATTACCCCTTATCGGCGAACTAGTGGATAAATTATCCAAGGCAAAGATATTCTCCAAAATGGATATCCGTTGGGGGTACAACAATGTTTGAATTAAACAGGGCAATGAATGGAAGGCGGCATTTAGGACCAACAGGGGTCTTTTCGAACCACTAGTTATGTTCTTTGGTTTAACGAATTCCCCAGCAACTTTCCAAACAATGATGAATGATATTTTCCGACAAGAAGTAGCGGAAGGATGGGTTGTCATTTATATGGATGATATTTTAGTGTTCTCGTCTACACAAGAAGAACACACAAAACATGTCAACTGTATATTGGCAAAACTAGAAAACCATAAACTGTCCTTAAAACCGGAAAAATGCTGGTTTGATCGACCAGAGATCGATTTCCTGGGACTTGTTATTAGTGAAGATTCTATTCGGACGGAAAAGGCAAGGTACAGGCAATTGCGGAATGGCCGACACCAACCTGTAAACGGGAATTGCAGCAGTTTTTGGGTTTTGTGAATTTTTATCGACAATTTGTGGAAGGATTTGTGGCAACAGCAAAACTGTTAACCAAACTCACAGGAAAGAACGACTGGCTCTGGACCAAACTGCAAGATATAGCCTTTCAGGGACTGAAAGACCTTGTGGTGAGGGAGGTTGTGCTCAAAATTCCCGATGATGAGGGTCAATTTTGCATTGAAGTTGACGCATCAGATTTCGCAATTGGCAGAATTTTGTCACAGCAGGGAAAATATCAATCTTGGCAACTGGTGGCCTTCATTTCAAAAGCCTTAAATGACACAGAAAGGAATTATGAGATCTATGACAAGGAGATGCTCGCAGTAATGCATGCCTTTTATGAATGGTCGCATTACCTCAAAGGCGCTAAGGAGATCGTGGAAGTGTTGACGGATCATCAGAACCTGACGTACTTCCGGAAACCGCAGAATCTTAATCAGCAACAGGCACGATGGGTCACAGATCTGCAGGAATACAACTTCATCATTAAGCATCAGTCGGGAAAATCAAACTCCAAAGCAGACATCCTGTCTTGACAAACAGATCACCACCCGGGAGGCCCAGATAACAAAGGGGTCATTTTGCTCAAAGATGATTTGTTTGTTAGAGTGTATGACGACAATAGGGCCATTGAGGACATCATTAAAGACATCCGAAGATCCCTAACTGGCAATGGGAGACGCAAGTGCAGAAAGGGCTGAACAATAATAACAAAGATTTTAAGGTCGCCAATGGACTAGTGGAATGGAAGGGCAGAATTTACGTGCCAGCAAACATCCATACGCATGAGTCCTTGTTAGCCATCTATCACTCATGGGGACATCCCAGGATAGATAAAATGGTTGAATTGGTAACCAGGGATTTTTGGTGGCCTCAAATGCGCAAAGACATCCAGAATTATGTCACAGGATGTGAAACCTGTCAGAAAGTCAAACCGGATAGACAGACTCAGGCGGCACCACTTCACCCTAACGAGGTACCAGAGGCACCTTGGGAAATTATATCCATGGATTTAATAGGCCCACTACCGGAGTCAAAGGGGAACGACATGATCCTGGTAATTGTGGATTGATTCACTAAAAAGTTGTACTTCTTGCCCACAACATCCACCATTACTTTGCAAGGAGTGGCCACATTATTCCGGGACAACATTTTTAGGGAACATGGATTGCCAAAGAAAGTTATCAGCGACAGGGGACCACAGTTTGTGTCCAAATTCATGGACGACTTATATGGGATGCTTGGGATTAAAGCCAACTGCTCTACAGCATATCACCTGCAGACGGACGGACAAACGGAATGGGTTAATCAGACCATAAAAGAATTCCTCACAATGTTTGTCAATCACCAACAGGATAATTGGAGTGACTGGCTGGCTGTAGCACAATTCTGCCACAATGATCAAGTACATTCGGCGACAGGATATTCTCCCTTCTTTATGAACTATGGGTGACATCCGTACAAGGGGCTAAATCCAACATACGTCCCTAAAGTGGTCGTGGTTGAGGATTTAGCAAAACAAGTTGAGGGGATTCATGCCAATGCAACTGCTGCTCTGGAAAAAGCTGCCGAAACCATGAAGCAGAAATATGACAAGTCAAAGGCACCGGCGCGCCAATATCAGTTGGGGGATAAAGTCTACCTAAGCACAGCCAACCTCCCAATGCTTCACATCACAAAGAAGCTGGACAGCAAGTTTGTGGGACCCTTGGAGGTTGTAAAGAAAATTGGGCAGTCAGCTTACCAGTTGAAGATTCCAGCATCCTGGAAAATCTACAACGTATTTAATGAGATTCACCTTAAGCCATTTAAGGAACCGGTTTTTCCTGGTCAGAAGGAGAAAGTGGCATCGCACAAAGAAGCGCAGATGGTGGAAGAGTCTCAAGACGACAAGAAGTCATGGATAGCCACATCAGCAGGCGCGGCAGTGGACGCCTGGAGTACCTTGTCAAGTGGAAAAACTACCCTATCAAGGAGTCAACATGGGAACCAGCAGAGAACCTGGGTAATGCAAAAAAGGAAGTTCAGAAATTCCACAAAGCGAACCCTAGCGCTCCCTGGTGAATGGTCAATGTGCGCAACATTAGCGCAAGTTTCCAAAAATGGCAGAACCATACAGCAATTCCTATCACAAAGTGGCTGTATGGGTGGGAGGATGGCAAGTTTGAGCGTGAATACCTAGAAAAGCTCAAACGAAACTGGCAGCATTGGAAAGGCAACCAGCACGACATATATGCCAAAGAAGACATGCAGCATGAGTTTGTTAGGAACTCAAAATAATTTTTACGACACACATGGCTTCCCGGGACGTGAAGCCTTAAGGGGGGGGTCATGTTACGACTCTGGACATTTTCTCTTATTTTCTACTATTTTTCTATATTTTATCTGGAGGCCTACAGATGCTGGACGCGATACCAATACACATAGGGGCTTGGGGGGATCCATTATGGAAGGACTGGTTAGGTAAGCCATGGGTGGCTGTACAAAGGTCTAGGCATAGGGGTCTGGGCAAGTCTGGCTATGGAGGGGTCTGGAATGTTGCTGCGCGTACACAGCCTTGGAGGCAGTGTAGTCTGTGCACACAGACCAGGACCAAAGGTATATAAGGAGGGTGTATCCGTAGGTAGGAGTCCTAAGACTCTAGATAGTTTGCTCTCACCCAGCTTACTTTTCTACTGTGTCAATACATTCTCTTCTCCTCCCTTTCTCCATCTGAGACCTGTGGTTGTGTGGGACTAGTCCTAACAATCGACCTGTGGGCACAAACGAAGGTGGTTGAGGATCTAAAGCAGGTATGTCTCTAAGGGGGTCTCCAGTAATGTTTCTGACAATCCAAAATTCTTGTGGGAGTGTGCTGATGACTGGCTTGACTTTCTGTGCCACCGGCTTATAGCGCTTTCCAAATACTGCAATAGGGGTCGAGGCGCCATTGGAGGTTTGAGGCAGCTCGAATGAAGTTGTGAAGTGTGTATACAGTGTATCTGAAGGTTCCTTGTTGGAGTCGCTGTCCTCAACTAAGTCGGGGAGCTCAGCATAATTTTCTTCGAGGGAGTCCTCTGTAGTGCAGCCGGCAACATTATGCGCAAAAACTGATGCCACCTTGCTGTTGGGTGTGTTGTGAATCAAGGGGAATGAGGGCTGCAATAATAGCAAACGAGTGCGAGGGTCGAGGATCAAAGGGTCAACATGGCTATTTTGTAATGCTGCAATGAGAAACAAGCGGGACATTGCGTCTCAAAGGGGTGACTGTTTGTTTGAGGACGCATTGTAGTTGTCAAGTGCAGGTAAGGGGGCATAGGCGGAAATGTGCAATGGTTTTTGTTCTTTTTCATCAACTTCTATGATCAACACAGCTTCTCCTCGATCCTCTATCAAATCCTCAAAGCGCAGCAAAAATCCCCTCCCATCATGGCCTTTTCTCTTCATCTCATGGTAAAGAATGGCAGGCCGTGCTCGATGGTCAGTACTGTCCACTGTCTGGCTGTAACTGGGTCTGTGATGGTGACTGTTTGTTCTGCATTGGTGTAGTTCTTGATAACTGACTGGGCTATGATGTCGAAAGGGCATCCTAAGAGGATATCGTATGCTGGGGACCGAACTACGTGGACCTGGAACAGGAAGGTAATTCCGTCGATGGAAAATGGAGGTCTTTACTGTCCCCCACGTATTCCTTGTGGACTCCTGAGGACTCCTGACCACTCCCGGGAATTCCCGGGACTCCAGAGGGAAATTCCTGGACTCCCACCTCCCCAGAAGACCCCTCATCCCCACCCAAAATGTGCCAGGAGTGAGCCAGGACTCCCAGTGGACTCCTGGTGGACTCCTGACAAATCCCGGGACTCCTCTGGACTCCCTCTATCAGGAGTCCACAAGGAGTGCAAGGACTCCCTGTTTATCAGTGTAAACATGCCCAGATTATATATCTGAGCATTGTTGATTGTCACATGACACAGCTGCACCTGTGTGACACGCGTTGTTGATCATCACGTGCTGTCATGTGGGTAGCTTGTCACACTTGCCACTGCTGTGCGAGCTGCGACCACCGTGTCACACGCCACCGTCGCCGCCCCATCGTCACTGTCACTGTCACCCACCCGTTGACCACGCCAACGTTGTCCACATCCACCGTCGTCGCTCGCCGTCACCGCCGTTGCACGTCACACCACTCGCTGGTCACCAATGACTGCCACGTCACACGCATCAGCATCGGCCCGTCACACCACTTTGCCGTTCGCCCGCACCCGAAACACCTCCCAGGCCCAGACGAATGTTTCGTCTGGGCCCCCGGTATGTATTTATTTTTGTTTATGCATCCAACTAACAAACTTTTCCAGGAAATAACCTCGTTTTAACCCAACAAAACCAGCCAGTCCACTCGCACTGGCCATCGATTCGACCACAGACTGCCCACCGCCCCTCGCACCTCACTAGACGCCCGCGGCAAGCCCCGCCACTCCGCTTGCCACGGCCACGTCGCCCAAATCCGCCGCTCGCCGCGCCACAGCTTTCACATTGTCACAACTGCGTTACACGGTCACAACTGCTGTGCGCCTCGTCTCCCACATGCCCACGACTCGCTCAGCACATATGGCCGCTGCCCCACACTCCCCGCCTCCCCGTTCGACTCGCAAACGGACAAAATCAACAGCATCCATCAAGAGTCCGAAGAAGGACCGCAAGAAAGCACGTCGAGCCGACGTGCTCGATGAGGAGGCTAGCGCAGCCCCAGCGGCTCGCCTGGAACTGTTCCCGCCCCTCAGGTAAGCAGCAGCCCACCCCCCGAGCCTGTAGCTAACTGCATTTCCACCGCACCTGTTTGCGCCCACCAACGATTCCCACTGCCACGATTCGCGCCCACCACCAATTCGTCCCACCTCTCGCCTGCAAATTTTCCCGCCCCTCAGGTAAGCAGCAGCCCACCCCCTCGGTGAGCCCGTAGCTAACCACATTGCCACCGCACCCATTTGCGCCCACCAAAAATTCCCACTGCCACGATTTGCGCCCACCAACAATTTCCACTGCCACGATTTGCGCCCACCACTGATTTGTTCCCACCGCTCGCCTGCAAATATTCCCGCCCCTCAGGTAAGCAGCAGCCCACCCCCTTGGCAAGCCCGTAGCTAACTGCATTGCCACCACACCTGTTTGCGCCCACCAACAATTCCCACTGCCACGATTTGCGCCCACCACTGATTTGTTCCCACCGCTCGCCTGCAAATATTCCCGCCCCTCAGGTAAGCAGCAGCCCACCCCCTCGGCAAGCCCGTAGCTAACTGCATTGCCACCACACCTGTTTGCGCCCACCAACAATTCCCACTGCCACGATTTGCGCCCACCACTGATTTGTTCCCACCACTCGCCTGCAAATATTCCTGCCCCTCAGGTAAGCAGCAACCCACCCCCCAAGCTCATAGCTAACTGGGCTAAACCAGATCCACTAGGAAAACATCAGCTGCTCGAGCTGCTGAAGATGCCATTATGGCACCAACTCAGAACACACCGTAAGTCATACCTATAATGTTATACCTACATTGTACAGTTATGTACAATGTTTCTTGTAGGGCTGAACAAGTACTTGAGGACAGTGGTGTACCTGTTGCACCACCTGCACGTGTTCGCAAGTCTGCTATTTCCTTTGCCCCATCAAAGGCAGCCCAAATTCAATCAACTCGTATTCGACAAGATGACTTGGAGGAAAGTAGTGAGGAGTCAAGTATGTCATGTTGCCTTCTTGTGAGAAACTCATTTGAGAAGGTTCAGTCAATAACACCAGCAATGATGGTGACAAGAGGGATGTTAGTGATGATGATGGAAGTAGCAATGATCAGGAGCATGATGTGAGAGATCTTGACATGGAGAGTTTGGGTGTACAAGATGATATTGGGGATGAGGTCAGTTTGAATAGGCATATTCATAATTATATTTCTGAAGGCTGGAAACAGGATGAAAATTCAGATCCAATAAAGGAGGTTAGTTGATAGCATCAAATTGATGCCCATCTTTTCCCTAACTGACTGAAAGGCACAGATTGGTGGGAATATATTTTTTGATCAGGATGATGGTAAGATGGAGTCTTATTTATGTACTACTACAAGTCTCTGACATGAATAAGAAATAGGACCCATGCCTGCACTGGAAGGCTCCTCTCGCACCACTGGAGGCATTCTAAGGGGCAATGCCTTAGGGAATGTCTTCAACCTTGGAGACACAGAAGATCTTACCCTGCCAACTGTTTCTGGTAAGGGGATCATCAGGGTGCATGATGCCCTGGTTAAGGATCCTGGGGATACTGCTCCCAGGATGGTTTTTAAGATAGCTGTCTGCCCAACATTGGGCCCTGTCTTAACAAGTCTTGGTAAGAGGGCTCCTTACATTGAAGGTGAGTGATTTTGCTTGCATTTTCAAAAACCATGATATTGACTTGCTGTAGCACAAAACAGGATTATATATGTGGTAGAAGATGGATTGTGGAGTATCAAAGGCCCTTTCAGCAGTGCCTTTATTGATGATGAAGAACTTGAGTGGATAATTCTTGATGGAAAACCTACTGTGACCATCTGTGCTGTAAGTAAAATTATATCT
The DNA here is from genome assembly GCA_020011035.1 of Amanita subjunquillea. Lineage (NCBI taxonomy): Eukaryota > Fungi > Basidiomycota > Agaricomycetes > Agaricales > Amanitaceae > Amanita > Amanita subjunquillea. Next base: position 235,008 of record JAEBUT010000023.1, on the reverse strand, counting down.
GACATTTCTGAGAGCTAAAAGCCATACAGGAGTTAGACACTGAGATGGCCTACACCCCTCAAGGCAGGTCTGAGCCTCCTGTGAGTGTACAAGTAGGAAAATCTACAGGTGCAGAGCACTCCAAAAATGAACTTATTACATTGCTCAACATTCCTGAGCAATTGACAAGGGAGGTGAGCTCTAAGGCTCTTGGGATCAGGCAGTACTATGCCAGATACAAAGGGTGCCTGGAAGCTCAGCAGGCATTGGATCAGAAGGTGGGGGGTGGGACCTGGCCTGGAAAGAGGCCTACTGCAATCACTATCATTGAACTTTTTGCATCCAAGTCAACCTGGTTTGCTTATGTGGTTCCTGCATTTTCTGATATCAATAATTTCCCTGTGCTCAAGGAGTGGCTGGAGAATGAAGTTGGTAGCCCCACAGACACAGAGGTTTGGGGCAAGAGGAAGGCTACTTATAACTTTGCTGATCTTAAAGATGAGAAAGAGAGAAGAAGGGGAAAGGGGAGAAGGGTAAGAACAAGAGGGACAATGTGGACAAGGGTGAAGGGCCATCTCAATTGGCCACAAAGAAGAGCCACAAGAGGAAGGCTAAGTAAGCATTGAATTGTACCTATGTGTTGTGTTTTTGAAATTAGGTAGTCCTATGCATGTCTTTTTTCAGTTCCCTACTTGGATGATGGTCATCATTGTGATGCTATGCTATGTTCCTGCTGTTGCTGCACAGGGAGAGCAACCTTTCCCTGATATCACATTCAAGGTGTTCAATAAATTTGTTGAGGATCACTTTAGCTCCACTGTAACATTATCAGTGGTGTTAATGACCCTCTTCACTACTATAGAGAATGTTGATCTGCTTAGTCTACACTTTCGTCAAAGGAGTCCAAAGGGGCAAAGGAGGAGGAGCACAGTAGCAACAGGTTGGATTAGATGTCTGGGATATGCACTGAATGACAGGCTCAAAGAGACAAGCAGCCACTTGTTGAAGGCATCAGACTTGCATAGTGGCATTACAGATAAGAAAAAAGTTGCCATTGCTCATGGTCTCAAAATTGATGCACTTGCAAGACTTCTTGACTTGTACCCATGCAAAACAAATGGAAAATTCAAGGGTAATTTAAAGCCTGTTTCACAAGAGGAAATACAGCCTGTTCACATTGTTTGTCCAGGAAGAGCAGTTTGTCAGACACATGCTTGCAATAAAAATGCTTTATATCAATGGACAAGACAGCGAGATGTTCCACATGTGCGACTCATTAAGAACTTCATTTCTTATGAAAAAGTACCTGTCTTGTCAGGGTATTGCAAAGAGTGCAAAACACTGTGCTATGCTGATCATGAGAGGGCACCTATAGCAAATGGGAATAGACATGAGCGGGTATATCTCAATGCTGCTAAGTATGTCAAGATTGGAAGAAATTTGTGGGTTGATCGCAGATTTACTTCAGCTGTGCTGAGTGGCATATACACTTTCCATGCATCTGCAGCTGCATTTTCAGATTTCTGCAATGATGGACTGAGTCATCTGGGGAAAGTGTCAAGACGTCAGATCTGGCAAGCATTTGTCCAAGAGTCTATACGTTTCATTGCTTCAAACTTAAACATAAACCTCACATTGCAAGATGGTCTGTCAATAGATGAGGTCACAAGAGAGGCATTTAAAACCCTTGGTGAGGATGGAATTATCAGGGCTGCTGAACAACATACTTGTGAAGAATGTACACACAAATATAAGGAATCTGCTGATGTCATCTTATCTAATGACATATCAGGCATGGTGGGAATGGATGAAGTTCTCCAAGGTGAAACCAATGTAGAAAATGAGCCAGGTAGTCCAAGTACAGATACAGAAAATGCACCTGTGACAATGGTTGTTCTGGATGGCATTGTCATGGGCCATTCACACTGTGCCTATAAAGACTGCATCAGTGACCTGCAAAATTCAAGAGGTGGCATGTATTGTGCTTTTCATGAACATTTGTATGGTGGTCTTTGCCATGTTGCAAACTGTTCCAATCCAAAGGTACAAGGAACTGAAGCCTGTGAACAACACCAAGGTACTTGGCAAATGTATTTAAGGAATCACAGACAACAGGCATTGGGAGGTTTTAGGAGAGCACTACGAAGGCCAGATGAGACATGGCCATGGATGCCTCAGTCAGACAATAATGTGCATCCACATGATGAAGAACAAACTACACATACAGCAAGAAATTCCTTTACTCCACCAAGATTCTACTGTGTAGAAACCATATGTGCACCCTGTGGAGTTGTTGTAGCTTGGGCAAAATTTGCAAAGTCAGAGTCACCTGGAAATATCATGGGTTTTTTGGAGAAAGTTTATCCCACTTCCGAGTCCAGGCCTGATTATGTTTGCATTGACAAGGCCTGTTTAGTTCTTCGAAGCTGTCTAACAAATGGAAAATGGGAAGAATGGAAGAATACAACTAGATTTATAGTTGATACATATCACTACTCCAACCACAGAGCAACAGACCAACTGTGTCGGGAGTGGTGCAATCCTGCCCCTATGAATGGTTCTGCTCCAAACCTGGTTATTGCAGGAAGAACAGCTCAGGGAGAGCTTTATTACAAGCGTGCCTTCAATACACAGGCATGTGAACAATTGAATGCATGGCTAGGTGGATATGAGCAAATATTGAAAAGGATGACCAGTGGAAATTTTAACTGGTTCCTGCATACTATGCTCTTCTATCACACAAGACATGTCATCAACAAACAATCAGAGAGGGAAAAAAAGGGGCCACAGGTGGATGGTGATGGTGGTGGTGATGGTGTTGGTATTAATGCAGATGATGATGGTTTGGAATAGTGTAGTTGTAGTTGTTGAGATTTGTTATGTGACATTAACAGATTTTTGTTGCCATTGCTGCAGTGATGACAAGTGAGCAGGGAGTAAGCAGGACTCCACAGGGACTCCTGTCCAGTCCTTGCATTTTTACTTACTACTTTTTTGCAGCAGTGAACAAGGAGTGAGCAGGACTCCACAAGGACTCCCAGTTCACTCCTGGCTGGACAACTCCTGGCATTTTTTGCTTTTTTGCAGTCAATGAGGAGTGAACAGGGAGTGTACAGGGAGTCCACAAGGACTCCTTCTCCACTCCTGGTTGAAAGGCTCATTTTATGTCAATTTACCAGGAGTCTACAGGGAGTCCTGAGGAGTCCTGAGGAGTCCGGGAGTCTACAAGGAGTCCACAAGGACACGTGGGGGAGTGTAAAGTGTTGGGAAAATGGCACATTCTGAGCGAGACCGAGGGTCTTATTGAGGGTACCATTGGCTGATTGCATCTCGAGTGATATTCCTGGGTTGTAAGGGATGCCTATCTGATGGCTGACTGCGTCTGACATACAGATGATCATGCTTCCGGGGTCGAGGATGCATTCAACAAGACCTTTGTCAGCTATGTCCATTTTGATGGCTCGAAGGGCATGCAATTCCTTAGCTACCAATAACCTGACTGGTCTGTCTGGTCCCTGGGCCGAATAAAAGACTTGTGCTAAGTCTGGGACCTGATATACACTGGGCTTGACTTGTACTGGCTCGCACTTGAAGGCTTCAAGGGCCAGATGGGAAATGATTTCTTTGATCTGCTCCATTTCATCTCCAACATAGTGTACTGGTGCCTTAGCAGCCGGCTGACGCTTAGGGGTCACTGCCTCTCTAACACAGTATCGAAGGTCTGGAGACAGGGAAAGTAGTTCTTCGAAGGTGATGGTAATATGATTCTCCTTCAAAGTCCATTTGTAGACCATGCCGGCTATCCTCGGATCTTGAATGGGCACAGTGGTGATGTATGCTGGGTCTCTCTCTTTTGCCTTCTGGGGCTGTGTGAAGTTTCATTCTACTGGTGGAAGATAGTTTGCATCCTTCGCCTTCTCAAATGGATGTGTCGGAACCTCAGAGGATCCTCCTGGTGCTCCTTGAGTCGATGCTGCCTTCAGCTGGGTGGTAGAGGATGGGCCTGGCTGCGAGATGGGGCAGGCATGTGTTCCAACAATCTACTACCGCTAGCCACATTCAAAGGTGGGGGACCTGACTGCTTTTCCGGTGCTTTCTCTGCCGCTCTGGTGCTCAAGGGTTGTATGCTACTCATCAAAGGGACTGCGGGCTTCGATACTGAGGTTGGACGTTTCAAGATTTCAACGCAGTCGAAGACTAGCTTCCTCTTCTTTTGTTTTTCCTGTAGGGTGAGGACTTGATGTCGGAGTACTTCAAGACAGGTATCCAAATCTTCTTCGTCTGGTGTCACCACAGCCATGGATGCCTTCAGCAACGTATTGGTACGAGTTTGCCCTGTCAAAGGAGCAACACTGAAGAACATTGAGGAGGTACTTGCTGTTGTCGAAGTAGATGGAGTCGAAGCAGGTGGTCTATCTGCTGCTGAACCGAGCTGTCTACGCCACCACTCATCCATTCTATCCTTCAAGAACTGCCCTTCGATGTTTCTTGGTACCAGCAGACCATTAGGGAGAGCGAGTCGTCCGTTGGGCCTCTTGATTGCTTTACCCTCCCAAAGGTACTGCTCAGCCTGGGTGCAACTGGCAATGAAATGGCCGTTGCCTCCACAGAAGTTACAAAGGTTGCCATCACTGGGGGGTCGTCGGTACTGCTGAGCTGCGGGCTGACTTCCTTGGGTCAAGTTGTTCGGTTGAGGCATAGGGATAGCTCCTGTGGGGCATGCACCCGAAATTGAAGCAGTGACGCTCTCGGCTATGGTCTGAGCGAATTTGCCGAAAAGGCTGTACGGATCTTCCTGCTTAATTGGTGTCGATCCAGCTATGGAGACTGCTGGCTGAGGCTGCAAGGGTGCCAGTGTCAAAGCACGGGCGGCGGAGACCAGTGTATATGAAGAATGCGGTTCATACATATCTTCTGGAAAGAACGAAGAGCCTCAAAGCAAGAACATGGCAGCTCGATAGACATCGCCCATGGCGTAGCTGTCATCAGGATCTATAGCGGGGTGGTTGGTGCTCAGCTGATGGGCGACCCTTCGAAGGAACTCAGTAGGGAAGCCCTTGACGAACATCCTGCGTTGCTCCATTTCTGATATTTTGTTGTGCTCGACTAAGTAGGTGGTGATTGCTCTGAAGTCTCGATAGTATTCTCCTAGCTCGGATGCGGTACTGATGCCTTTCTGCTTTCGTTTGTCGCTCAGTCAAATGGCATCTATCAAGTTGTACTTGCAAGAAGATTCGGCGCCGGGGTATGAAGCGATGACTGCCTCCTTGAAGCTTTCATATGAATGTGGAGCCTTCGCCTCAGGCAAGGAATCCCATATTTCATAGTCATGTGATTCGAGGTAGCGCTTGGTATGTTCTTTTCGTTGCTGCGTGTCGAAGATCTGAGCGGCGTCTAATAGTAGTTCTACTTCTCGGAAGTATCAAGGCAGATTGCGAGGTTTGGTAGAGTCAAACTTGGGTGCGGAGGTGCTGGTGCTCGAAGGCATAGAAGTCACAGTGTTTTGTTGATTTGGTTGGACATAAATGACCTGCAGCTGGAACGGAGGGGGGAGGCTCCTGAGGTATGTCATGGTGTGCTTCCATTTCGGGTTGTACTGTGTGGTCTGCAAGGTCTTCACTGTCGCTTGGGTACTGAAGGTCTTCATCATCTGACTGGCTTTGAGACGAAAAAGACTGATAATTGTCGGTTCAAGGAGAATTGAGGACACTGGAGGGGGACTGAGGACAGGAGTATTGGGGTTGTTGAACGATCTTCACCCCAAATACCCCTAAGCATAGCCCTCAATGCAGCTATCACCGGTTTGACCCTTAGAGGGTATTTCTTTTATTATTTCTTTTATTTACATATATTTAATTACAGTTCAATACACAAATATGTACATACACTAAAAGTGTATATAAGACCTGTAGATAGAGAATATACATTCAGTTGCTCTTTCTTGCCTACCAGCATGTGAGTATCTCCTCTCTATGAGAGTAAGACCTGGAGAGGTCTCTGGTCACTGTCTCTGACAGTGATACAATACTCAAAACACCTGGAGAGGTGTCTGGTCACTGTTTATGACAGTGATACAATACTCTTGTCATCACAGACGAATGACTCTATGTCTAACGGACATATGAGCTCATCATTCATGACAGTGACAACCACTGAGACAAACTATGTCTGACAGACATATGATTGCTGCTCAACAGGGGTAGAAGAGGATAGTTCTTCGTCACCAAACAAGAGGTGATAGGCGAGTGTTGGATCAACTTCAAGGCTATCCTGGATACATCACGCAGTGCTGAGCGATTCTAAGCGCCACTGAACAGTTGTGAGCTCGGTATGGAGTGTTGTTGGAGAATCTGGAGATGAAGTCGAAGGCGATAGCTCTTCAGTTGGGGACGCAAAGGTGGAGGGAACTAGAGGGCTAGCTGGTTCAACGGGGATAGAGCTTGTTGATGCGACTGGTGGTCTGGGGATATTTTCTGCAAGGGCAGGAGGACAAGTGGCATGGCTGATGGACCTAGTACCAACTCCTCGACGTCGAACGCGGGTTCGTCTGCTTGGGGGCACAGGAAGAGTTCTTCCTGAGCATAGGGTGGAAATATTGAAGGTTTGAGTTGTTGTGATTGATTCGAATGGTGTTCAGCAAAGCTGAAGGAGACTCCTAGAGAAGATCCTATAATAAACAAATCTCCCCTTGCGGTGGGCTCCAGAAATGATGCGCTATATGATGGGCAAAACCCAAAACCAAACCTCTCTGTGCGCGAGCACACCTTCAGTGAAGGACCAAAGTGTCGTTTGTAGCAGGGTCAAGGCAGGGGGAAGGGGGAAACACACGTCTCGAACAGCTGGGGGCGAGTCCTAGGAGGTTCTCAGACTTAGCCGACTGTTTCGAATCCAAATGGTGTTGGGGATGTTGTAAACGAAGTGAGTGCTGGTCAGGGTTGGTGATCTCGAGGTGACAGGGTGGGGTCGAAGGTGATCGAACATTATCAAGTGTGGCAAGGAGAATGGTTGTGGCTGATGAGGAAGACGAGGCGAAGACGAAGCAGAATCTTGAGGCAAGGGAGGATGCAAGGCGAGCACAGGCTGAGTCAAGGACAATACTAGGGACCAAAACAAAACTCAGAGGCAGCCAAACTCGCACCAAGACTCAGAGGGGAGGGAAGCAAGGTCAAGGCTTCTTCTCTACTTTTCAACTAAGACATGCACAGGCTTATATATCTATCAATATGTCATATGGGGGAAACTCAAAACTCAGTCCAATATCTGTGATTTTGTAAGGTCCGCTTGACCACCATCTTCTCGAACCACAATCAAAGCGCAACAATGGGAACAGGTCCATGACAATGGAAACGCACATGTGCACCAGGCACTGACCGGGAATACTTCTCCACCGACATCGCCGATGTTCGCAACACCCAACAAGCACTCCACGGATCTTCGGGTATCTCGGTCGAAGTTGCTTGTGACTGGATAGCGACACACCGCCCGCGTTGCAATGCCTTCGTGGTTTCTAGGCCTTGTACTCGTGACAAAGCAGGTCCTCAAGCTGGGGATGGTGTGTCAAGTCTGCTGGAAGTTGTGCTACGTGCCAGGTCGAATAATATGGCATCAACTGGTGCACTGGAATGAGCCTTGAATGCAGCACACCTTCTCAATTGATGACCGCATATCATCCAAGGGTTTGTCCGACAATGATTAGTGGTCCTCCGGATTCTATCTCCTTTTGGTAGCCTTCCTGCACCGCGACTGTGATGATCCTCCACACAACCTGACTGACAACAAACGTGGTGCTCCCTGCAGAGGCGAGCTCTTCTAATCGAACAGAGCTGTTGATTAATTCAAGGTGAAACCAGCTTCGACTGTATGGGTCCCTGGGTGCACGCAAGGCAGATGCCTTGTCCAGGTCGTGAAACATAGGCTCTAAGCCTCCTCGAGCACTGATCTGACACATCAACATGGTTTGCCTCTCCTCTGTCACCATCCTCGAGTCTCCAATTGCATTCCTATCAAGTCCAGGATGGATATACTGGCGCGCTCGGATGCTGGTAGCCACAAGAAGGCTGCTCCTGGGGTAAGCGAGACGAAGTTGTTGTGCGTTGGCAGTTTGACCGGGCTCGGAGGGATGTCTACCATGGAAGAGTCCAGATCTACTGTTGGAGGTTCGGCACGATTGGATATCCTTGCTGCAAGCGACGAATGAGCTGGCACTGAGAGTCGTTCGATTAATGTCAGTGACTGTATGGTCAAGGGGGTTCCGTTCATCCTTGGTCGAGTCATGTATGCTTTGGCTGGTTGGTTGTGAGCGTATCTGGGCTATGAGAGGGTGAACGTCTTGTCCTTATGTCAGGCGAGGCACTAGGCACCCATTTTCACCAAATTTGCAATATGGTGGGGCCCTAGTGACTGAACTGAGGTCATTGTGATGTAGCCGGGTAGCGCAGAACGGGGACTGTCTAGGGGTCAGGGGAGGTTTCAGGTATCTGCTAAGACCAAGGAGACCGGATCGAAGACTCCTCCTGATCTCAAGGGCTTCAACCTTCATTCGCTGGGGTACTGCTGGCACTACGGACTTCGACTGCAGGCGGGCTGCTTTGGCTAGGTTCGGATAGCTTTGTGTGGGGCTGAATTGGGCTAGTGCAGGTACTGGCGCATATCAGCGGATCACAACTCCAGGAAAATGGCTTAATGACAGTTGCATCAATGGCTGTGCAACCCTTTTCCAGGCTTTGTTGAGTCCATCACAATCCTATGCAATATTCTCAACACACATTTTGGACCGGGTTCAACATGGTATCCAAGGCAACTTCTTATGGCGAAACACGAAGAATACAAGGTTTTGGAAAAGGCCTAACTGGATAATCCCCATTCACCGTTCAAGTGAGGCACACTGGGTGCTCACTGTCATTAGAATTTGTGCCCAGAAATTCTTGTCTTTGATAGCTTTGCACAAGGGCCTAGTACATGGGCAGATGACATTCAGGTATGAGTATCGGCTGGACTGAATCCCAATGTTGACATGTAGTTTAGGCAATCACAACTCTCATTGTACACCTTGCTGAGGTGGCGAAGGCAAACAGCTGTTCCATGGATGTCCCCCACAATGATTGGATAGTCCGGCCATTGACAGTATGTGTTTATCAGCCAATCCTACACCTGCTAACTGTGTTGTAGATGAAGAAACTTCAGTCCAATTCGTCTGACTGTGGTCTTTGGGTGCTTATGACTATTGCCGCTCTCCTTCGGGGGTTCGATATACCACAAGTCCAGGAAACGGATATGCAATGGGTTCGTAAAGCACTATCAGGAATCATATTGAGTCTTCCGTGTGCTTCATAGTGACAAATACATCTTGGTTCTTTCATATACCCTGGTGACTTGGAAGCATATTATCATCAGGAAGGTGGGTCTTGCAGATGTCTTGTGGAACGTGGTACTGTACTTCCCAAATGATTTGATCCACACCGTTCAATGCAACACCTGCACATTGTTGATGCCCTTCTTCCCACAAATACGGTGCAGGCTTCCTTTCCCTCCACAATGTGGAATGAACCCTTTGCCTGTATGTCGCCCAGCTGCACTCTGATGTTGTACTGAAATGTCTCCAGCCCATTGCTTCACTAAACGCGTCTAGCTCTCCTTTAATGGATCCTGTGTCGGACTGTGTAGATCAACTCTTTGAGGAAGGGCCCACAGACACGGTACAGAGCAGACGATGTGTCTTTGACACGATGAGCATGGTGGAAACCTCCAAAATCATGCAAGAGATGGGTGAGAGGTCATCGCCACCTTGTACGCCAATGCCCAAAAGAAAGACTCGTCGCAAATGCGACGTGATGCCAACTCTGTTGGTACCTACGCGTCTGCAGAAGACATTGACACCTACAAAAAAAGCTTCTCAGGAGATCCGGAACGCCATTGAAGCAAGAAAAGAGCGGTTGAAGGACTCGGCAAACATTGAGACAGGTGCTGAAATGGCTGGCCAAGATGGCAGGGCTGAGTCTGTACCACCAACTCCAACTATAAAATTTGATCTTCCCATGGTTCGTCACTTTTAATCGCTATGGACAAATGTTGACAGGTGCAACAGGTGCCACGGGCCCAGTCTGTCGTGCTCCCCAAAACATCTATGGCAGTTCAAGTGGATACATCAGAGGTAAGTCAGTGTATCTCAGAGTGATGAGCTGACGTCTTTGATGCATAGATCAATCGAGACCTGCTCCTCGTTTGGAGCATCAACTACAGCCTCCGCCAGTCTAGCAGAGCCACGCGTACATCAGTGGAGTGCTGCAGTTTACAATGACTGTGTCCCCATGCTGCAATATTTTTTTCAAAGTCAGATAGCATTCATGCAAGGACAGGAGCAGAAACTTCAAAAATATACAAGTGCTGCTCGAACAGCAAGCGAAGTTACCAGAGCAGGCGTTCCAGCAGCAGCTCATTAGCCTCCAGCAGCAGCTATTCCAGACCCAGGTGATGCTTCAGTCGCTGGTTCAAGAGTACACGCAACATGTTGGAAACGTCCAACCTGCTCCCCCTGTCAAGGTTGAGGCCCCGCCTTCAGCTCCCCTCCTGGTGCCTAGTGTACCGGCAGCATCATCAGAGTTGACAATGCCTGTGGTCAGTGAGGCATTGACGGGCCCCTCCATACTTTCTAATGTGCTTCTGGAGAAGATGTCATCCCCCATCACCCTTCTATCACACAACCACCCCTTTGATGAGGCCCTTGGTGAACTTGGATTTCAAGAAGTCCCTGCCCTGCCAGCGTCTCCAGTTAAGACCAAGCGGAAAGTTTTCAAACCCAAGAGGATTGCAAAAATGTCTAAAAAGTTACCTGAGCCGGCCCGGGATGAATCGCCTTTTGCGAGAATGGCAATGCATTTTGTTCATCAGAAGGAGATCACCAGGAGCCGCTGTCAGGAAATATGCATGAATGCCTCAGGAGCATGAATGACATCCACCCGATCGCTCCAACTGTCGTCCCCCAGGTGCCTGAGGCACAGGAAACCACCAGCGCATCACTTCAGGCATTATTTCCAGGTTTACCAGCCTTTAACATGACGCTTGAAACCACTACCCTGTCAGACCTCAACATAAATCTCAATGACATCCTCCCATACCCCGACAAACTTCAGCAAATTTTGCAAGAACGAGAACCGTTGGTTGACAATTGCGGCGGTCGCCCGCCAGCATCAACTCTTGCATTTTTGGATAGGGAACTTTCTACTTTAGACGAACATCTCGCAAAGCTGTCCAAGCAAAGCGGCATATCAACTGTGAACATTATGAAGCACTGGAATACTCACAAGAGCCATGGAGGAAGTCTCTGGAACATCTACCAGAGGTACTTCATGGCCCATATGGACGAAGAACTGTCTCGTCTGCAGCTGGACCGCCAAACAAAAGTCACAGGCAAAATACGCTCAGAGGCGTACATTGCATTTCGGAACGCATATCCTGACAGTTGGCCGGAAGTGCTGGAGGTTTGGGCGCAGTATGCCGAGCATGACAAGCCAATCAAAAGTGCCCAGCAGCGCTTGCAAGAATTTCACAGAACATGGCATACAATCTGCAGACTTGTAAGTATCTCTTCAAGTTGTGATGAGCTACGACAAATTGATACTCTTTTTAGGGTGATTCTGTACAACGCCATCACGGGTTTGTTCTCATAGCGGCTATGGTTGCTAATGAAGTCCATCATGATCACAGTCTAGCTTTTGTGTATGAAGCAACGGATGCAGCAGGGGTACGTGTAGTCCTATCAATGTTCCTTCATATCATGATACTGATCCGAATCGAACATTGGTACAGTTTTTCGAACAACACTGTCACGCCAACCACAACAAGCTGCTCAGTCATTTGAAAGTTCATGTATAGTACATCATACTATGGACATCTTGCAGATGCTTATTGTTAATGAGCCTTAGTAACGAAGTATCAAATAAAATCATTGCGAATGACTTTGAGGAGGCTCCCGGCACCATCAAGGAAGAGCCAGCGCAACCTGGCCTGTACGATCAACAGGATGTCAATGGCCGAGGTGACCTCATACATGAAGTCAAGAAGGTGCTTGCCGGAGCGGCAGGTATGTTGTAGGATCAGTCCTAGTCCCTGAAGTAGACTTACATTTGACCTTTCAGCAAAAGCCAGTGTGACCCTGAACATCCACAACTTCCCATGGGCGAATCTCTTCCAGACATGTGCGGATAGTAGGGTCTATATCGATAATTACCCCCACAATGTCCCACTTCCCAGCATGCGCAAAGATAAGGATGAAGGACATAGTAAAGGGATTGCAAACATCAAAAAACAGGAGTGGCATATCCTTATTGAAGCCATCAATGCGTCTACAAATCCGTTGAGGTTCATTAAGGTCAAAAATCCTGCAGGTAACATATTTGCATGTCCGTATCAACAAACCCATGACCTCACAGTACATGTCCATAGACATCAATAACAACCATCACCCAGTCCTCATTTATGCACCACCTCACGCTGGCTCAAAGCAATCCCACAGCAAGCGGGTCTTTATCAATGGTCGGATGGATGAGCAAGGTCACACTCGTGTGGACACCATAAAAGGGTCCAATAGGTCAGAGGGCCCTACATTGTCAGCAAATGACACAGCTATACCAAGTATCATGGTGACAACATGATGACGAGCAGCACCAAAAAGCAAGACTGTTATTGAGGACAGCAATAGCAACAAACTGTCGGATGCTGGAGATGCTCCAGATGTGCCCAGTGTAAGGACTCAGATGACACGGAGCTGTACAAAACGGGGTTATGTCACTGTTGAGAGCGAAGATGAAGAGCCAGCCAATGGTGCCGAGAAGTGGTCTGAAGTAGCAACAAGAGATGAAACTCAGAGGAAGGCTAAGGGGAAGACCAAACCTACTTCCCATGGTACGTTAACCATCAACCCAACTGAACTTAAAGATTAATTGTGTCTCTTGTTTCAGCTGTTCGACTTCAACTCAAAATTGACTCATCAGATGTTGAGCAAGACAATCACAAGGCTCCTCTCCCAAATAAGCGTCCAGCTAAAAAGGCCAAGACACTGAAGAACCTCAGTTTGAAACAAAGCGTATGTCCCCGATATGTCCTTGAACCACTTACTGTGTCTGATGCTTCATCCAAAGAACAATTCAGCAAATTGGCTGGCAGGAAGCTCACCGCTGGGCGCCCAAAGTCACCACTAGTAGAAATGAAGGATCAGCATATCGCAGTGCCGGAAACAAAGCCCCCAGTTGTGCAAGACTCAAAGGCGGCCAAGACAACAGTGCCACCACCGACATGCACAGCAATGGGGCCAGCACCAGCCATGACAGCGTCCACGGTGTCCGGCGTTGAGCGCTATGCACTGGATGCCATGCAGCATCCATCTCAGCCTCTCGCGCAGCAAGTTCTTGCCATGCGCCCAACAGCGGGATGTCCCATTGACATCAACGCCACAGCTATGAATGCGGCCTGGTTACCACACATGATCCCTGGCTATACCAGTCTCCCACCCTTGAACTTTGGTTTCCTGGGTAATATGGGGGCCACGGGCACGAGCATATACCAAAACATTTCTGGGCTGGGGCTCGTACCAGTTCAGAGTGCCAGGCTCTATCTGAGCATGTTCTTTCCGCCAAATGCACATCCTTCTGAATCACAGGAAGGCAACTGGCAAGGGATATAGTGCATGTAACCGTTTTTTCTTGTTATTTTACGCCTCATGCATCTCTACATCTTGTCCGTGAACTCAGCCTAACATAGTATAAGTTGTAAGTAGTACCTATCTCCGAAAATATACTATGTTATTATTCTGCCGACATATGAAGATCAAAGGAACATCTGTAGACTATGGTGGACATGGACAAGATGACTTGCAGACTTTTGAATGTCTGCTGGGAAACCTGCCATTCCCTATTTAGGAATTCGTAGGGCAGACATCTCACAGACACAACCTCTGAGGTGGGTTGTGTGACGCCAGATAAGCGGACCTAAATGGTCCTGGGCTATTAATAAACTGCTGCCAAGGGTGGTATGTTTGATTCATGAGCACCTTTGTGGATAAGAAAGTAGGCAATTAGAATGGACCATGAACTATCACTTCTGTTCACTAGTGTACATGCTCATTAATCATAATCTATGATGAACACAGGTGATAACGGACAATCACTGAAGATCATTGATGATCATCTACATTTTTCCTTCCAAAAATGGTTTTGTCTAATTTCGCGGCACATACCAGACCTGACCACTCTGTCCGAGGAGGAGCGATATAACCTCACTAAGTTACCTTTCAGGTCCATAGTCAGAGGACTCATCTACCTTGCCATTGGTACACGCCCCGATATCATGTATGCAGTACAACAGCTCTTGCAATTCCTCGACAGTTACTCCTTTGTCCATTGGAATGCCGCTATACGAGTAGTACGCTACCTCAAAGGCACACGGCAACTTCAACTAACCATTGGAGGAAACAATAAAGTTAATCTTCTTGGTTTCAGTGACTCTGATTGGGCAAACTGCCCGGACACCAGGCGCAGCATCGGGGGATACACCTTCTCTCTCGGCTCCGGCTCCGTCACCTGGAGTGTCCGAAAACAGAAGACCGTAGCCGCATCGTCCTGCGAAGCAGAATACATGGCAGCTTTTGAGGCAGCCAAAGAAGCCCTCTGGATCCGACAAATCCTCAAAGCAATCGACTTCCCACCTCAAACCGCAACCACCATACTTTGCGACAACAACGCAGCGCGAAACCTATCCGAAGATCCCACATTACACCCCCGCGTCAAACATATGGACATCAAGTACCATAAAACGTACAAGACGACAAAGTACGACTACAATACGTACCAACCTATGACAACATCGCAGACATACTTACAAAACCACTCGAGCGGCAAAAGTTCACTCGACTCCGTCAGTTCCTTGGCCTATCCGACCCGTCTCCTACAACAGGAGGAGTGTCACGCTGAGGAGGAGTGTTAAACGCCATACTATATCATCGTGACACTGACCGCCTAACACAGCCCTCTCGTGCGCAAAGCGCACACGACCATTGTTCCGCTTCACTCCCTTTCACTCGCCTCTTCAATGACTCGTTAAGCCGGTCACCGTACTGCATATAAATACGGTCCAGTTCAACCCACTCACCTCAGTCCGCACATACGAGACTGAGGTGAGTATCCCGTTCCACATTATTATCATTCACCTTTACTTATATCCATAGAATACATCTAGGTACATTGTCCCACCTAAGTCCGCACATACGAGACTGAGAATACATCTAGTTCACGTTCAACAATATGTTAGTCTACTGGCATGATGATGAACATTTCCGCAGCTCCATGAATCTTGTCGTCCCATCGGAGTACGTAGACAACAATAAACCAAGGAGGACGATGAGCGTTTGCGAAGTAAAAGTTCCTCGGCGAATGGCAGATGACGAGTTACGGTTTTTGTTCAGGGTACACGATGACAGGCAATTGTGCTGAGTTAATTGAAACACCCTAGCACCACACTGGTTTCTAAGACATTTCCAGCGACGACTTCTATTCGCGAAATGGTATTAGACCCCACGTCGATAAACGATGTATGCTGCTACTCAACGGCTTTCATCCATTCGGTCACCTTGCTTCGGCTTGCTTCCTGAGCCAAACGCTCTTCCTCCTCCTGTCGTTTTATCTTTCTCATAGCAGCCTCTTCCGGCGAAATTCCACTCAAATACATTAAGAAGAAATTCATATCGTCCATTGCCTCTATCAATGTGTCTTGGTTTTCCTCACCGGAAGAGGACTTGTTACTGAGCTCGTAATCGCCATCATTGGGGTAGTCTGCATCCACGGGTGAACCATCGTCATTTCTGTCATTCTGGGGACGAATGTGGGGCCTCTGGAGACAAGCCACATAATGTTGCTTGTATGTCTCCACCACAGCACTGCCCTCGCCTTTAGGCTTCCAGCGTTTGTAGGCGGCAACGCCATACATGAAATCAAGAATGACGGAAGGCGGTTGTGGGTGTCCTGTGCCGTCAAATACTACTTGAGCATGCTGTTCATAAGGGGCTGCGCCAGACGCCAAGGTTTCTAATACAGTCCTGGGAAGTCGCTGATACTTGAGACGGTGTAGTATGATGCAATCTGGGTTTAGTTGCTCGAATGGGATGTCATTGGCATCCAATGCAAAATTTGGCACCTAATGGATTCATATCAAATATGCTTGAATATGAAATAAAAAGGGTTAATATACCTTTAAGAAAGCAACTTTTGCATTAGAAAACTTGCTATGCAGGTTCATGCTCAAAAAGATTCCATTCTTAACATCATTTATGTTGGAGATTGATACGGTTTCGTCATAGCAATGAGAACGATCTCGAAGAATCAGTTGAAGATACTAGAATAGATGATTAGAAGATATACATTAAACAATCTGAATTTTACATCGTTGCCTTTTTTCAGTGGAATTATGTGCGCTGCTTGACATTCCTCTTTGTCCTCCTGAGTGACAACACAACACTCCCCGTCTCGTGCCATGACATCTTGCCTAAAATTACTACGGCGCTGTGTTAGCCGCTCAGATGTTTCTCGTTCATTCAATCCATTGGGGTCTACGAAGGCGGGGTTCTCTGCAGAAATGAGATGGTGTAACAATTTCGCATATAAGAAGAAATGTTACCATTATTAATAACACGATAGTAGTATTTATCGTTGGCCAATAGTTCACTGTCATAGTCGACGACAGAACCAATTGGCGTTTCAAGATCCCCGCGGGAGCCGCAAACACAGAACATAACGAATCGTAACCATTTGAGAGGGCGGATGGCAAGCCGTATAATATCTTCGGCAGGAATGGAGAGAACGGAAATTGGCGGCTTTCCAGCATGTAGTAGATAGATTTCGACCATGACAGGATCCGCCATAGGGGTATTAGTTTACATAAGCGTGTTCGGTCTCGCGCTACAAAGTTTCGGTTTTTCTCTGGCACGTCAGAATGATCCGTTTCTCGGAAACGTTGCAAGAGCCTTGTGCGTTCCAACTTGGACGCGTACATCAAATCAACTTGCATCTGTACAGCCATCTGCGGATGTGCGGTATCCGCATCCATGGTTCATTCACCCACCCAAGCGCAATTTTGACAACCAAATCCCAAACCCACTCCATTCCTGTCGCACCGATACATGAAAAAAACCGTACATTAACTCGTTCACAACGCCCACCCCTGGCCTCTGCCCAATGAGGGTTCTAACCTGGCCGCTTGAACGTCGCAGATAACTACGTCCGCTCTGCCCTTTGGGTCTTGCCGGTCGCAGGACGACGGTCAGCAGTTGCCCTCCTGACCGTCATAACTCCCCCCGGAGTCAGGGATCGGCCTGACTCCACCATCATCCGAGGCAATTCCTTCCACCAACAGGCTACAGCAATGCCGGCGCGGCCTGGTCGACCAGATATTAATCAAAAGCGGATATAATGAGTATTGTTGAACCTTACCATTTTTAAACTTGTAATTGCCGACAAGCGATATGCCCTTAGTGCCGCCCCATTGCACCGCAAGCTGCCAATCTACAGATGCCCCATCAGGCTGGGGATCGTGACGAACAGTTGCACCCTGAAGAGTGAGCGATCACGCTACTGCTCTCCCTCGTGTTACACCGTCAACGCTGCCGGATGCTGGTTCCGCATGTAACACTCCTCCAGAGAGGCGGACAACAACAGTGCCCACCCTCCTTCTAGGCTGTCCAATGGCGCCTAAATAGGCAACGCGCCTGCCAGGGTCCATGAGTTGTCGTCGGTAATTGGCGAAAGCTAGAAAGACAAACCATTAGCTCATTTTCGTGAAAAAGCAGAAAGTGGCCTATTAATTTCATGCGTCGCTGAACTGGACAGAACGTCAACAGAGGATGTCAATGAAAAGTCTAGGGAGGCGTACTCCTTCATAATCTTGAACGTTAGCAAGCACATCAACCCCTAGAGCCGCCCCATTGACACTGCAGACAATTAGCAGAGCGAGCTCCCGCCTATCATGGATAAGAGTCGTTGCCTATAGCTGCACCCTGAGGAGTGAGCGATCACGCTACTGCTCCCCCTCGTGTTACACCGTCAACGCTGCCGGATGCTGGTGCCGCATGTAACACTCCTCCAGAGAAGCGGACAACACCAGTGTCCACCCTCCTTCTGGGCCGTGCAACGGCGCCTAGATAGGTGTGTGCTTGCCAATCCCCTATGGTGACGCATCTGATGAACAGCTCAGTCAACGATGGGCGTGTAGATGATGAACAGAACGAACTCGCTAGGCAGGCAACGAGTGTCGACGAGACAAAAGATGCTCGGCGAGTGGCAGGCGAGCCATGCGACAAGGTGGTGGATAGTGGAAGAGAAGAAAGATGGCTGACAATGTTGGTAAATGGGTTTTACACGCATAGAATACAGAATAATGAAGATGTCAAGACATTCAAGCAAGGACTTGGCGTAAGGAAATGAAATGTTTGCATAGGTTGTAACAGTCTGGATCTTGCACAAAGTGCCAAGGGAATGGTCATCAGCTCAGGTTTATTGGTTACTGCCAGATTAGTACAATGGTGACTTTGTCATCACAGCTACTTGGAGAGTGATGATCCTGTTACCACAACTATTCCAAGTGATTATATGCACATCTGGGCCATGGTTCCATGTCCAATCCAATGTATCAGTATGCACTGTGGCTGAGTGTTGCATGTGATAATCTGTATATGCAGGAGCCTGTCAGATAATAGTGCCTTGGTGTGGATAATCTTCTGTAGTGTCATACTTTGCCCTGAGTGTATCTTATAATACAGATTAGATTATAGATTAGATTAGATACCAGTTAACTATTCTATTTAGAGTTTGACAGTTAGCCCTGCAATGTTACAATCATGAAAATTGGCATCACATTTTCAATCTATCTATCAGTGGTCGGGACCACTACCACAGTCTTTATACAGGCCAGGACCTTAGGAGGATCTGGAACACTTTGCGTGGTTAGCACATGAGAGTGCTTACTGTGGAACAAGACAATGCCATACAAGGTGCCATACACTATACTAGAAGGACAACCAGATTAGGCAAGAGGATCGCGCCCTTGATGGCATCATTGATCGACGTCGGCATCAACGCATCAGGATCATGTCATCATGCATCAGGAGGCAGCAGTGGCAGCGCATATGGACATATGGGATTGCAACACAGCCTATGGAGACAAGAAGGCTTTAAGGATATAGCCCCTTATGGTTACAAGGTCTAGAGCAACCCGGACTGGTCCAGAGGATGGCATTACAGTGGTCCAGAGGATGGCATTACAGCAGCTGCACCCAGAAGCATAGCAATGGTGACAGCATGGAGGCAGTGCTCATACAGACAATAAGGAGCATGAATGCTGTGGAGCGCTGGAGGTTCTAGGTGGTGCAAGGGTCTTGTAGAATAGTATATAAGTAGTACAAGTGTCTTGAGTTGCCCAGACTTAAGATGTTTCTCTTATGCCCATGTAAGACTCTGTCTGTATGTCAATATACCCTATTCCCTCCCCTTCTCTCCCCTGCTCGACAAGGCCTGTGGGTCTGTGTCCTCAAGGATGGTGGTTAGTGTTGTTGGCATGAGCTCATAACATGCAAGGGTTGCAGGATGAGCTTGAGGTTGTACAAACTTCTTGACCTCAATGCTCCAGCCTGATGGTGATACTATCAAAATGAGATGATGCACTGAGTGAGTAATTTCTTTTTCTTTTTCAGGCCCCCTTGTCTGTCATATCCACAATCCCCAATCATATGTGTAACAATCATCACTATGGGTACCAGTGGAGTTGCATTTGTATCTAGTAGTTGAATTCCATTTGTCAAATATCTTCCTTCTACCCAATCCCTCCAGTATCAACTGGAATTTTATTGTGTACTCCTTGGTCATGATGGAAGTATTCCAACAAAATGGGCTTATATGGCTCTGCCAGCTCAATCAATGGCTGTTTTCAACACAATTCCACAGCCAGAAGGCAAACCATGTGCCTACTGTGAGAATGATGATGGTTTGCAGCAATGTCCACAAGTGGGATGCGCAAGCTGCGCACAATATCCAGTGTGCAGGTGAGCGGGTGTGAAGTGTAGGAGAGTGGTAGTTTTAGTGTGGAAACTATTTGTTGTATGAGTGTATGCGCAGGCAGCAAGCTTATTTTATTCACGCCCTATTTTACTTATATATGGTATTATACTTCCATACTCATGCACATTTCCGCTGCATCATATCCGATGCACAGATGTTCAAATTAGCGCTCCGCATCCGATATGCGAAGCGGTTCTGATATGTGCTGCGGCTCGGATATATCTGATGCTTGCATAATCCCAACACTCCCCCTCAAGCTTAGGATATTCCTAGCTCGTGCTTATGTTGTTGGAATTTTTGTTTTGACAGTGGCTTTGTTAAAATGTCTGCTGTCATATCTGCGGTAGGTAGATGTTTCATTTTTATTGTGCCATCTCCTATCTGGTCTTGGATATAATGACTTTTTATTTCAAAGTGCTTTGTCCACTTATGATATGCTTCGTTTTGAGCAATTGCAAGCATGGGCATATTGTCTCTGTAAATGAGAGTAGGTTCCAAAATTGTTGAACCTAACTCAGAGTGTAAGTTCCGCAGCCATACTGCTTTGTGCACCGCATCAGACATGCACACATATTCCACTTCCGTCGAAGATAAAGTAGTTGATGTCTGCTTTTTTGATGCCCATGTAATAGTGCCACCCGCTGCAATAAATGTATATCCTGATATGGATATTGTATCATCTTTGCTAGTGAAGCTGGCATCTGAATATCTGACAAAAGGGTTGTCATCCATTTCCAGTCTTTTATAAGTTATACCTTCATATCTTGTTCCGGAAAGATAACATAGAATTTTCTTTGCAGCTGACCAATGCTCCATGTCTGGTTTTGCACTATATGACGCCAAGTGGAAAACGGCATATGCAATATCCGGCTGGGTAGCAACTGCAATATACATCAATGATCTGATGAGCGATGCATATGGATTACTGTGGTCCTTCGGATTTGTTGATGTGGTTGGCGGGTCAAATTTATGATCTGCATCCATAGGAATTTGTACGCTCTGCGCATTATCAAGTCCGTATTTGCGGAGTAGTTGCACAATATACTGCATTGTGTCAACTTAATTTCTCCGGTATTGGAATTGATGCGGATCTCTATCCTGACAATTTTGCTTGGTTCTCCAAGATCTGTTATCTCAAATAAACTTTTAAGGTCTTTAACCATGTGCTCCATTATTTCATCGTCACTTGCAAATAAAATTAGATCATCCACCCATATGGTGATGATACCTATGTGGCCTTTATTATCGTGGAGATACACGCATGGATCTGAGACAAAGTGGCAGAAGTACTGATTTACAACCTTTCCGTTGAACTCAGTATTCCATTCACATCCTGCCTGCTTGAGACCATATAGGCTTTTGAGTAATTCACAAGCCTTATCAGATCCGTCTTCATATCTGCTCGGTTGTTCCATATACAACCACTTATGCAAGTTTCTGTTCAAATATGTGCCTTTGATGTCCATTTGTTGCATCTTCCAGCGCTTCAGGACGGACTTGGCTATGAGTGAGTGAAGTGTCTCTAGATGGACAACAGGAGCATAAGTCTCATTATAATCCATTCCGGGAATCTGTGAATATCCTTTGGCTACCAAACACGCTTTGTATTTGGTGAGAACACCTTCTTTGTTATATTTTTTTACGAAAACCCATTTGTTTCTGATGAGTTTTCTATCATGCGGCGGTACCACAAGTTTCCATGTTCCCATATCATGTAATTGTTTTAGTTCCACTTTTATAGTGCTTTCCCATTCCAACCAATCTGGTGCTTTCCTTGCTTCTGCAAGTGTTATTGGATTATCGGACAGGATGTTGCTTTCATTGGCTATCAGTATTAATTCATCCTGTGTATATAGCACTTCAAATATTTCTTCCTGTACAAGTGCCACTAACTCTTCCGGTAATACCGGTTCGTTTAATCGGCTATAATCATGTACGACATGTGGACATTTTGTCTGACACGGAATAGATTCCATAATCTTTCTCTTTTTAGAAATCTTGTCCACAATACATTTTTTTGGATCTGCTATGTTTTCCGGTATGTTTTCCGATATGTTTTCCGGTATGTTTTCAGATCTCAATATGTCATCACTGTTATTCTCCCCCTCATATTGAGCAAAGGAGTAATTTCGTGATGGTTTAATTGTATTCGTTCGCTGATCCCAATAGCGAATAGTGGATATGTTATCTTCAAATCCGACAAATTTATGTTTAAGCGCTTTTGGTGCTAATTTTGATTGTACTGCAGGTTGGCGCAATATCCATACTGGTGCACCATATTCCACTAGATGGTTTATGCTAGGCTTCTTTCCGAACCATCACTCATAAGGCGTAGCATTTGGAATAGCCTTTGTATATGCTTGGTTGCAGAGATATGCAGCATGACTAATAGCTGTCGTCCATAGGTAGAATGGTAAATTCTTCGTGGATAACATGGTCTGCATTAGTTTGACAAGAGTCCTATTAGTGCGCTCCACTACTCCATTCTGTTGTGGAGAATAAGGTGTGGTCAATTCTAGACAAATTCCATTGTCCCGACACCAATCAATTAATTCTGTATTTACATATTCCTTTCCATTATCCATATGCAATGCACATGGTTGGAAAGCATTTTGATTTTTTAGGAATGTCATATATTGTTTGATTGTTCACGCTGCCTGGTCTTTACTTTTCAGGTGCGCAATGGTGACATAACGACTGTAGTCATCAACACATAAGAGATAATATTTTGCGCCACCAATTGAGGTGGTTGATGATGGTCCCCATAGGTCAGTATGTGTCCTCTGACCAGGTTTTGTAGTTGTGATGATATGTCTTTGTTTAAAGCTTTTGACAGATAATTTTCCAGCATGACATGCATCACAGGGAATAATTTCCCGTGACGGGTTTACTCGGAAATTGTCAATCATTCTGTGCTGATGTAAATATTGCAACAATGGAATATTTATATGTCCATATCGTTTATGCCAGTCATTCCATGTAGGCAATCATTCTTCCAAACCATATGTATGTTCTGCAATTTTTGCTTTAACGATTAACTTGTATAATTGGCTTGTTAATTTTCTGATGGCAACAAGAGTGCGTTGGCTATTGTAAATCCGGATGTTGGAATTTCCCATCTGTGATGTATATCCGCTCTGATCAAGGCGCGGAATTGATACAAGATTACTCATAGCAGTTGGAACATAAAAGACATCAGTTAAGATGATTTTCTGTGTTCCGTTCATTATCCGTGATTCAAGGATTATGTTTCCGCATCCATGTGCATATATTTTTACATTGCCCACACCATTAATGATTTCTATTTTGGGGCAGAAGTTTGATAGAATTTCTTTTTGGTGTGTTATATGCGACATTGTTGCTGAGTCCGCATACCAAACATAGTAGGAATCAGTAATATTGTTGTCGCTAATATTTACATTTTCTATCACTTCCGTAACATTGGTAATGCTGGATGTATCATCTACATCCATGTCATTCATAATCATATGCGCTCTTTCTTTTCCTTTTGAAGCGCTACCATTCTTTCCTTTTCTGGTCCAACAATCCTCTGTTGTGTGACCGAATTTATGACAATACCCACATTTGGGTTTGCCTTTGAAACAACATTTATCCGTCATATGATTAGTGCATGTGCAAATAGCACAAGCGGAAGAAGTATTGTACTTCCACTTCTTTCTGTGAAAGCGCTCCTGCGCTTTATTAGTGGTTTCGTCAGCTTCGTGAGTATATGGAGCCTTCTGTTGCATAGCTTCATTCCGAATGTGCATGATGAGCTGACTGACGGACATTGGAATCTTCCGAAGTTCTGTGACTGTTCCGATGGTCGAATTGACCCATTCCGTGTATGAGCAGGGCAATGAGCAAAGGATGTGTAACTTGAAGATGTCATCCGCAATCTCCCAACCCATCATCTGTAATTCAACTCGGTACTCCTTCATCTGGTTGAGATGCAAGATGAGATCTTCATCCTCCATAGCGCGTTTCGCCCAGAAATCTCCGAGAGTAAGAAAGATGGCAATGACACCTTGAACTTGGTTCGCTTCTTTCAAAGCAAGCCAAATATCTGCGGAAGTAGCAACTGATCCACCAATGTCTTGCTTTGGCACATGGATCATCTGTTCATCTCCGACGGCAGTAACAAGCAATGTTGAAATTGTGTTGTCCATGTCTGTCCATCTTCGTGCTCCGACGGGATTGGTGTCCGGATCGGGTCGCTCAATGGTGCCGGTAATGTAGCTAAAACTGTGGCATGCATTCAGGATGTATAACATCCTCTCCTTCCATGCTAGCTAATTCTTCGAATTTAGCTTTTCCATTTTCTGGATGGCCGAGAGATAGGATGTCGCATGTTTGTAAGTATAGCTTTCATCTTCTGGAACGACTTCCGGAACAGTAGTTTGTGGTGCGGGAGTTGGATTCACAGCAGATGTCAATCCGGCTTCTGGATTAGCAATAGGGGGTAAGTGAGACATGACATAATAATGTTTCAGAGTCATCAATAGAAGTGTTTTGCCCGAGGTTGTTTAAAGCGAGGCTCCGGGGCCCATAACCTGTGAGAATGATGATGGTTTGCAGCAATGTCCACGAGTGGGATGCGTGAGCTGCACGCAATATCCAGTGCGCAGGTGAGCGGGTGCAAAGCGTAGGAGAGCGGTAGTTTTAGTGTGGAAACTATTTGTCATATGAGTGTATGTGCAGGCAGCAAGCTTATTTTATTTGCGCCCTATTTTACTTATATACAGTATTATACTTCCGTACTCATGCGCATTTCTGCTGCATCATATCCAATGCACAGATGTTCAAATTAGCACTCCGCATCTGATATGCAAAGTGGTTCCAATATGTGCTGCAGCTTGGATATATTTTCCGATGTGCTGCGGCTTGGATATATCTGATGCTCGCATAATCCCAACACCTACCACTCCCCAAAAAAATCATGCAGCCCTGCAACCACTCCAGTAATGTGCCCACACTGTTACTCTACCTTTCCAGGTTGCTGTGAATGAGAGACTCGAGATCATATTCAGAGTCATTTGTCACAAAATGTCACACCAAAATTCAAGGTCAGTTCCACAGAAACTTCTTGACTTGCAAATTACTCTAGAACAACAGTATGTAACATGATAGAATGTTGGGTATAGGTTATAACAGTGATATATGTAGAATAATGTTAGGCCCATTATACTATGGGAATCCAAAGGAAGATACAGGTGGATGATCATTTGGCAGCAGATCCACCAAGTGTAGATGGGGAAGATGGGGTTGGTTTTTGTCTGTGCAAGGACATTGTCTTGTTGCCTGATTGAATAAGCCTGAAAATTGAGGTGAATCATGAGATAAGGATTGGCATCAAAGTGCACATTGATACATTGTATCAATACTTCCTTTGTTCCATCCTCAGAGAGGCCAAGCACTCCCAAAATCTCTTGCAGGTCTGGTTTCTTTTTTGAATTGAGGGAGCGCATCCAGGGGTCAATTGTGCCATTGATGGAGCTGCTCAGCTTCTTTCTCCTTTTGATGCTGCTTGGCCTCTGTATTCTTCTGTGCTTTGGTCAACCTTTCTGCTTCCTTTTTCTCTGCCAGATGCCTGCCTCTGCCAATGTCAAAACTCAAGCCTTGACATTAAGTTCTTGCTGTCTGCTTGGCCTCCCATTCTGTTGATTCAGTTGGCACTTCAAATTGCCCAACTTGAAATCTTGCAATTTGGCATGTGTGGTGAGCTGCTCCACTTTTTCTTCAAGTTGCTGTATATGGGCAAAAGCAACAGGATCATGATAGAATTGCTCTGGAGGAATTGGGGATGAGAGCAATGATGGAGGCTGCATTGGTGATCCATGTGCAAAAAGATGCCTATTTTAGCATATATGGATAAGTTCAAGGAACTGATCAAGAATTCTAAAATTAAAGAAGAACCCACCATCAAACCTCTATTTTCAGAAGGACTTCCCCCTGAATGCATCCATCAGATCTTGATGCAGAACCCTGCAGATCTTCAGGGATGGTATGACACAGCCCAATGCTATGCAAATTCCAAAAGCAGATTAGGTGTTTTCACCAGACTATCTACAGCAGGGAATGGAAGACCTTCACCCAGACACAGAGATCCAGATGCATGGATGTCAATGTGGTCATCATCACCACTCTTTCAAAAGAGGAAAGAGAGTGACATGTCAAAGAGGGATTGTGTTTCATATGCCACAAAGGGGATCAATTGCCCAAATGCCCCATGAGGAAGCCAAACAAAGGGAACAGAAAAGAACAATTTAAAAAAGGAGTAAAGGAGTCATGACCCTGCCATCACATCAGAGCAACCTCCACAGAACTGGAGGGTGATGAGGCTGAGGGGAATGAAGAAGAGTTAGAAGACACCAATGAGGACACCACAATGATGGCCATCAGAGTCCTGATGGTGCATTTGTCTCCAGAAGATCATCTCAATCTGCTAGCTGAACAGGATTTTTAACCAAGGGTCACACAACAGTGGATGTCAATCCTATTCCCTCAGACTCTATTTATATTTGTGGTGTAACAGTAAAATCTTTAACCAATAAGAGGATATCCCATATCCATCAAGTCTGATAAAACCACTGAAACTGCCCTGGTTGACTGTGGAGCAGAAGGCCTGTTCATTGGCACATCTATTGCTCACCAATAGAAGTGAGTACCACTCAGACAAACCATCAAAGTCAAAATGTTGATGGATCAGAAAACAAAGCAGGAGAGATCACAGAAAGGTGTCTGATCACCTTTAACAGAAGCAGCAAATGATGATGCACTGGTTCTGGGTGATGTCATTAGGCCATCAGAACTTTATTTTGGGGCTGCCTTGGCTTGAGGAGAATAACCCAATAATAGATTGGTGTGAGAAAACTCTGGAATTCTGTAATTCCAAAAAGACAGTATCTGCACATGAATATGGAGTCTTTGGGTCCAGATGGATCTAGAAGATGTGGCAGAATATGACAATGCCCTAGTTGAACAGTACACAATGTCACACAGTGGGACTGTTGCCCAGACTGAGGTCAGCTTGCTGTATGTGGCTAAGGAATCACTTTTGGAAGTAGCAATCTGCAAATTCACCCCAGCACAACAGATGGAGCATTACTATGGAGGTTTGGCAGTACTAGGTAGGGCTCCTGAAGTTCAGTTCAGTTCGGTTCAGGGTCATTTTTGGCTGAACCTGAACCTGAACTGACTAGGACTTGCCTGAACTGAACCTGAACTGAACCTGAACCTACTTGAACCAGTTCTGTCAGTTTGGTTCGGGTTCAAACCAAAGAACCGTGTGAAAAATTCCATTTTTGGAAATTTGAGCAAAAGAATGGGCTTGGACTGCATCCCCATTACTATACAGCAGTGCCACACTCACAGGAGGCTTTATAAAAGCATATATACTGCAGCAAGTAGTTAATTTGCAGGTGGCAAGCCAGGTAGGCTGCAGATAAGTGGGCAGCAAGCAACTGAACCACTGGCAATTGCTACAACAAATATAATGTCATAATTCAGAATTGAACTTCAGCACAAGTATAGACAGGGCTAATGCAAAGTCATGATTCTGACTCTATGAACCATGGGAAACTTTTATACATAATGTGACATGAATGGAAAATATACTGTTTTTAACATGCCTGCAGGGGTGGATGGGTTAGATTGTGCACAAACTGTCTCTTGATGATGTGAGATAAATGAAAACTTACCTGCCTGGCTTGATGAGCCAATTGGATGCTTATTGGTCTTGGAGTGGTAAAAGTCAATCTCCATGACCTCCTTGAGTGATCCATCTGGGTTGAGCATGGCCATGACAGCTGGGGCATGGTGGCACAATGAGTTGGTGTTGATACAGAGTGTGTGGGAATGGTTGTCACACTCCTGTCACATTTCAATGTGATGCCAGCCAGAGTGCCAGCCAGAATGCCTCCAGCCTTGCATGCAATTGGTTCAGGGTTCAGTTCTGGTTCAGAACTGGTTCTTGAATCCTGGTAGCTGCCCAAACCAGAACCAGAACCAACACCCATTGCCAGAACCAGAACCAGAACTGAACCCGAACCATTGGTTTGGTTCTGCCAGTTCTGGTTCAAACCAAAGTTCAGTTCAGTTCAGTTTGGGAGCACTTTACACTCCCCCCCCCAGACTCCAAGCTCAATCTGAGTAATTTCCTTGGAGTCCTAGTAGCCTACTTGGACTCTGAGCATTTTTTTAATTTCAAAAAATGGAGTGCTTTACTCTCCCCCACCTATGATGCTCAGAGTCTGAGCACAATCCAAGTTCAGTACTTGGACTGCTCAGATTCCGAGCTCCAATTATGAGCTGCATAATTTGGCAGATGGACCACCAAATGTGCAACTTGGATTCTGAGCTCAACCCAAGCTCAGGCTGAACTGAGTCCAAGCCAAGCTTGGAAAAATTTGGGCAGTCCTTGGACTGGCCTACTCAGACTGAACTCGGACTCCAAATGGAGTAAGAGTGTCCAAGCTCAGGTGGGTTGTGTTAAGACGAATCTAAACACAACCACAGGTCTCATACGAGGAGAGAATGAAGAGAGTTGTATTGACACAGTAGACCAGTAAGCTGGATTAGAGCAAACTATCTAGAGTCTTAGGACTCCTACCTACGGATACGCCCTCCTTATATACCTTTGGTCCTGGTCTGTGTGCACAGACTACACTGCCTCCAAGGCTGTGTACGCACAGCAATGTTCCAGACCCCTCCATAGCCAGACTCGCCCGGACCCCTATGCCTAGACCATCGTACAGCCACCCATGGCTTACCTAACTGGTCCTTCCATAACGGATCCCCCCCAAGCCCCTATGCGTATTGGTATCCCTCCAAGCGTCCGTAGGCCTCCAGATAAAATATGATAAAATATAGAAAAATAGTAGAAACCGTCCAGTGTCGTAACATGACCCCCCCCCCTTAAGGCTTCACGTCCCGGGAAGCCACACGTGTCGTAAAAATCATTTTGAGTTCCTAACGAACTCATGCCGCACGTCTTCTTCGGCATATATGTCGCGCCGGTCGCCTTTCCAGCGTTGCCAATTTCGTTTGAGCTTTTCTAGATATTCACGCTCAAACTTGCCATCCTCCCACCCATACAGCTGTTTTGCTATAGGGATTGCCGTGTGGTTTTGCCACTTCCGAAAACTAGCACTAATATTGCGCACATTGACCATCCGCCGGGGTGCACTGGGATTCGCCTTATGGAATTTCTGCACTTCCTTTTTTGCGTTGCCTAAGTTTTCCGCCGGTTCCCAAGTTGATTCCTTGACTGGATAGTGTTTCCATTTGACGAGGTATTCCAAGCCTCCACCGCTGCACCCACTGACGCGACTGTCCATGACTTCCTCTACTTCGTATTTGTCGTCCTGTGACTCTTCCACCATTTGCGCTTCTTTGCGTGATGCCGCTTTTTCCTTCTGACCAGGAAACACCAGTTCTTTATACGGTTTGAGGTGGATTTTGTTGAACACGTTGTAGATTTTCCAGGACGCTGGAATCTTTAACTGGTATGCCAATTGCCCGATTTTTTTAACTACCTCCAGGGGACCCACAAATTTACTGTCCAGTTTTTTTGTGACGCGCAGAGTAGGAAGGTTGGCTGTGCTCAGATAGACTTTATCGCCCAGTTGGTATTGACGCGCAGGAGCTTTTGACTCGTCGTATTTGCGCTTCATTGTTTCCGCGGCTTTCTCAAGAGCAGCGGTTGCATTAGCGTGAATACCCTCCATTTGTTTCGCCAAGTCTTCAACTGCCACCACCTTAGGAACGTAAGTCGGATTCAGCCCCTTATACGGGTGTCGCCCGTAGTTCATGAAGAAAGGTGAATATCCTGTCACAGAATGCACACAATCGTTGTGGCAGAATTGCGCCACAGCCAGCCAGTCGCTCCAATTATTTTGGCAATGATTAACGAACATCGTAAGAAATTCTTTCACGGTCTGATTGACACGTTCCGTTTGTCCGTCCGTCTGCGGGTGGTACGCGGTTGAGCGGTTTGCCTTAATTCCCAACATCCCATAAAGGTCGTCCATGAATTTGGACACAAACTGCGGTCCCCAGTCGCTGATGACTTTCTTTGGCAATCCGTGTTCCCTAAAAACGTTGTCTCGGAAGAGTGTGGCTATTCCCTGTGAAGTGACCGTAGATGTGGTGGGTAAGAAATACGATTTCTTTGTAAAACGGTCCACAATAACCAGAATCATATCATTTCCTTTTGACTCCGGGAGTGGTCCGATTAAATCCATGGAAATGATTTCCCAAGGTGCCTCCGGTACTTCATTAGGATGTAGCGGTGCTGCTCTTGTTTGTCGATCCGGTTTGACCTTTTGGCAGGTCTCACATCCCGTCATGTAGTTCTGGATATCTTTGTGCATTTGCGGCCACCAAAAATCCCTCATTACTAGTTCGACTGTTTTGTCTATTCCTGGATGTCCCCAGGAGTGATAAATTGCTAGGAGCGCTTCACGCGTATGTATATTCGCCGGCACATAAATCCGGCCTTTCCATTCCACTATTCCATTGATGACTTTAAAGTCCCCATTGTTCTCTTCCAGCCCTTTCCGCACCTGCGTTTCCCATTGGCAATTAGGAATATTACGAATATCCTTGATAATGTCTTCAATAGCCCTATCGTCGTTGTAAACCCTGACAAATAGATTGTCCTTGAGCAAGACGACCCCCTCGTTATCCGGACCTCCCGGGTGATGGTCTGTTCTCCGCGATAGAATATCCGCCTTGGAGTTCGATTTCCCTGATCTGTGCTTAATGACGAAATTGTATTCTTGTAAATCCGTGACCCATCGTGCTTGTCGTCGATTTAGATTCTGCGGTTTCCGGAAGTATGTCAAGTTCTGGTGGTCCGTTAACACTTCCACAATCTCCTTAGCACCTTTGAGGTAGTGCGACCATTCGTAGAAGGCATGCATTAC
The DNA here is from genome assembly GCA_020011035.1 of Amanita subjunquillea. NCBI lineage: Eukaryota > Fungi > Basidiomycota > Agaricomycetes > Agaricales > Amanitaceae > Amanita > Amanita subjunquillea. Next base: position 204,008 of record JAEBUT010000023.1, on the reverse strand, counting down.
GGCAAGCATTTCCTTGTCGTAGATTTCATAATTACGTTCCGTGTCGTTTAGGGCTTTGGAAATAAAAGCCACTGGTCGCCAGGATTGGTCTGTTCCCTGCTGTGACAAAATTCCGCCGATTGCAAAATCTGATGCGTCGACTTCAATTCGAAACTGACCCTCATCGTCGGGAATTTTGAGTACAACCTCCCTCACCACAAGGTCTTTCAGTCCCTGAAAGGCAGTGTCTTGCAATTCAGTCCAGAACCAATCGTTTTTGCCAGTTAACTTGGTTAGTGGCTTTGCCATTGACGCGAATCCTTCCACAAATCGTCGATAGAAGTTTACAAAACCCAGAAACTGCTGCAATTCCCTTTTACACATTGGTGTCGGCCATTCAGCGATTGCTTTAACCTTGCCGGCCTCCATACAGATGGAGTCTTCACTAATTACCAAGCCCAGGAAATCAATTTCCGGTCGATCAAACCAGCATTTTTCTGGTTTTAAGGACAACTTATGGTTTTCCAGCTTTGCTAATATCCGATTAACATGTTTGGTGTGTTCGTCTTGTGTGGATGAAAACACCAAAATGTTGTCCATGTAGATGACAACCCATCCTTCCGCAACTTCTTGCCTGAATATATCGTTCATCATTGTTTGAAAGGTCGCCAGGGAATTGGTTAACCCAAAAAACATAACTAATGGCTTGAACAGGCCTCGATTCGTTCTAAATGCCGCTTTCCACTCATCGCCTTGTTTAATGTGAACATTGTTGTATCCCCAATGGATATCCATTTTAGAGAATATCTTGGCTTTAGACAACTTGTCCACTAGTTCCCCGATAAGTGGTAACGGATAGCGATTCTTGATCGTCATCTCGTTTAATCGTCGGTAGTCTTGTACCAGTCGTAATTTACCATCCTTTTTCTTTACAAAGAAGAAGGGAGATGCCATGGGAGATTTACTCGGTTGAATTCGTCCTGATTCCAAGTTTTCCTTCAGGAATTCGTCCAACTGTGCCTGTTCATCCCGGTTCAATGGATAAATCTTACAATCCACTGGTTTAGATCCCGGTATCAGTTCAATGGCATGGTCCCATGGCCGTCGTGGTGGTAGTTCGTCAAAGGTCTCTTTCTCAAAGACCTTTCGGTGCCCTAAGTAGTGTTTGGGCACCATTTCCTCTATCATGCGCTTTTGAACAGTTTCTGACTCCTTGGCTGCTATATTGGTTGCCACCGAGCGTAGTTGTAGTTCCAGTTCTCCAATGTCAATAGCCAATAATCGTTCGCCTTCCTGTAACTGTTCCATTGGATCCGATTTGTCCTCCGGTTCTTCCACTTGAGACGCGGTCCAACAAGTTCCTGGACATCGCGTGAACCTTACTTCCTTTCGTTTCCAGTCGATGGCTGGGTTATGGTGCTTTAACCAGTCGTGGCCTAAGAACAGATCTGTTTTCCCTAATCGCGCCACGCTGCATTCAATTATTTCTTCATGATCCCCAATTCACAGCTTGAATTGTGTCATGTATTCAATGCTTCCCATGGAGTTCCGGGACCCATCTGCATTGTAGACTGGTAATGGCTTTATTAGCCATCGTTTATTTAATTTGTGTTGTTCCACAAATTCCTCGTTAACACACGAGCCGGTGCATCCTGAATCAACTAGCGCTAATACGTTGATTGTTTCACCTGTGTCCATTGTTGTAAGTACACAGTGTAGATCAATTTCCTGTTTGCCAGTTGCATGAACCAACTGCTGTTGTAGTTGCGTCAGGTTCCATATTGCCTCCTGCTCTGATAACTTATTAAGGTCTTCTACCAACTTGGTATTGACCTCATTTACTCGTTTTGTCGGTACCCATTCTTTTAAGCATCGAACTGCAGTTTCTTTATCTTCCTGCCAGATTCGTCTTAATACCCACTCAGGGGTCCAGGGGGTCAACCGATTTGTTTTCACGCTCACACTTAAGTTTCGTATCCGGTGAATGAGAGGGGAACATTCATATAATAATTCTGGTAATTGTACACAGGAATCATTGTCCGATACTGAAACTTTATTAGCCAGCAGTGTGGAGCGCGTGCCTACTGGCTGTCGCCAAAACCCTTCTCCTTCCCCCATTCTTTCCATTGCTCCTCTGTGAGCTCGTCAATCTTCATTTCCCTAACACAGCCTTTTCCTTTCTCAGCCCATGTGTGTTTCTTTGGCTCTTTGCATTCCCTTGCAAAGTGCCCCTTTTTTCCACAGTTAAAACATGCCCCCGGTGTACATTTGACCTTGTCTACATCCATCGCGTTGGAGTCATGAGTAGACGTTGACGCCTGAGCCGGCCTATAGGTTCACATAGTTGGTTGAGGTTTTTGATAATCCTCCTTGAATGGCGTCTTTTTCTGTCGATCACCATATGCGTCCCTGGCTCTTCGGTAAGCGCATGCCAATTCCGTGACCCTTTCCATTATTTGCTCAAGGGTGTCTCTGGCATCTAAGTCTCCGACCCTGATTAATTCGAATCCCAAGTTGGGATTTAATCCCTTTTGGAAATGGTCCTTTGCCGCGCTAACAAGCTCTAACCTATCGAAGCGACAGGCAGACAGGGGGGGGGGGGGTTTGTGAGCTAGGTAAAGTTTTCCCGTCAATTCCAGTTCCAGAGATCAACTGCGCGAATGTATATTGAACGGATGCGAAAGGATGCGAAAGATGCGAAAGAATGCGACGGATGCGAAATAATGCGAAATATGCGAAATAATGCGAAAGATGCGAAATAATGCGGCGGATCACGAATAACGCGCGCGGATAGCGCAAAATAGATAAACGGAGTACTCAATGCGCGGCGGTGGCGTGATGATGACCGGGTTTGGGCGGAAGTGCGTAGGGCAAAGTTTGTCGGGCAATGGCAATGGCGATGAGTAGCTCAAGTCTTTTACGCAAGTTGGGCTTTGGCAACGGCTGCAACGATGCGGAGAGGAATTTCTCAAGAGACCGAGAGAATGAAAACGAAGCGAACGCGAAGGGGAAACTTGGATGGATAGGGTAGATTATTATTTACTACGAAACATTGTGGTTTATATACTTTTTACTACGCTACTAATGTGAAAAGACTATGAAACTCTTGCAACTTTTTCTCCGTGTACGCGCGTCGTCTTGCTGTCCCAATCCGTTATCTTGAAAGGCTCCCTCCGATGCGGCTTAGTACGCGAGCATTTTCTTAGTATTTTTCATCCGGCTGCCACTCCGTAGCGGAACCCTGATCGTATGGTTGTTGTCCCTAAGGGCGTTTGAATATGAGTGCGGTGGCTGACGATCGAGCTCCGGTGTCCCTATTGATTACCGCTGATGTTTTCCCTGGTGACCGCGAACCTGTTAACGGAATTCTTCCGATCGTTCTCCATATAGCCTTCCCCCTTGTATTCTTCGATCGCTGCAAACCGCCGTGAAGATTTCGTCCCGGTATCCTGGGTGGACTAATGATTCCTCCGTCGATCATATGCGTATGCGGATGTAGGTTTCGATCGTGGTCCCCGGAAAACTAACTTGCCTATCACGGAAGTGGCAGTGCAGAGCTATCGCATGCGACGGTAACTCTCGATGTGGCAGGTCCGTTTAGTCAGCGCGGTTTAGCGGATAATGGGATTTGTGCTCGGTAGTCGTCAAGCGCGACGGCGCTCGCTGCTAGTGCGAAAAGGGGGCAGATTATGCTGCGGTTGCGTGCGATGATAACCGGGTTTGCGAGGTCTGCGGAACTGTAGCGCATCAGATAGTTAGTGACGGGTTCAGTGCATGTGTATAATCCCAATGACGATAGGACTTCTCTCGCATAGCATGGCGCATATACGTGACGAGGTCGCTACACGGTCACAATGGGACACCGCTCATCAGCGCTAGCATTCCATCCTGTCAAGGGTAACAAGGCCTTGAATTCGATGATGTAATCTTCGACGGCCCGGCTCCCCTGTTGGAGCTTCTGGATTTGTTCAACGGCGTGCTCGCGAGTTTCTTTAGACATGAAGAAATCATGCATCTGCTGTTTGAGATCTGCCCATCCCAAAAAGGGAGGTTTAATGCTTTGGGGGTTTCGTTGATAGTGAGCGGCTACTCCTATTGAGGCAGGAACAAAGTGTCCCTCTCTTCGTTCCTGATAGGTCAATCTCGATGACCATCCTTCTTCCGCTACTTTTTGATTGAAGTCGGTGTCGCTATCAATCTGCTCCTTTAATTTGACCGCAGCCCAGGTTCCAGCCCGATCCCCTTTTCCTTTCCTAATTCGTCCCAGTGTGATGTAGATACGCCTTCCATAGTCCATTTCATGTGCTAATTCAAAATATACATCCATGGCTCGGCACCATGCGTCCACTTGCGCTGGGTTGCCTTCATAATGATCAGGTAACTCCAATTTTACCAACGATTGGCTAGGTGGAGGAGGTTGGGTATTCTGATATTCCGTTACCGCTTGTTGCACTAGGTTTCCCATATGCGCCGCCATTTGGTTGGTCCCTTCGTTCCATTCTTGGATGGCTTCATCCCTTTTGGCCACTTGTTGCGGAGTTGATCCTCCTGCTACAGTTAATGGTTCTGGTCTTGGGTTTGCATTTGGCCCGAAATAGTAGTTGTACTGATAAATTGCTGACTGCAAATATGCAGTCATTGTGTTTGTCCAGCCAAATCCTATTTCCACATGTCCGAGATCCCCATTGACAATTGCCTGGATCATTGGCCATCCACTTGTCCCACTAACACTGGTTCGCACATGGAACCCAACCCATTTGTTGTGATGTACAACTTTGAATTTTACGAGTTGGTTTGATCGGTACTGAGGGTCCACCTGATTTATCCAATGTGATGTGGGGAATGCAGGCCATTCAAATGCACTCCATAGTTCTTCTTTGAACAGGGCCAGGTAGCAGTATCCGGGGATATCAGGTGTTACCCGATCGAAGATTTTAGTCACGGTTTGAATCTGCTGCTGGAATCGCCTATTTGGGTGATTTCCAGGTAGATTAAACCTAATCCGGCGGATTTCCCGACTCAGGAACCTTGTCAGATTGTCGTTCCTTGATGCGCCCACTGTGTATTGTCCGAAACCGTTGCCTTACAATCGGTACATCTCTTCCCAGCCATGCATTCCATGTTCTCGGCTGGATACATGGATTTGTTCGAGTTCGGGCATTATTGTGGATTCAATAATGGCCGTGCTCTCTCGGTATGCTGGCTGCCATGACAATATTTTGTTGACTGTGGGGAACGCTGGCCAATTGAAGGCATCCCAATACCTATGTTTGATCAGGATTAGGTAACAATAACCAGGAATACGGTTATGTAACATTGCAGTGCGAGGTCGCTTCAGGTATTGGTCTGCTCCTGCGTCCCATTCAATGGCCCCATATGTTTACGGTCATGACCGGACCGTACTAGCGACGTAATCATGTCCCAGCCTTTAGGTCCTTTGGGAACTCGCTCAATATGGTAGCAGTCATTATATCCATATGTACGTCGGATATTCACACGACCATGTGTGTTGCGCAGGTTGTTGTCCCACGAATTGATCTCTTGGATCTGAGGAAATGCCGGCCACTTGTACATGTCCCAAAACTGGTTTTTTATTAGGATGAGGTAACAATATCCAGGTACATCCGGATGCAATGCGTGTTTTGTGTGAGAAGGACGGGGATACGGGTAAGGAATTGCTATTTCCTTTTCAACCTCCCGCTTCCAGTTGTTGATCGTCCTTTGTTTTTCCTCGTTGAACCCCTGTTTGGGTTCAGGATCTGCGGATACCCAATCCGCTGCACAAGGGATGGTACCATTGTACCAGTTTGCGTCTGCGCCTACGGTTCTGGTTAGCGACTTGCTAGGTCCAGAATGGACAGTTACCGCTTGCGCATATGACATGGGCACTGACGTTGAGCGTGCCGCTGAAGATTGTCCTGCCACCCAGGACTGAATAGTGGAGGCTCGTGCCTTCCCTTTTTTAGATTCCTTTTGTCCACCAAATCGGGCGAACTTGTTGTACTTGCTGCGGCCTTCCATAAGTTTCATGTCCTTCCATGTGTAGGACTCATCTTCATGTGGGCGCAGCGCGGCTTGTTCGATGACATGAAACATGTCATTCTTGTGATGGTCCTGGAGACCAAACTTGACGGTCTCGTCGCGCATCTCCAGTTCCCAGGACAGTATCTGAGTGACTGTTGGCCAAGCTGGCCAATTGAACTTGTTGTAAAATTCTTTCTTGAACAGGTACATGTAACAGTACCCGCTCCTTCGCCATGGCTTCTCCTTGTGGATATCCATGATGGGCGCACTTGGTAATTTTGGACGGACCAAGGTGTTGATCCAATCCTCCGTGTATGTAAGGTCTTCTCCTATGAGTTTGAGGAAGTCAGCAAGCCCTAGCAGGGGTGAAGTGCCAGGATCGTTCTTCATGATGAGCGGGGATACCAGGAACGGCGTGTTGTACCTGGTTGGCAGGTCAATCCTTTTCAGGCGTGCCCTCATATATGGGTCGGGTCGTTTCCTGTCCAATCGTTCCTGGTTGGCGATCTTCGCGGTCGCCCTGTTATAGCTACGGGTCTTGATGTTCCCATTTTTGGCATGCATGAGCCGATTTCTCTCCTTGGCCGACAGAACCAAGCCGTTGTGTCGGAGTGTGATAATATTCCAGCCCATCAATAGGAGCTGGATGTTTGACGGCATGTCGAACAGATGTTGTCGGATCTCCGATTCGGGATCCATATTGCGAAGCAGCCCTTCCAGGGTCTGCCAATTCTTCTCCATTTGTTCGAGCTCTTGCTCGACCTTCTTTTGATATTGCCGTTCTTCTCGGCGTTGCTTGAGAAGTTCTTCCCAAGCGTCCTCCTGAATGCGGAGAGACTCCTGTTCCAGCTGCCACAGCTGAAATGCGCGTTGTCGTTGCTGGAGACGACGCTCCCTATGTTGTGCCTTGCGCCAAATGTAATATGCCCGAATGTGGGCATCGCGTTGTCTGTTGTCGGTAGAAACTATGACTGACCGAGTGATTTCTTCTGCGCACTCCTGCGCCCATTTGATACCGAATCGTTTACCAGCCTGCACGAGAGTGAGGCCAGCGCGGGGGATGATGAAGTTGAATAATGAAGCCATGATTGCTTCCCTGTTGTTGCCTTAGACCTTTTAAGTAAAAAGGCTGTTGACTCTTCTTCTATATCCGCACTTCCTAATGCGAATATTCTTTGATGCGGTCAATAACGCACCTGCACTCAATTCTTGGATTTTATTCCACCAACTGACCCAAAAGCGTGGTGCCCGGGGTTTCACTCAGATGTCCTCGTGCTCAGATCGTGAGATCCGATACGTAATTGGTATTCTGAGACTATTCTCCTTGATACACGGCACGCTAGTGGACTGCCTTCACCCGTTCCTTGGGTTTTTCCAAGACAAACGGTTTAGTCTGTTGACCAGTGCCTGCCCGCACTTTCAATCACACAGATCTAATCTCATCCAAATGCCTTTTGTCGCCAGTAACCTTTCGGTAGTAGTCCCTGATGACGATCAAGGAGACTATCTGTTGTCAATGTCGTAGGTGATCCTCAAGAGCGGCTCAGTAGTCACGTGGTGTAACGTGTACCAAGTGTTAGGACTAGTCCCACACAACCACAGGTCTCACTCGAGAAGATGGAGGAGAAAGAGATGGATTCGACACAGTAGACCAGTAAGCTGGGTAAGAGCAAACTATCTAGAGTCTTAGAACTCCTACCTACGGATACGCCCTCCTTATATACCTTTGGTCCTGGTCTGTGCGCACAGACTACACTGCCTCCAAGGCTGTGTACGCGCAGCAACGTTCCAGACCCCTCCATAGCCAGACTCGCCCGGACCCCTATGCCTAGACCTTCGTACAGCCACCCATGGCTTACCTAACCGGTCCTTCCATAACGGATCCCCCCAAGCCCCTATGCGTATTGGTATCCTTCCAAGCGTCCGTAGGCCTCCAGATAAAATATAGAAAAATAGAGAAAAATAAGAGACATCGTCCAGTATCGTAACATGACCCCCTCCTTAAGGCTTCACGTCCCGGGAAGCCATGCGTGTCGTGAAAATTATTTCGAGTTCCTAACGAACTCATGCCGCGCGTCTTCTTCGGCATATATGTCGCGCCGGTCGCCTTTCCAACGCTGCCAATTTCGTTTGAGCTTTTCGAGGTATTCGCGCTCAAACTTGCCATCCTCCCACCCATATAGCCGTTTTGCGATAGGAATCGCCGTGTGATTCTGCCACTTTCGGAAGCTTGCGCTTATGTCGCGCACGTTGACCATTCGCCGGGGAGCGCTAGGATTCGCTTTGTGGAATTTCTGTACCTCCTTCTTGGCGTTGCCTAAATTTTCTGCCGGTTCCCAAGTTGATTCCTCGACAGGGTAATTTTTCCACTTGACGAGGTATTCTAAACGTCCGCCGCCGTGCCCACTGACGCGGCTGTCCATGACTTCTTCTACTTCGTATTCATCATCTTGTGACTCTTCCACCATTTGTGCTTCTTTGCGCAATGCCGCTTTTTCCTTCTGGCCAGGAAATACCGGTTCCTTGTACGGTTTCAGGTGGATTTCATTGAATACGTTGTAGATTTTCCAGGACGCTGGAATCTTCAACTGGTATGCCAACTGTCCGATTTTCTTTACGACCTCCAAAGGTCCCACAAATTTGCTGTCCAGTTTCTTGGTGATGCGTAGGGTAGGAAGGTTGGCCGTGCTTAAGTAGACTTTGTCGCCGGGCTGATACTGACGCGCCGGAGCTTTAGACTCGTCGTATTTGCGCTTCATCGTTTCTGCAGCTTTTTCAAGCGCAGCCGTCGCGTTCGCGTGAATCCCTTCGACTTGTTTTGCTAAGTCCTCTACTGCAACCACCTTAGGAACGTAGGTCAGATTTAACCCCTTGTATGGATGTCGCCCATAGTTCATGAAAAAGGGGGAGTATCCCGTGGCTGAGTGCACCCGATCGATGTGACAAAATTGCGCTACGGCTAGCCAATCACTCCAATTGTCTTGTCTGTGATTGACGAACATCGTGAGGAATTCCTTGACCGTCTGATTTACTCGCTCCGTTTGTCCATCTGTTTGCGGGTGATACGCTGTTGATCGATTGGCTTTAATTCCCAACATCCCATAAAGGTCGTCCATGAATTTGGACACAAATTGCAGCCCGCGATCACTAATAACCTTTTTTGGTAGTCCGTGTTCCCGGAATACGTTGTCTCGGAAGAGTGTGGCGACTCCTTGTGATGTGACGGTGGATGTCGTGGGTAAGAAGTACGATTTCTTGGTGAATCGATCCACAATTACAAGGATCATGTCATTTCCCTTAGACTCCGGTAGTGGACCAATTAGATCCATGGAGATTATCTCCCATGGTCCGTCTGGTACCTCATTAGGGTGTAGTGGCGCCGCCCGAGTCTGTCTGTCTGGCTTGACTTTCTGACAGGTTTCACATCCTGCGACGTAATTCTGGATGTCTTTGTGCATTTGAGGCCACCAAAAATCCCTAGTTACTAACTCCACCGTTTTGTCGATTCCTGGATGTCCCCAGGAGTGATAAATTGCCAGTAACGATTCGCGCGTATATATGTTTGCAGGCACATAAATCCGTCCTTTCCATTCCACTAGCCCATTGGCAACTTTAAAGTCTTCATTATTATTATCCAGCCCTTTCCGTACTTGGGTTTCCCATTGCCGGTTAGGAATCTTCTGGATGTCTTTAATGATGTCTTCGATGGCCCTGTCATCATCGTATACTCTAACAAACAAATCGTCCTTGAGCAAGACGACCCCTTCATTATCTGGACCTCCCGGGTGATGATCTGTTCGCCGAGACAGAATATCGGCTTTAGAATTGGATTTCCCAGAGCGGTGCTTAATCATGAAATTGTATTCTTGTAAATCCGTGACCCATCGTGCTTGACGCCGGTTAAGGTTCTGCGGTTTCCGGAAGTATGTCAGGTTCTGGTGATCTGTTAACACTTCCACAATCTCCCTAGCACCTTTGAGGTAATGTGACCACTCGTAAAAGGCGTGCATTACGGCGAGCATTTCCTTATCATAAATCTCATAGTTCCGTTCTGCGTCATTTAAGGCTTTTGAAATGAATGCAACTGGTCGCCATGATTGGTCTTTTCCTTGTTGCGACAAAATTCCACCGATTGCAAAATCTGATGCGTCAACTTCAATTCGAAATTGACCCTCATCGTCTGGGATCTTGAGTACAACCTCCCTCACCACAAGGTCTTTCAGTCCCTGAAAGGCAGTGTCTTGTAATTCGGTCCAAAGCCAGTCATCTTTCCCTGTTAGCTTTGTCAACGGCTTAGCCGTTGACGCAAAGCCTTCCACAAAACGCCGGTAAAAGTTCACGAACCCCAAGAACTGTTGTAACTCCCGTTTACAGGTAGGTGTTGGCCATTCTGCGATTGCCTGTACCTTGCCTTTTTCCATTCGGATCGAATCTTCACTAATAACCAGTCCCAAAAAATCGATTTCCGGTCGGTCGAACCAACACTTTTCCGGTTTCAAGGACAACTTGTGATTCTCCAGTTTTGCCAAGATACGGTTGACGTGTTTAGTGTGTTCTTCCTGTGTAGACAAGAACACCAATATATCATCCATATAGATGACCACCCATCCCTCCGCAACTTCTTGTCGAAAGATGTCGTTCATCATTGTTTGAAAAGTGGTGGGGGAGTTCGTTAAACCAAAGAACATGACCAACGGCTCAAAAAGGCCCCTGTTCGTCCTAAACGCCGCTTTCCATTCGTCACCCTGTTTAATCCGAACATTGTTGTATCCCCAGTGGATATCCATTTTAGAGAATATCTTGGCCTTAGACAACTTGTCCACTAATTCCCCGATGAGTGGTAATGGGTATCGGTTCTTTATTGTCATCTCGTTTAGTCGTTGGTAATCCTGTACCGGTCGTAATTTCCCATCTTTTTTCTTTACAAAGAAGAAGGGAGATGCCATTGGAGATTTACTCGGTTGAATTCGTCCTGATTCCAAGTTTTCCTTCAGGAATTCGTCCAATTGTGCCTGTTCGTCCCGGTTAAGTGGGTAAATTTTACAATCCACTGGTTTAGATCCCGGTATTAATTCGATGGCATGGTCCCATGGCCGTCGTGGTGGTAGTTCGTCGAAGGTCTCTTTTTCAAAGACCTTTTGGTGTCCCAAGTAGTGTTTGGGCACTACTTCTTCTAATGTGCGCTTCTGAGCGGCTTCGGATTCCTTGGCTGCTATATTGGTTGCTACTGATCGTAATCGTAGCTCTGGTTCCCCAATATCAATGGCCAATAACCGTTCTCCTTCCTGCAACCGCTCCATTGGATCTGATTCGTCCTCTGGTTCCTCCACTTGCGATGCCGTCCAGCAAGTTCCTGGGCACCGCGTAAATCGAACCTCTTTACGTTTCCAGTCAATGGCTGGATTATGGTGTTTCAACCAATCGTGACCTAGGAACAGATCTGTTTTACCCAACCGCGCCACGCTGCATTCAATTGTTTCTTCATGATCCCCAATTCGCAGCTTGAATTGTGTCATGTATTCAATGCTTCCCATTGCGTTTCGGGACCCATCCGCATTGTAGACTGGTAGTGGCTTTATCAGCCGCCGTTTGTTTAATTTGTGCTGTTCCACAAATTCTTCATTGACACAGGAGCCCGTACATCCTGAATCGACTAGTGCTAACACGTTGATGGTTTCTCCTGTGTCCATTGTTGTGATTACACAGTGTAAATCCACCTCCTGTTTGCCTGTCGCATGAACTAGTTGCTGACGTAGTTGTGTCAAGTTCCACAGCGCCTCTTGTTCAGATAATTTATTGAGATCATTTACTAGTTTTGCATTGATCTTGTTGACTCTCTTTATCGGTACCCACTCCTTTAGACAACGAATTGCAGTTTCATTATCTTCCTGCCAGATTCGTCTCAACACCCACTCAGGGGTCCAGGGGGGTCAACTGATTTGTTTTTACGCTCACACTCAAGTTTCGTATCCGGTGAATGAGGGGGAGAACATTCATATAATAATTCTGGTACTTTTACACAAGAATCATCGTCCGAGATAGAAACCTTTTTAGCCAGCAGCGCGGAGCGCGTGCCTACTGGCTGTCGCCAAAACCCTTCTCTTTTCCCCATTCCTTCCATTGCTCCTCCATGAGCTCTTCAATTTTCATTTCTCTAACACGGCCTTTTCCTTTCTTGGCCCACGTGTGTTTCTTGGGTTCCTTGCATTCTCTCGCAAAGTGACCCTTCTTCCCGCAATTATAACATGCGCCTGGTGCGCGTTTGACTTTATCCACATCCATAGCATTGGAGTCGTAAGTAGATGTTGACACCTGGGCTGGCTTATAGGTTCGCGACGTTGGCTGAGGTTTTTGGTAATCCTCCTTGAATGGTGTCTTTTTCTGTCGATTGCCATATGCGTCCCTGGCCCTTCGATAGGCTCGTGCCAATTCGGTAACCCTTTCCATGATCCGCTCCAAGGTGTCCCCTGCGTCTAAGTCTCCGACCCGGATCAATTCAAATCCTAGATTTGGATTTAATCCTTTCTGGAAATGATCCTTGGCGGCACTAGCATTCCATCCGGTTAATGGTAGCAACGCCTTGAATTCGATGATGTAGTCCTCTACAGCCCGTCCTCCTTGTTGGAGTTTCTGGATTTGTTCGACTGCATGCTCTCGAGTTTCTTTTGACATGAAGAAGTCGTGCATTTGTCGTTTGAGGTCCAACCATCCCAAAAAGGGGGGTTTAATGCTTTGAGGATTCCGTTGATAATGAGCGGCCACCCCGATTGAGGCAGGGACAAAGTGTCCCTCTCTTCGTTCCTGGTAGGTTAATCTCGCTGACCATCCTTCCTCGGCTACTTTTTGATTGAAGTCGGTGTCGCTATCAATCTGCTCCTTTAGTTTAACCGCTGCCCATGTTCCGGCTCGATCCCCTTTGCCTTTCCTTATTCGTCCTAGTGTAATATAAATACGTCGGCTGTAATCTGTTTCGTGTGCCAATTCGAAGTACACATCCATGGCTCGGCACCATGCATCTACTTGCGCTGGATCGCCTTCGTAATGGTCGGGGTAACTCTAATTTTACCAGTGATCTGCTGGGTGGGGGGGGTTGGGTGTTCTGGTATTCTGTTACGGCTTGTTGCATTAAATTTCCCATATGTGCCGCCATTTGGTTGGTTCCCTCGTTCCATTCTTGGATGGCTTCATCCCTTTCCGCCACTTGTTGCGGAGTTGATCCCCCTGCTACAGTCAATGGTTCCGGTCTTGGGGTTTGCGTTTGGCCCGAAATAATAGTTGTACTGATAAATCGCTGATTGTAAGTACGCGGTCATCGTATTCGTCCATCCAAAACCGATTTCCACATGTCCGAGATCCCCATTGACAATTGCCTGGATCATCGGCCATCCACTTATCCCATTAACACTGGTTTGCACATGGAACCCAACCCATTTGTTGTGACGTACAACTTTGAATTTTACGAGTTGGTTTGATCGGTACTGAGGGTCCACCTGATTGATCCAATGTGACGTGGGGAATGCAGGCCATTCAAATGCACTCCATAGTTCTTCTTTGAACAGGGCCAGGTAGCAGTACCCGGGAATATCAGGTGTTACCCGATCGAAGATTTTAGTCACGGTTTGAATCTGCTGCTGGAATCGCCTATTTGGGTGATTACCGGGTAGATTAAACCTAATCTGGCGGATTTCTCGACTCAGGAACCTTGTCAGGTTGTCGTTCCTTGATGCGCCCACTGTGTATTGACCAAAACCGTTGCCTTGCAATCGGTACATTTCTTCCCAACCGTGCATCCCATGTTCCCGAGTGGACACGTGAATTCGCTCGAGTTCTGGCATTATTGTTGACTCAATAATTGCCGTGCTCTCTCTGTAGGCCGGTTGCCAAGACAAGATTTTGTCGACAGTGGGAACGCGGGCCAATTAAAGGCATCCCAATACCTGTGCTTGATCAGGATTAAGTAACAATAGCCCGGAATGCGGTTATGCAACATTGCGATTCGGGGTCTCTTTAGATATCGGTCCGCTCCCACATCCCATTCAATGGCTCCCATATGTTTGCGATCATGACCGGACCGTACCAGCGATGCGATCATGTCCCAACCCTTAGGTCCTTTTGGAACTCGCTCGATATGGTAACAATCATTGTACCCATATGTACGCCTGATATTTACACGACCATGGTGTTGCGAAGTTGTAATCCCACGAGTTGATCTCCTGAATTTGCGAAACGCTGGCCACTCGTACATGTCCCAAAACTGGTTTTTTATTAATATGAGTAACGTATCCAGTACATCCGGATGCAACGCGTGTTTCGTGTGAGCAGGACGAGGGTATGGGTAAGGAATAGCTATCTCCTTTTCGACTTCCCGTTGCCAATTATTTATCGTCCGCTGTTTTTCCTCGTTGAACCCCTGTTTGGGTTCAGGATCTGCGGATTCCCAATCCGCTGCACAAGGGATGGTACCGTTGTACCAGTTTGCGTCTGTGCCTGCGGTTCTGGTTAGCAACTTGCTAGGTCCAGATTTAGCAGTTACCACTTGGGCGTATGACATGGGCGCTGACGTTGAGCGCGCTGTTGATGGTTGTCCTGCGACCCAGGACGAAATGGTGGAGGCTCGTGCCTTCCCTTTCTTGGATTCCTTTTGTCCGCCGAATCGGGCGAACTTGTTGTACTTGCTACGTCCCTCCATGAGTTTCATGTCCTTCCATGTATAGGACTCGTCTTCATGCGGGCGCAACACGGCTCTCTCAATGACATGAAACATGTCATTTTTGTGATGGTCCTGGAGACCGAACTTGACAGTCTCGTTCGCGCATCTCCGGTTCCCAGGACAGGATCTGCGTTACTGTTGGCCATGCCGGCCAGTCAAACGTGTGATAAAATTCCTTTTTGAACAGGTACATGTAACAGTACCCGCTCCTTCGCCAGGGTTTCTCCTCGTGGATATCCGTGACGG